>VZRW01012209.1:1295753-1672099 GCA_013398125.1 Aegotheles bennettii | reverse complement strand
GGGGAGCGAGGCGAGCACCAACTTGGGTCCCCTGGAAGTTCCGTGCCCGGGGGAGCCGCGGCCGCTCCGCTGCCCCCCGCGCTCCCCTCTCCTCTCCCCGCAGATGTCGGGGGTGCTGGTGCTCGCTGCCTGGTGCTTCCTGCAAGTGGAGAGCCGGCATCCCGAGACCCTCGCCGGTAACGGCAACCACGGCAATTTCCTGGACAACGACAAATGGCTCAGCACCGTCTCGCAGTACGATAAGGACAAGTACTGGAACAAATTCCGCGATGTGAGTACCCGTTCCGTCCCCGCGTCCGCCCGTGTGGCCGTAGCATCCTTCCCACGGGCGGCTGCTGGCTCCTAGGTGTGGGTAGGAGGGAGATGCAGCTTGGGCAACCGGTTGCTGCCTGTCTGAAGGTGTTGGGAGCTGTTCGGGAGCTGGGCAGACAGTCCTGGCTTTCCCGATGGCCCCATCGATCGGGGCAGCTCGGCTGGGTGTCAGGCTGGCTGAAAGCATTGCGGGCTTTATTTCCCTCTGGGGAGGAACTTTGAGCGAAGTTTCTGTGCTTAAGGAGGCAGTTAAGTGTAAAACGATGAAACGCGGTGTGTTTAAGAAGGGAACATTTACCAGTTCAAGCCACAAGGTGGTAAACGGTGAAGCTTTTCTTACCTGCAGGTTTGGTGGAAAACGTTTTATTGTCGATTCTGCTCATGGAGATCTTTGGTGCTGGCACAGGGTTGGAAGAAGCAGTGCTTTGACTCGGTGTTTTATCAGTCTGGAAGATAGGGTTAACTTCAAGATGTGTTATGACATTTATCTGTGCAAACCCAATTGCTTTCTTAAGCTTAACATGAATCCGTGAATCTCTCTGGTTTGAATACGATTGCATGTGTTAAGTCGATGACTGAGGAAAGGGAAAATGCAACATTTATGGTAAATGTTATCTTTATGGAGCTCCTTCTGCTTCTGTTGTCTATGTGCTGGAAAAGCTTCCTTGGTGTACACACAGAAAGCCCTGGTTCAGTCTGTCCAGGGCTGGATAAGGGAAACCTTACTGTTAATGTCAATCATGAGCACGTTGAGGTTAAATGTTCTTTATTGAAGAGGATTTGTGTGCTGTGGCTGCAGTGTACTCCAAAAAAAGGGAAGAGTAGAGCTGCCTGGCAGTTCTGTATTCTGTAATAATATTTCTGTCTGTTTGTTTAGGGAGCTCTGGTGTTTTATAATACATGAGCAAGTTAAACTTTGATGCTATGCGTTTGTCCCTGTGGTCTTAACACTGTATCTTACTTTGCAAAGAGGAAGTCAAAGTATAACAGTTAAGTGTGGCATGTCTCTGCCCAGCTTATTCTCTCTGCATTTTCCTGTAGTTGTGGTTATCTCTGTGTCTGAGAAATCATGGTGCTCTGAATCTCAGTATAACAAAGTATGGCCTTAACAATGGTATCAATGCATGTGTCAGAATGTATATTTTTGTGCAGTTGCTGTGGTGGCATCCACCTACTGGGACTGTTGAAATTCTTGTATAATAGGAGTCTGGGAAAGCCTATGCTTGTACTGTAACTACTGTTTTATTGAGGGGATTCAACGGTTAGTATGGGTTCATAGATTTTTACCAGGCTCCATGGCAATCTTTAGTATATAATATCTGGTTTAGTCTTCTGGGGAACTCGGGTTAAGGATTTCACTTGTCAGTTTCTACACCGAATGTGGTATGAGAAATTGACAGCATTTTGAACATGGTAAATTGAATGAAGAACAAATTAATCCTAAACCACTTTTAACTGGGGTCAGAATTACAGCAAGGGACATCTTTCAGCAGTCTCCTTCCAAATTAAGACCTTGTATTAATCTCACTTTTGAGCTTAAAGTTATCATTTTGTTTTATGCAGGTTTGTTTGGGTCTCTTTTAAGCCTGGAGTCTTTGCAACTTCTCTTCTTGCCCCTATCCCCAGTCTCACAAGTGCAATTGTCAGAGAAATTATTCTTCTTCCTGTGGAAGATGTTTATGTAGATGACCTCTTTCATGTTTTAAGGTTTTGTAACTGAAAATGCTTTTTTAGACTTTCTGAAAATGCTAACACAAACTGTGAAGACTCAAAGCTCTTTTCTATAGGAAGAATAATTTTATGGAAAAAAAACTTAAACCAGTCCTCTGCCAAACAAAAGCAGATAGTATAAAGTTCTTGCAAAGTTTATGTATCTTTCTACCCAGCCATCATTCTATTTAATTACTTTAAAACTAGCATGTTACAAATGTGTATGATTATCCATGAAACCTGTTATGTGGCAAATTAACAGAGACTACTAATCATCTCATACTAAGCGTTTTCCAAAAAGAAGGTGTAAAAAGCTTGTGGTGTATGTAGTCAAACTCTTTATTAACTTACCTTCAACCAAAGTGATTTACTGCATCATCTTCTGTGAGAGGTTCTGCATCCACAGGTGAAGACGTGCATAGGTAGAGGTGCTGCCAACATAGTGGGTATAGTAGAGACAGCAGCATGCTTCTTGCATGCAAATACATCGTTAGAAGAAATGTGGTCCTTGATTCATGGCTGTTGTTTTGGGGATAGATTGTTACAACATTTGTGAAAAAACTGCCTGGTGAGATGCAGCGTAACAGTAATAACTACTTTGTATGGGGCGGGTTGGCATGTCATTCAGAATTGTTGAATTGTAGGGAAATGTATATTCTCATCTTCCCTTCATTCTCAACTGTAACTATATATATATATTTACACACATCATTACTTAGATGAGGTTCTTGATGTGGGCTTTGCACAGAAGGCTGAGTATAGAAGCGGTGTTTCAGTTAATACCTTCGTGGGTGTGACACTAAGAAGGCCTGGTTCATACCCTGTAAATCAGCAGAAGCAGAGTTGCAGTGTTCATCATAACTACCTTTAGTAGCTTTCCAAATTTTATGTCATGTTAGATATTAAAATTGCACAAATATCTACAGAACTGTGTCCTTATGTAGAGTGGGAGAAAGGCTGCATGTGCGGAGCTGAGGTTGGATTGGTTTGGGTGTGGCCCCTTTAAACTGCACGGGTATGCAGCACAAAGACCTGTGCACACAAGTGTTCAGATAAATCTGTCATAATGTTGTAGTGCTGGGTGTTTTTTTTTTTTTACAGATGATATATAATTGAATATAAAAACTCAAATTTGGCTTCTCTCAACTTTTTCAGATATTCTTTTCAAAATCGATTGGTTGGTCAATGTACTGGTTGGTCAATGTATAGCTCAAATGTATTGAGCTATGGTCCAATATGGCCTGATTTGAGAAGACAGCTATTGATCTTTTTTTTTTTTTAGTATGGCCCATATTTCAACTGGGCAAAGGCAACGTGGTAGTTGTGCTTAATGGCCCAGCAGTCATTGCTCCTCTGCATAAAGAGAGTGCAGAGGTACAGCTCATTTGAAGTCTATGTTACATACATATAATCAGGCTGAATTTTTAAGTCTGATTGAATTTAATACTGTGAAATGATGACCTGTCAACGTTTTCAAAAGGCCTCAAGGGATCTGGTTAAAACAATACTTTATAATACAACCTATTCACATGAATTGAACACAATTTGTAGATTATTCAAGTGCTCCATTTTTATAAACAAGCAGAGCCTGTGAGTAGTAAGACCAATGTGACTGATCTGTTGTGAAGTACATGCAGTTGAAAATCTTGTATGTTGCCCAGGTGTCCACTATCAATAGTGGTGGAATATCTGATGTATTAATAAGCTTTCATTATGATCTGAACTTGATGTTCCTGGCTGTCTTCCACTCCTTTTTCCTTGTCTGCAATGGGCTATCTATGTGACCAATGACAAAAATCTTGGCTCTGTCTTAAGTCTCATTTTATATCTGGGGTTAATAGTACTCCTTTTCCTCACAAATGTGTGTTGGAGCCATAAAAAAAGGAAAGGACAGAGCTCAAGATTTGTGGTAATATGGAATTTATTATTCACCTAATCCATATATTGAATGTGGCTTGATACATACTTAAGTAACTGACTAGGTCTGGTTTAGTAAGTATCTAAACCATAAAAACTAAATCAATATAATTATTACTAGAAAAAGAATAAAGTAAGCAAGCTGGAGTCTGTAGGAAGGAACTGCAGCTATTTCCTTTGTACGGATCTGAGGCTTGGAAAAGCAGACATCAGGGATATGAGAGTTAAATTAGACCTTTTGGTATTATGAAAACAAATGTGAAGGCCTCGATCTTTCGATCAAATCTGTCGAGAGAGATCCTTTGGCTTAAGAGGAGCTCGAGTGCGGTTTCGACACCTGAGTGTGAAGTGAATTCTTATGAGTCTTAGAAAGCATTTATTATGTGACTAACCGTATGCATTATATAATAGGTCACACTGCAGCATCTCATTGTGTTCGTAGAGACTTGGCACAGAAGGCATAGAGTAAGTGTCCTCTTAGTGTAAGGCCTGTCTTTAATCAAAATTATATGAACAGACTAATTCTATTACTTCTTGGAGTTATGTCTATTACATTATTAATGCTTATATATAAAAAGGTAATAAGTTCAACTAGCTATGGATTGAACTGCAAAAAGGAACAAAAAAGTTAAATGAACTTAGAGGATCTCGTGTAAACCGTACAAGAATTTCTATGAAGCTGAAAGCTAAGAATCTTGGCATGAACTCTGGTTTCAGCGCGTGTTTATGCATGGCAAGCTGCCAGACCACGTTCTGAGCATTAACTAAGCTGTTTCTCTAAATTTTATTGCTTACAGAGTTTCAGTTCAGGCTATCATGTTAAAACCCCTGTGCATTATATGCCTGGAGGAGCTTTGAGGCTATGCATGCCTAAGAAGCAAGGCATGAAATGTCATCATCCGTGTGTATACATTTCTCAGACTTACTTGTGGGTAAATAGTTACATACAACTATCAGCAGCATGAGTAGTTATATATGTTTAGATTAGATATTAGATTTCTCAGGTTGCTTATGGACTACCATCCCCAATATAATCCACTCAATAGACAATTTTGTCAGATATTCGTGTATATCACCCCTCTGAGCCTGTGGGTTTCTCCTCACACCTGATCAGAAGCGCAGTGTTAGGTGATAAAGCAAATACAGGGCTAGGAACAGGGGGACCTGTATTGTTCCAGCTTTGCCACTAGTGAATTGTTGGACTTTGGGCTGGCTCTTCCCACTTCTGCACTGCTTTTCCCCTTGTTGCACTCACCTTTTTCTGATTTGTTTAGCCCAGAATTGGAAGTGTGGTAGGGAAACTTGATAGCAAAGAGTTGGAAAACATGACCAGTACTGAGAAGCGTTGGAATACCAAAGAGGCAGAATTGGAAGACCTTGAGAACTCGAGTAATAGAAATGAAATGAAATTTAAAAGTACAAACTAGAAGGTCATGGAATTGAGAGCTAACATGAATTTATTTTGGGTCCTGGCAGCTCAACCTGAAATAGATGAGAGGGAAAACTTATGTACTTTTATTGATTGGCAAAGTTATTCTAAGTAACGAAAGTAATGCTACTCTGAGGAGAGCAAATATATTGTAGGAATACATAAAATGATGAATTTCTGGTTCTGTTGAAGAAATAAAATTGTGCAATGTGTAGGAGAGAATACAAAGTAAGATTATTGTGAGCACTTCTGGTCACTGGCATTCAAGAAAGACAAATTTTTATGGAGTTGGTTAGCCAAAGGCCTTCCAGCATCATAGAGGAAAAGAGCCTGTGCTAAGGTAATATACTGTTATCTTAGTCACACAAAGCTAGTTGTGTAAGAGTAGATTTGCTTCAGAATGTTTACTGAGAGAGGGACAGCAAAAGCTGCCTTGCTTAATAATCTTATTCTTGAATGTAGGAATAAGGCTGTTACTCCACAGTTATGTTTTAAAAAGCTAGTTTAATGAGGACTTCAATTTCAATATGTTAGTTTGTATGTTAACAAAAAAGATTATGATGTAGGAAACTGTAATGAAAGAACCTGGATTTGGGGATTCTAAAGGTCTTGGAATTTTCTATCACGTGTCTATTCACTAAGTTTAAAGCTTCTTGCAGATGGTTGTCTTGCTCCCTGTCCATACAGCTTGTAGTGTGATGGAACTTAATTTGAGATACCCAAATACCCCTGAGCCTCTGGGATCTTTGAGCTAACAGTCCATTTGTGTAGATGGGGTTTTTTCTGCTGTCTGTTCCCTGGCAGGTACATGCCCTCAATGTGAGCTCACTACCAAGGACTCAACCAATTTCAAGACATTGCCTGATACACTAGATGCCAGGGAGAAGCTACTTAGGGATTGTATTTTCTGTTTCTGTGTTGTCTTTAGATCTACAGACAGAATGAAGTATTTTTCTGCCAACAGTTTATTACCAGAACGTCACATTTTCTGCTTTCTTCACCTCAAATGTAAGCGTAAGTTTTTCTGTGATTCAGTGATCAATTCATATATTCCTGGAGAAGCCATTCAGGCCCTGCTAATTATGTAGTAGAGAAGACAGTCATAAGGAAGGTTACAGTATGCTTGAAGAATACCGACTAGCTAGGTAGTGGATGTACCCAGTCAATAACGTGGCTGGGTTATGTGATGGGACACAGGCACCTCGGGCTTGCTTCCCAGGAGATTATCATTCCAGACCCACCTTGAGATTTAATTGAGGGTGAAGATTGTGAGTATGGTTTCCAGTGGGTCTGGGCTGGAGTACAACAGAGTTGAAATGTGATTTATAGGTTTACCCAGACACTCTTAGCATAGGTTGTCTCTGAGGGCAATCCTTACTCAACAGAGGGACAAGGCTGGAATATAAATGTGATTGAAAAGTACAGCTGACATGTACTTGCCAAAGCTTTGTGAAGTTTAAAAGAATATCAAAACCTGAGACTGGATCTGTGCAAATGTAATTTATAGTCAGCTTCTTACAAACAGAAGAGAGATGCTTACTGAAAATGCCCTTCTCAAACTTGACACTTGCCTTCTGCAGTGGACAAAGGGAAACATAATGGCATTTATGTCAGAATAATTAACTTGGAGGGTACAAAGAGCCAGGTTTTTGTAATTAACTGACACTTGTCCAGCTTCCCTAGGAGTTACCTAGGACACCAAAGCTAAATAGGTCAGTAGAAAACCAGAATGTTAGTTTCTGTATGATGTGTTTCAAATTATAACTTAAATAGTTTCCTCACTCACAGAGAAGTTCTGCAGACTGCAGTCACAAATCAAATCCCTGCTATGGAATTCTGTAGATTTCAAGCTCTCACTAATATGTTTTACAGGTTTTAGAGTAACCATTTGTCATGTCAAAAACCATGTTAGTGTAATATAAAATGGGTGGATTGAAAATAGTCATAGGAGGCTGAGTTCTGAAGTCTGTTGGTGTAACCAGTGTTAGGGGGCTCCATGGGTAACTAATGCTCGTTTTATTTCAGGTGAATCGTCCAGGATTGGGAATGAGAAAATCTGGCACATTATTCTCAAGTGCCAAAAGTTAAAGCATAGTTACGGTACTATGTTTTGAACATCAGGGAGTTTATTTTTGTCTCAGATATTTGATCTGTTTGCTCTATGTGTATGTTTTTAACCAAGAGGCTAGAAATATGTAATTTCAGTCAGCACATCTTTAACAATGAAAAACTGTGTGCATTTTTTGTGGATAAAATATGAAACTGTCTGAATTTGGGGTGGGGCAGCTGAGTTTGTTCTACAAGAGCCAGGACTTCATGAGGGAAATGGAGACCAAATATTACATCTAGAGTACAAAACCCCTTTTTTTAGATAACATCTATTTATTCAAGGTCTGCTTGATTATTTCTTTCCTTGTGTAACCAAAAATGAGATTCATCCAAAAGAACTGGATTTCAGCTTTGGTTGTGTTGAAGCTGATGGCCAAATTCTCAAAGACTTCAGTGCGGCCTGAGTTTGGTTCTCATATTCCTCATCTTTCTGTTCTCTTAGATAAAGAACAACTGTAGATGTAAGACCAGTTAGATAAAACATGGGTTTTTTGGCTTTTGGAGGGCACTGTGTAATTTGAAAAGGCTGAAAGATCAGGTGTCTGACCAGCATAAGTAGAAGAATCTTCCTTGAAGTCACTGGAAGTAATCAAACTATCTGATAAAAAACATCTACAGTCTACAAAGTAAATATTTTATAGATTCCAACAAAAACAAGAACATGGAGTTGAAACTGAGGAAAATTAAGGTGATGCTGCTGTGTCCAGTGTGAATGTCTGTACTTCCAACACTTTGTTTCAGCTTTACACAGGGCCTTACTGCTGCTAAGTTATCAAGTCTTAACTCCATGTAGGTAGTCTGTCATCAGGTAGATAACTCCAGCAGTTATCCTTGGTGGATTTGCTGTTGCAGGTTGGCAGCGAAAATTTAATTACACATTTGGACTGAACATCTAATGTCTAATGAGTTTCAAAGATATGATTCAAAATTCAGTTTATGGATAAATTGCTGAGCTACTGAATAGAGGTTTTGACAGGGAGTAGATTGGTCTTTATCTGTCACTTCTATAGCATTGTCTGTAATCCCGGGTAACAGAAAATCATTCTCATTAAATAGGTACGAGGGGGCATCAATTAATTCTGTGATCTTAGCTGCCCTTTTTATGAACTTAGTCTCATAAATCCATTGCACTGATTGCTTTCTTCTGGGCAGATAGAAAAATACTTTATTAAAAATTACTGTTAAAGTAACCGTATTCAGATTGGTTTGCAAAAAAGATCTCAATATATCATGGCTTACAGTTGAATTCTGACTAACACTGGGATTGACAGAGGTAGTGACACTTGTCTGTCTATGCAGGTTATTTTGAAAATGCCTGATCGGGAAATTCAGCTGTGTATAGCATCTCATTTGGAATGTCACAGCATATTGTGTGAATAGTGTTCATGTACTTTTCAGCTCGGAGATCTGCCTTCCCCTATCCTTCCCTGAGTCCCATTGCCTGTTCAGTTTACTTCTGCACAGTCATGTAGTGTTTGTACATTGTTCTCTCTGCCCTTCTCTTCAAGTTATAGCAGTTAGACAACTTGAACCTGAGCAGGAGATCAAGGTAGAGGGGTAGAGGTGGCTGCAGTCACTGGAATTGGGTGTGGGAATACTTAAATTTTAGAGAATGGAATGGGAGAGGGGCTGGAAATTATTAGAATTAAGAAGAAATGAGGCTGAGTTGCTTGTTAGGGAGAGCGAGTGGAAAACACAACCCTGTCAGTCTCCCGGTGTCCGGGTGTGCGCCGGCACCTCCGTGCTTGGGCGCTGCTTGGGGCTGCGCTGGGGCTGGGCCCGGAGCTGTCCAGTGCTGAACAGAGGACAAAGCGAGCTCAGGGCTACCCAGCAAGGCAACATCAGGTCTAACAACAAAACTCATGTCGTGTAAATCCCAGGACAGTGCTCTTGTGTTGGAATACCGAAAGACAAAGCTCAACAGGTCTGTATTCTCCCTTTGGATATACATGCCCGTATCTGACAGCAGTGTTTATTGGGTCAGATTCATTTCTTGTTCAATAATGTAATCTTCACTCAAAGTATATAAGGGATAAATTTTGTCCATTTTTTTCTAAGTGAAGCCAGGGTAACCAGGTCTTTTTGATGCTAGTTAAACATTATTTATTTATTTACTTATTTAATGCTAGGTAGGCACACCTCTAGTTTCATATCGTATTGAAGGGGGACTAGGTATTTCCTCTTAAAGCAGAGATATTACACAAAACTTATTTTTATCTTGTTTTATTTTAATGTTAAACTACATCTGGTGAAGCTGATGACTTAGAAATTTTAAATCTACTGATCATTTTAAAACTTGTTTCTTATGGCTAAAAAAGAAATTGTTTCACATAAAAGAACACCAGAGTGCTGCCTTCAGTAAGGGTGTCTAGAGGCATGGGATAATTAGTAATTTAAATACAGAATTGTCTGCCATATTCCTTAAACACAAGCATGAATCTCCACATTATGGTTCACTCAGGACAGCAGCATCCAAAAAGAAGTTGTGTCACATTTAATTAGAATAAATACAAACAGGAAAAATACTGCACAACTTTCAGTTATGCATATAACTGCAGTTCTGCAGGATTAGGGAAAATGTTAAACCAGATATATTTACACATAAGGAGCTATATAGTAATTCAGATCGGTGGCCATAGATTTATTAGTCTCCTCGTGCTTATATAACAAAGTTAAGTTGGATATAACAAGACGCTTAATGGTTTATTTTCACTGGAATATGAGGCAAGATGGACTGAAATGATGATCCTTATGTGACACAAATGTCTGTTTTTATATCTAGTCTCCTTTTCTCTCTGTAAAGCCTTTGACTCCTCTCATGAAGAGGTGCTTTGTGTCTTATGCATGTGACTTATCTTAATAAATGTTAAAATGATTGGCAGAGCGAAGATTTTGTGGCTTCTAATAAACTACTTATAACCTGAGATGAAGAGTAATTTTTTTCCCCCGAGAGCTGGTGCTGTTAGAGATAGTGAGTAGGCATTTCCTATCCAGGTGCAATGCCTTGTAAAAGAGAAAAGAAGACTGAACATAAGCGCAAAAAACTTTAAGGGGTATAAAATGGACAATTTTTGAGCATTCATAAAAAGATAATATAAACAATTTTAGAATCATTTTAAAATATACTGCAACTTCCAAAGCAACATCTGCCATCACTAATAGTCCCATTTCTGTACGTAAAGGAAGAAATCCAAACAGCTTCTTATGGGACATACTCTGCTATCAGTGTTTTTTTAAGTAGCTGCAGAACCTCAGCATTAGTTTCTGTTGAGATTCTCCATCCATGGTTTAATGGCAGAATATGGCCCTATTTATTCTAGAATGAGCAATATTCTATTACAGCAGGGCAATGTACAAATAGAGATAGATGTGGTATGTGCTCAGCTGGGTTGTAGCTTTCATTAGCAATGAAAAAAGCTGCTAACAGGAAGGAATTTTGAAACCTACCTCCTTCATAGCAAAACCATTACTGTTTGTTACATGTCAGGGATGATGCAGTTGATGTGTTCCATCCAGGAAGATGCAAGTTTGTATATAAAATTTGAACTCAATAAGGAGATATGTAGATGTAAAATGAGATACTAAGCTGAAGCCTGCTGATTATAAAGCTGAAGCTTCCTGAAATTAGGAGTTACCAAATAAATGGAATAAATGTCTTTTCCTCATGCATTCCTTAAAAAGAGAAACTGTAGGTGCAAGCAAAAAACTCCCCAAAACCAAAAAACAAACAACAACACCCACTGCCACCCTCCCCTCCCTCCCCCCCCGACATACAATCTGTAGCATAGGCAAATAAATGCTGGATAATTTAGCGGATCAGCCAGTGGAGTCATGGCTGAGATGGAGACATGCTCCATTAGGTAAGAAACCATGGCTGGAACAATCTTTTCTGAAGCCCAGAGATCTTTTATGGAAAATGCCTGGCAGAAAGAAGAAGTGAAGGACGTGATGTGTCTGTGTGTGTACCTAGGTAAGGAATTCATAAACATGGACAGAATGGGAAGGAGGTAATAAGGAAATCCATGTTCTGCTTCATTAGAGAGGATTCTAAAATGATAGGTTGATGGTGCTAGGGTTAGAGGGAGAGGAGAGCAGAAAGGGATTTACAGAGTATACAACTGAAAATTAGCTGCTGCTCAGTATCTTGCATGACCCTGACCTGGGCAGCGACTGTTCTTTTGAGCAAAGCTCCTGGTAACCCCCACTTAAGAAATGTGTGTGTTTCTGGGCACAGTTGTAAAGATTGTCTTGTTGAGTATACACAATATATTTTGGACTCCAAGCGAACACCGCTGGCTCATTGCCAGATGAGAAGCTATAAACATCTGCCCTTACGTGGTCTTCCTGCTGTGTGACTTGTGTGTTGTGTGGCGGGTGGCACTGCTTTTAATTTGAGATAAACAACAAAGATAAATTGTAGAAAGAATTCTTGTGCTTTAATCACTTTTTTCCTTGCAATGTAGTTGTGGATATCTGTAGCATTTGTAATTAGCAGAGGAACAGATGGCAAAAGCTTGGTTTAAAGCAGAGCATCCACTGAGTGATCAGGCGTTGCCCCAAGCTTATTTGGGCAGCAGTTTGCTGAGTTCCCTTGGATAATTCTCTAATACAGTGGTGCAGGAGTAAAGTAGGAAAAGAATTTGCAACAATTGGTGTAATTTGGTGTGCAGAACACATGTAAAGCATGGAAAAGATTTAAGCTCTCAAAACATCTCCTGGATGCTAGTGTCTCATGCTGCATAGCCAAAACCTGTTATGTATGCATTCACATAGGGTAAATATAACAAAATGTCCATAAGATTTCTCCTTTCCCCTGTCCTTATTTCTGCACAGAAGGGAACAATTCTGTTCCTTGCTGAATTTTTGGTAAGTATTGTACTGTAACTTTTTAGAAAATAACAAACCAAAAAAGCCCTATATATATTTTGCTTGCGTGCTCTCAACATTATCATTGTGCTGCAGTTTTTCAAAGCTAGAAACATGAGAGGATTTTGTCAGCATTTCACCATGACACTTGTTTCACATAGAAAGCCAGAGGGCAAAACAAAGTGGTTTCTTTTGGTCCATGTAATCTTTTTAGAAAGCAGTGGTAGCCCTGCAGGCACAATCACTGAGATTCCTGTGAGGTAATGTTCTGAATGATGAGATCTGGGATGTAAAGGCTGATTGATTAGTTGCATAATTCCATTCTCCGAATTAAAAACTTAAAAATATTTCATTTTAAGGAGAGGCAAGAGCAAGGGGGAGAACAGAAGGTTGCTAAAGAGAAAAACACTCTAAATATGTTTTTCATCAATAAAGTCAAAATACAGTGTTCTCTGTGCCAAAGGAGCTGGGTGGATTATTGCAGCCATCCAATCTAGTCAAGATCACATTTTCTTTTTTTTAAAAAAAAGATAAATGAGCCCATGTTGAGATGTTTATCTCTGTGAGATGGCCTGTATTTACCTTCAAGTCACAGTGAATTGGGTATTCTCTTAGTCTGTGAAACTATTTTATTTTATATCACTCTTTCTTCCAGCAGACTCTATGTATACAGCTATAAAATACTTCTGTGAAAACAGTGGTGCCATTCCCTCTGTGTATGGAATATTTTGGGCAGCACCTGTAATAGCCAGTGGAATGATCTTTGATAGCTCTTATTTTTCTCCATATGCTGAACTATAAATTCAAATATATTGTGAACTGTGTTTTCTTTTTCCATCATAAACTCCTTGTATCTCTTCACAGTAAGTAATTCACAGAATAAACATGTCATCTTGTGTTTGCCCAGGCACCTTTCTGATCTCCAATTTTCATGTAAAACTGGCTCAAAATTTTTTCAGTATGAAAATTAAAGTTTCCAATTGTGCCAGTTTCTTCATTGACAAGACTGAACAAATTGTTTGTGCTTTTTCAGTTCTACTGACAGCTGTGGGTTTTTAAATTCTTGAACATATTTAGGTTTTAATGTATTTAGATCTTGGGGTAGAAACACTTCTGTGTTTGATGCAGGGCCGGATCACTGGAAACTGTCATCTTTGCAAGGGCTGCTGAGCAATGCATATTTTATAATACAAATTATAAATCTTTATCACCAGTTGACATGGTCAGTAGTAGAATGGAATTAAAACATCTGTGTCACTATGGGGTCTTTTTTTGTTGACAGTCTCTGTGCCTTCTCAGCATGCTGCTCTTGTTCAGAGTTTTTTTCAGACTAGAAAGAAACTTCAGCTAGGTTTATTGAAAGAATGGCATTTGCACAGAGTTTGATGACTTCTGGGCCCTCTGTACTTTCCCTTCTCTCTTGTAGACCTCATAAAAAGTTCAGGTTCAGGAATAGCCTTTTTAAGTTTCCCAAAGTATTTTCAATTTAGTATTGAATGTAGTATTATCAATTTAGAGATTATCAAAACAATCACAACCATCATGTTCTTGGGTAACAGCATTCTAATCATCTTCATATTCAGCTACAAGATCTACAAAGCAATATCATTTCAGTTGACCTGTAACACAACCAAGCCTGAGCTCTTTCAAACTTCAATAAGAAACAATTCTTTGACCAAGAGTTTTCAGAAATTATTTAGCTTATTGCAACCACTTCAGCCCACAGGTTCATGAGTCATAGGAACTTTGCCCAGAAGACTTCCACTTTCTCCCTCATCTTTGGAGCTAAGTTGGTGAATTTTTAAGATGACTTTTCTCTTAGTTTTTCCTGAACACATCAGTTGCTCCTAATTGCATGTTCATGGCTTCAGAAGCAGATGTTTCTTAACTGCTGAAATATGGAATAGCAAGACAAAATGATTTATCACCCAGGATCTGAAGTTACTGCAGCTGTGCTACTTGCAACTTCAATTGCCTCGAAAGGCTGAAAAATTCCATCACATTCCCTATAATGATAGGTTTTACCATTACCTGCTGAGTTGCAGAATGTTTCCTTTCAGGTTAGACTGTAACTTATGCTTATGTGACTGTGCAAAAAACTGAGGAAGAAATGAAGACCACCTAACCCACCCTCCCAGTAGTATTGGCAGAGTAGTCCTTAGAACTGTTTATTGACTGGCTGCAGATACTATGAGAAAGCATGGGGGACATACCACAAGAAGGTGCAGAGAGTTGGAGACCTGACTTATTATTTTTAAAAGGATCATTAAGCTACTCTACTCAGCAGAAGAACATGAAAAATATGCCTGGTATGATGCTATAGAAAGCAACATGAAATCTTGCAACAAGGAGTAAACAGCTCATTGTTAACAATTTGGGGGAATGACAGGAGGGAAGATAAGCAGGAAGCAAATTTTCACTTGCTGCCTAGGGAGTGTTTCTTTCTGAGGGAAGGGAGAATGCAAGTTGTTGCTCACTTTTATCCCAAAATGCTGGTTATAGAGTGAATTCCTGATCTGGAGGAATGGCTGCTTTCCCAAACTTTCTAGCGAGGCAAATGCAGTGTTAACTCAAACCATGCAGCAGTTACACCCTGCTGTAATCATGGAACTCTTTCTCATCCCACCTCCTTTACATATGTCAGCAGCAGTGCTGAGCCTTCACCAGCTTATCATTCCTGAGCACCACACATCCTTTGTACTGGGACAGAGACCACATAGGTGGGAGATGGATAGTGACTTCCTTTATATTCCAGCACAGAACACAGCAACAACCTACCCTTCCATGTCTTCCTGTTCATCACTCCTTGTAAATCTGACATTGATTTCAATTCCCTGAATTAAGGGAGTGTCTTTTATCTTTTGCTTTTGCATGCACACAGGTTGCAAAAGGAAAGGCTAGAGCGCAGCGTGAATACCTCCTCCATTTCAGCCTCATCAATTGTGTTACATAAATGGTTTTGTTTTTATTTTCACCTTTCACTTTCTGAAAAGAAAAGCAAAATACATGGATTTTTAACCTCTGAAGTCTTGCTTGTACCCTACTGAATATAAGAAAAAGAAGGCTGTTTTCCAGAGATAAACCTTAGATCGTGCTTAAAAAAATCATGGTAAATTCCCAAAAGTGAAGCAGTGGGAGCTATCACTGTAATTTGGATAATAACAAGAATAAGAAAATGCCAGGCTATAAGTCATGGCCAGCCTCACTTAACAAACGAAATGGCAAAGTACCAACCAGTGTTAAAGGGAATATGCAACTGATGCTGCTTTTATCCCTGTACAATTGGCGAGGCTCCTAAATTGGTGCCTGAGAGAGCTTTGGTGTCTGGCCTGGGTATGACAGTGTGTGAGTGGACAAGGCCATTAAATCATTTGGCACTTTTGACAATGTTATCTCAGAAGAGCACTGGGATTTCTGCTTGTCTCCGTTCAGTAGGATGGCTGCTCTGGGAGAGAAATCCTAATGTGCTTGAGAACTGTCTGGAAGGGATCTACTGGCATTTTTGAGTATTTCAGAATTTCTGACTGTATGAAGCACTTAGTGTCTCCATTGCTGAGATTCTGGGGTAAAAAAACCTGAGGTTACAACAAGCAACTCAGATTAAAACTGGCTTTGGCAGACTGTGTACATGAAAATTATTCACGCTTAGAGGCGATTAATTCAAACGATTGTCTAATACTCAGAGTTTGAAGCCTAAATATAAACTTGGTTGGGCAAGTTTTACTGTTTATGCTCACTGAAAAATCTGTAGTATTTTTCATCAAAAATGTTTCAGGAATCTGCATGCATGCACATTTTATAAAGATGTCATCTGTAGAATGAATTTACCTTATTTTCTAAGAGCTTGTTTGTCATGAAAAGATATATTCAGGAGCAAAACAAGCTGCTTGTGTTACTGTTATCCTTGCTATCAAGTAAAGTAGACATATTCTATGATACTGTTTTAGTTTCCTCTGAGAAATAACTGGTATTCCGACTGCTCCTTTGCTGTACTTTGCAGTGAGATAAGCTGCAAGGGAATCCCTTATAACAGGTTGAACTCTCCTATCGAAATAATAGACTGTGATAACCAAGGCCAAACTGTCATGATTTCTGGAGATATGAATTTTTATGTGATACTAGAGCTGAAAAGAGTTTTTGTGGATGGAAAACGGATGTTTCCTACCTCCATTTTGAAGTGTGGTCTAGAGAAAGTAAAAACAATTAAATGCCCTCTATTTTTCCTTCTGCTGACCAGTTCTCTGACATTTGCCCATTTGGTGACTATTTTATACTCAAGCTAAGTGTCCCTGAAAAACAGATAGGATATCTTCCTGCTCCATACAAGGTTGTGTTAGTATTTCTGAAAGGGCTGTTACTGGTATAGATTACCCTCAGGCAGTGCTCTCTCCCTTTGGAAACTCCATAATGACATTGAAAATCCTGTATTTGAAATATTCATCAACAATATAGGGATAGATGTAGTGCTTCCTGAAAGACATTTACTTCGTAGTATATTTTGGTTCATGTCCTAGATAGTAAGATCTTAGTAGAATTAAGCATCTTGGATTGCAGCATCTAATTCTGGACCCATTTTGAATGACAAGGGAATAGACAAAATATCTCTGGAAGCTTTTGAAGTGAGAAAGCGTCTCCTTGAATTGTCCACCCATACAGCTGGTCTCTTGACTAATCTGAACAGCCTTTAAAGCTGTGATGGCTACTGGGGAGGAAGAATACGGAGTCTGCTGAGAGTCTAGATTCTCCAATAATTAGTAAGCCATTAGAAAATGCTGGTTCAGAACGTCCAAAACTATGGGTCTCTGTAGCCCTTTTTGAACAGTGACTTGACTCCTGGCCTCTGCTTGAGACTTGACTGAGCGCCTGTGGTGTTACACAATGTTTCCAATGTTCTTTCTGTTCTTTAAGGCTTCCTGCTTGGGCTCCAGATGCCCTGAAAGCCATATTCTCCTATTTATCTCCGAAGCTGACTTTAAATAAGGCCTCAGCTTTCAAGGAAGGAAACCATTTCAAAGGATTGCTCATCAAAATGTTGTTAGCAAGGCATACTTAAAAATAAACCGCTTCTCTCCTTCCCTCCTTTCTGGAGTGAGCTGTGAGGACAGCACCGGTTGAATCATCCATCTGAGTCATGCTAACAGCTGTCATTGTTAGATGTAAAGATGAACTAAAAAGCTGTCATTTGCTTGGGAGTATTTTTATACTTGACTCACTTGTCCAGTGAAGGGGAGCCTTTCGCATGGAAAATTACAATGAAGCCACGTGTTGTGGTAAGAACTATAAACTCCTGCTGAAAACGCTTTACAGAAATCTTCCACCTCAGAGCATCTGTCATCTTGAAATATTATTTATTTTTTTTTGCACTTGAACGCAAGCTCTGTGAGGCCCTGCACAGACACTCATACGGTCCTTTCCAAGCAAATACCTCCCATTGACTGTGTGCTGCCTCGAGTGATTCACTCTTGTCTCTGGACTGTAAATGTGGACCACACTCTCACCCTGACATCTAACACTTGACCCTCAGATTCAAGTCATTAAGTCCTTACAAGAAGACTTTGGTTATAAACAATCAGAAATTTTATGTTTATTGTGGTGTCCATATGTTGATGCCATAAAGTCATAAATACATTACCAAAAGAGTAGAAGTGTTTGAATTCTACAAAACAGTATTTGGGAAAAACCTCTAGTGACCAGGATTTTATAAAATTATGAAAGCTTTACCTGCCTTTGAGATGGAGCTGTCTGCAGGGTAAAACGTAGCAGCTGGTCTTATACACTTTTGTGTATAAGACAAACCAACCTGTTAAACCAACCTGACCCTGCAGGGCTTGATATCTCACAAAATCGCAGTGTGAGGCTGTAAGGCTGCAGGCAGACCTGAAAATAAGCAATATAAGCCACTGACAATTCCAAATAAATGACTAAGTGTTGTAGGAGATATGGAATGTGCCATTTTCTATTTTACTTTGTGGAATCACAAAATGTATTTTATTTTGTGAGATCAGGTGTATTTTGAAGCTTAACTTCTATTGAAGTTGAGCTTGCCTTCTGTTTTAGTGGGGTTGATACTTCTCTATGAACCCACTTTAATGGTTTTGATTATAGGTCCTTTTCAGAATGACAAGGTGAGGGCATTTTCTCTTCCCATTTCAGTGTTGTTAAATTCTGAGTGCTGGCAGGGCTGTAACATTAGTCACTGGGAGAGATTTGCCATTATTTTCAAGAAGTCTGATGACATTTTGGTGCTCTGAAGCTTTCGCTTTAAACAAAACTAAACCAACCTTAATGTTTCAATGTGATTGAGTGCTTCTGTATCTGATGTGTAGTTCTCTTCCCTCTGTTGCTGATCAAAATCAAATTTAATGCTTATTCTTCAACTTGAACCTCCCCCAGTGTTTCCCAATTTTTAGCCACTTATAGATGTTAGTTATTTGTAATTTTCAAGTATCTGGTGTTTAAGGTTGAAATTGTGGTCCCACTGAAGTCAGTCAAATTTACCTTTAGGGGGGTCAAGTTCTCCTCATGAAGATGTTAAACCTCAAATACTAATTTAAAGCTTCCTCCCTTCCAAACACAAGAAGAGAATCCTATCAAAAGAACCTTAATTTTCTTCAGCATGTCTGTATTTTGCTCTATGCCAGTAGCCCCAAGTAAAAAATTAGAAATGTAGGCACAAAAATATCATTTCAAGTCCGAACACAGGAAAACCCTTGCAAGTGGCCTTTAGAAATTGTTCAGTAGCAGAATTCACATTCAGCATGTACCTTGCTGCTGTGACTGCTGCCTTCCCATTGAGCTGTTACTGGTAGCTCTTAGTTGCCTGTCATGGTCAAATCATTATCAAGAGACAGATGTTTCTCAGTTGCAGATGTTGGTGATTGTATTTTTTTTTCTTCCTTTTGGAACAAAGGTTTTAAAATTAGATTTTAGCAAAAGGTCAATCTGAAGCTGCCAGCTGATAAAATAAGCTGCTTTATTTTTGTGCCTCTTATTGTTTTTCATGTCATGGCTCTAAATAGATATGAAGATCGATACTCCCCTTCCCTTCAAATATAACTGATCAGATAAACTCATACTACTTTTTCATCCAGAGCTGCTGTTTCTCCTCTATTAATGGCAGTTATCACTGTAGTAGATAGTTCTTGGAATCTTTTCCACACCTTAATAGAAGAGTCCCAAAGCATGTACTTGTATATGTCATATCCAATACTCTTACTGTATGAACTAAAAATTCATGGAAATAATAACAGCTTCTAAATACAAGGAAAGAAAGGAGAAAAATAAAAGGAAGGAAAAAAAAAAAAGAAACCTCAGACCCTTAACTACCTTGGTGTCTTGCTTTGTTTGTAATATGTGCTAACTGTATAAGGGGATTGATTATGATTTAGCAGTATTAATCTGTTTAATTTTGCCACTCTAATCTAAGGGAGTTCTGGTATTTCTACTCAATCAATCTGTGTGTCTTTTCCCCTGCTGTACTTCAGAGTAATTTTGGATCCAAGCAGTCTTCTCTAATTGATTTTATTCCCTGTGATATTGCATTTGAGATGGCAATTTTTACTGTTAGCATTTTGTCTGACAACCCATCTAAAGCGCCCCAAATATAGTACTTTGTACTGCTTCAGTTTGCATACCAACTGGGTGAGAATATTAAAGCCAGAGTTACAATGATATATTGGTATTCTTCATACTGAGCTCTGAAGTTTTCTTTTGAAGAGGTTGATATGGCAGATTTGAAGCTTTTCATCCAGGTTTCCTTAAGTTGCATTATACTTGGATATACACAGTAGAAATGGATCCTGCTGCTCTTCTTAAAAATAAAACTATATATAGTCAGGTATGTGTGGTATATTCCTCAAAACTTTTTTTGGTTCATGTGTGAGGGTTTAAATAAATCTCTTGCTCAGATTTTCTTCTTATGCTTTGTATGAGCTCTTATCCAAAGCAGGAAGATGTTGGCAGTGATGGGAGCTCGCCAGTGTGACTGAAATGGCTACATTTGACCATATACATTTTATGCTGTCCCAAAGCAGTGTGTCCATACACACTGTTGATTCAGTGGACTCCAAGTTTTAGTCTGTGTAACACAATCTGGTAGATGTCTCTAAAGTAGCAACACGTGGATTTTATTGAGACACTGGCAGCCCTAGGAAGGAGAAAGATCAGGGTCGTGTTAAAAGAGAACAGATGTAAGTGGCTGTTCCTCATTTGCTTTTCTTACCTGGATCTACCTTTTTTGGTTATAGTATACTTGGCTCTGGGTTGAATTGCTATTTCATAGTGGTATTCCTACTTAGTAATTTATTAAAGGAGATTTCTATTTTCCAATTAAGCCTGATGCATTGACATTAATGAGTGATGCTACGGGATTTTGAAACACTTCTCTTCCCCCCCCTTTTTTTTTTCCTTCCCCTCCATGTAATTACTTTTTGATTTAAGGTTGCTATTGATTTGTTATACACTTGTCCTTGGTCATTTTGCTGTGTGCTTTCTTGGTGTAAATAGATAACTTAAGCATCAGATAAGAGGGCATGAATGACACTTCCCATTACACAGTGCTGTGCTGTCAGTTAGCAGGGAACATTTCCTGCATTTGAAAGGATCCTTGTATGGATTCTCTTTTGTCATGGAGACTGTATTGTAGTATTTGTTGATGTATTATCCTGGATGATAATGGAAATAACTCATTGTCAGATATGATTAATGATGTGCCAACAACCACTTTTCTATCAAATGTAGCTACTTAACTGTCCATGGTTTGAGTAGAAGATTAAAATCAGGCAGTTTATTACGAAGGGTTTTTTAACTAGCTTCTGTTTACATGTGGTACCTTTAAGAGATGCTGAAGAACTTCTATGCATTTGGAGAAGTCAGCAAGAAAATCAGAGCTATTGTCATCTACAGTTCTTATTTTACTCTAGCACATGTTGTTTCCTCAGGGTGACTTCTACTGTTTCTGTGGTGTGATGCAACACAGAGGTCTGTTTGCTGTGACAGCCAGTTTGGGTACTGCACATTTAAAGAACCTCATGAGCCAATAACTGAATCAGTCCAGAATTCAGCAACTAAAATTCAGCAGCAGGAGTGGCTTGGTGAATGTGTTCTTTCACACTATATAGAATCCCAGAATCCTAGGGGTTGGAAGGGACCTCAAAAGATCATCCAGTCCAACCCCCCTGCCAGAGCAGGGTCACCTAGAGTCCATCACACAGGAACGCATCCAGGCGGGGTTTGAATGTCTCCAGCCAAGGAGACTCCACAGCCTCTCTGGGCAGCCTGGTCCAGTGCTCTGAACACATGTATGTCCTGGGTATCGCACAGTTCACACCCGAAGGGGAAATCCACTTCAGATGAAACTGCCTTTGATGTAAATTGGCAGGTAGAGCAGGAAGCTCTAGAATAGGTCCATGCAAAGGTTGGCCTCTGATCTGGACTGCTGTTTTCCCACAGACCTCAGGAAGAATCCCTGTATTTTTCAGAGATCCCGTATTTCTTACAGCCTCTTGAAAAGCAGTTGCAGGCAGGCATGAAACAGTGGCCATCTGTCCAGAAGAATCAGAGCTGAACCACTGTCTCTTGCTGAATGAATGCTAAAAGCAGCAAGCCTTGATGAAATCAGATAGCAGACATCATAAAAACAAGCAGCTGAGTTTATTAAGTCTTCATTAAGTCTTTTGATAGCCTTTTCCTATGTATGCAGGAATGCATGCATGAATGCTGTCTCTTGCTCTCTAATTGAGAAATTAAATATAATCATATTTAATTTAGAAATAGTAAACATCTTTGGTCATCATTGAGCATTGCCCTCTCCAGGTGAAAACCCACACAGAAAGTAGCAGCAGCTGACCTGGTGATGCAAGGTTTCCCAAAGGCACTGGGGAGGGGGTAGGTGAGTTTAGATGTGGGAGTTGCAATTCACACCTCACAAAAGGAGCTTGAGTTTCACATAATTCCTTCTGCTTCTTTTATAAGTTACTGAAGGGGCTCAATTTGTTCAAAGATGATCACTATTATGGCAAATCTCCTGCTGAATTTAGCATAGCTGTATAAAAGCAGAATTCTGTTTCTGGTAGTATCAGTCCTGCTTGGCAATATAAAGACATTAAAGAATTGTTCTGTCCTTAGCATGCTTCTCCATACCAGTAGGCAGCAGAGAGACGTGTTTGTGAATCCTGGAGATGATGGCATCCACTGAATCCTGGCAGGAGTCTGGACAGAGTGCTGCTCTAGAAACAGGGAACGGAAGGGAAATGCCTCATTATTGCAAAGAGGAATCAGATTCTTGCCAGTATGAAGTTCTCCTCTGAAGCCAAGATTCAGCTCATATTTCACGGCTTCAGCCACAAAGGTTTGCAAGGAGAAATTACCCATGGCCTTGGACAGAAGGAATTGGTTTGCTTTCCCACAGGATATGCTTGTCGGAAGTCGTCAGTGTTTGCTGGGTGTTTTCAGGGTACAATAACTCTCCCAGCAAGTTCCCCTGTTGTAGTTATCACTGCTGCTGGTGGTAGGATTTTGTTGTATGTGACTGGGAAGCCAGAGTGGAAGTCTCTGTCTGACTCATATTTCAGTGACTTGCTGCAGAACTCGTTACCTGAGAGACAAAATGCTGCTGGAGTTGGCACGAGAAGTCCTCAGTGAAAAAGGGGATGGGATGCGGAGCAGACTGCTTTCACTGAGAGTCACTGGAAAGTTTGTCGCTTTTAGTCTGGGCCACGGAGTACTTGCTGACCTTCAGAGGAAGCAGCAGCATTCTGTCTTTTACAGACATTCTCAGTGAAAAATCCCTTTGGAGGGATTTTTCATCCTCATTTTGCTTCTGCTTCAAGGCCCGATCTGATTGTCACATGATGCATGGATGCTGCTACATTTGGTCCCTGAGTGTGTCCTTGTCAAGGCTTTCTAGTGCTTAGAAGAGATGCCCTTTCATGCCTGTCCTTGGGGTAATCCTGCAACAGGAGATAGGACACAGGCGTTAAAATTCAGCTCTTACTGCCCATTGCCTAATGAATTTTAACTTTGATTCAACAGTGAACACCAGAGATGCTTGGTGTCAGAGCATTCAGACTCATCTGCTGAACATTTTCTAACACTCAGGAATCTTAACGTAGTGCTGGTAAATATGCTACAATTTTCTAGTTTTGCAGTCACAATGCATGTCACAAATAATTAATCTAGGATCATATTCTGTCTTTATTGCCATGCAACTAGGAAGATACACTAGTCACCTGCTTAGAGCTTTTAATGAAAATAATGAAAGGAACAGCAATAAATGGAGCAGAAGCAAGATCAAGTATTGCTTGGTGCAAGGGTAAAGGCTCAAAAATGTCCTTTATTGGTCCTTGATTCTGAGGATATTCTATGCAAGGCCTTGATTTCTGTACCCCATAATGGCCTGTTCCAGTCCTGCAGAGTATTGCATCAGTCTGGAGAGGTGTGGTATGTAAGGAGAGTCTAATTCTATCTCTTCTTTTTAATATGTCTCTGGCTGAAACATCCAGAATGGCAGAAGAATTTATCCAAGACATTTGGGCCTGAGCAACAAACTTCCATCCTGCCATACTCGGTGTTTATAGTGTGCTCATATTAAAGGCACCAAATGGACAAACTAATAAACCAGTTAATAAAAATATAACATAAATGTAGTTAGTTAATATAAATAAAATTACTGTCTAGGAATCACTAGAGATATGCAAACTGCTACCAAAAGGCTGTTTGTGACAACAGAAAATCAAATGCATCAGAAATACAAATTCATAGCATAATAATATGCATTGTTCCACGTAATTTGCAAGAACCTATAGCTGAAGAGAAATGTAACTGTGATTGCTACTGCAGCAAGAGTTTTGCAAGTTTCTGGAACAAGTTTATTACAGTAAAGCTGTAATAAATTTTTTTTAATCAGACCCAGGTTGGCAAGACACAACTCTTGAGTCCAAGGGCCCACAAAGTTTCTTCTCTTTTGAAAGGATTTTGGATAAGTGGCAGCATTTTAAACATGGGGTCAGGAGTGACAGGATGAATATTCAGTTTGCATTCAACTCTGAGTGCTCTGATGGTGTTTGGAATTGCTCAGGCAATGATCCCTGTTATTCAAGGGCTAAGATATTCAGGTCATCACCACCAACTGTTTTTCTCTTCTTTCTTGGTTTTGTTGTTGTTTTCTAGTTTGCTTTTTTTTTGTTTGGTTTGGGGTTTTTTCACTGTTGTTTGTTTTCATTCGTTTGTTTGGGTGTGGGGCTTTTTTTGGCAAGAGACATGTCTTTGTAGTTAAGTTTGTAAGAATTGCAACACAGAAGTGATAGTGTTCCTACAGAGAGATTCCGAGGCAAAGAAAAACACCCCAATTTTCATCCTGCTAGGTTTAAGGACGTTAAATCAAGGTGAAAATATTTTCTTGAGTTGCAGTGTATTTTCACAATGTAGCATGTTGAAATAAAGGTTGATTCTCAATTTATTTAGAGGTCATTATGAATTCCTTTTAAAAAAACGCACAGATCAGCAAATTCCCTATTTGTAGTCTACCATCTGTAAGTCTTATTGGATCTATTTAATTAGGTTTCAGTGCAGCATCTGTAACACTGGTAAATTCAAATAATTAAGCTTCATGATTTCTTGTGTATTATAAATGTAACAAAACCAGTGGCTATAGAGCAGATAATTCCTTTTTTAATTGGAATTTCTATCATGAATTGTTTCCTCATTTATAGCTATTAGAACTTAAAAAAAATAGTATAATTGGGTTAAATTTTAATCACTTTTTGCTGTAGGTTCACATTTTTCATATATTTTTCTGATGCAACTTTTTCTCTTCAGTTAAATTTTATGTTTTCCCTAAAAAACCATATTGCTCCTTTATCACAGCGGCTGAAATAACTGTGGTCTGGGAGAGGAAGAAGTGGAGAAACAGAGCTAATGTGATCCAGATGTAAGCTGAGTTGAATTCATCCCAAAGCATTACATCCTTGTGCCAAGACTTGAGTTTCTGATCGCATTTCACTATGAGAATTTCTGTTTCATTAAAAAAAGAAAGAAAAGTGAAAAACCTAACAGCAACACAGTCGATGCCTGGAAGGGTGATACCTGCATTTCAGTCCCTGGGTCACAGGGTTGTTTCTATATTTTTCAAGGTTTTTGAGTAGTTAGATACAAAGTCCTTTGAGTAGAGATTGAAATGGGATCTTCTGGGGTTTTCACTGTCTGAGCCCCGTGCCTGGCAAATGAGCAGTTTGCATGGTATATTCTGGGCAGATACAAAGTCCCTCTGGCTGTGTTTCAGATCAGCTCGAAGCCATGAGGTGTAGGTTAACCCTGCTCTGAGGGGTTGGCTTTATCAGCTTGCTTCTGTCATTGTGCTAATACAGTTGCCAGGCTTCTTGTCAGCTCCTGGCGCAGTCAGCTGGTGTCTGCTGGAGCACACGGTTTATACCCAACCAAGGCAAACAGCCCAACAGTGCTGGTATTCTTGCCCCGAGGGAACCCAGTGCTGAGCAAGGGGCTTCAGAGACCAATTTAGCACTGTTAATTAGTAGCCTGTATATTATATTTTCAAAGTTCTGTATGATGATAAGGTTAATCACTATTATGTGAGGCAAAAAGGAAGATGGGAACATCATACAGTGGTTCCTTGCAGGACTCTTGTGGTTGTTTTCTTGAGTGGACAGTCCTGTTGCATGGTATATTGGGTTAGAATTTGGATACTTGTTGAAGCAGACCTTAACTGGCCTTTGGGATGTGTGTGTGAGAGAGAAACATAGCTTAAAATCAATCTTGTATGTTTTGGCAATATCTGAAGATAGTTGGTCATTGTTATAAACCAGCTCTTGGGGGCAGATCAGCTCATCTAGATTTCTTTTTGTTTCTACCTTCAAAATTTCGGGAAACAGTTGAAAATGTAAGTAAGATGTACTATAAATATTCTAAAGCTAAAAGGCAAACAAACCCCTTCCACATAAAACGTTTTGAAATCCCTTGGCTGACAATTTGATCTCCAAATTTCTATGGCTTCCTGGCTTATCATGTTTGAATTCATATAATTGAAAATAACAATATTAAACCACAGAATTCTGTTCAGATATCAGTTGATGGTGTAATTTAATTGGTCAAACACTGACATTAGAGACTAAGGATTATTTTAATTCAAGACAGATCTTTTCAGTGAAGCCACTACATGAAATTTAAAAACCAGGACCAGATTTACATTTTCAGTGACGCCTAACTTCAGGTGCTTCCCCCAGCCCTTAACCAAAATGGCTTAATGGAAAATCAGACACTTTGCTCCATTCTTGGGTAGGACCACAAAGCTTTCTCACTGTTTGGCGGTGTAAAGGTGTCTTAACATGTCCACAGAAGTGAAAATGTACTCAACACCCTTAATGAGGTTGAAGTAATGGGAAACCATTCCTCTTACACCTCATGGTTTCTCTGCAGTCACGAAGTGTGTTTCCACTTCAGGAAGCTGAAGCAGAGAGATGATGGAACTTTTGGTTTTGACACTTTGCTGGGTGAAGGGCAGTGCCAAGAATAGAATTCAGGTCTCTGCAGTGTGATCCTGCTATAGCTGCCCTGCCTGGTTCTTTCAACCT
The DNA here is from genome assembly GCA_013398125.1 of Aegotheles bennettii. Taxonomy (NCBI): domain Eukaryota; kingdom Metazoa; phylum Chordata; class Aves; order Caprimulgiformes; family Aegothelidae; genus Aegotheles; species Aegotheles bennettii. The sequence continues at coordinate 1,645,171 of VZRW01012209.1, read as the reverse complement.
GCTGCTAGTAGAGGCTTTGCTGACCCAGCTGCAAGCAAATTTGAGGACAGCTAAATTTTACTTTAATTGTATATGTTCCTCATGCAACTGCAATTAATGATTTTTCTTTCAGTTATTGAAAGTTGCTGCACTTGAATCTTACCATTTATGTGGTAATTCTGTCAAGCGATGGAAGATTTGCAGTGATGCCTGTGGGAAATGTTGTATTTATTGAGTATTCATCACAAATCCCTTGCTGTAATGGACAATTAAGCAGCATGGGGAGCATTCCTAATAGATATTAAAGAAGGAATCGGAACAAGTTAAGAAACACTGTAGATATGGAAATACAGATGCTGACCAGCCCTTGAGAATTGCCACTAAAAAACTCAGAAGCCATTTTCAGTGTCTGTTGGGGGAGACTGTGAGTGGCTGAGTGACCAATGCTACTGGGACACTGGTACTTTGGCAAGATAGTGCTTAAAACATAGAAAGTTGTGTTGTGACTCTGTATTTTTGTACTTTGTGGGCAAACCTAAGAGGTGGGATCAGAAAAAACAGCATACTCTCTAGCTTTGATATCCAGGGCAGGCTGTTGAATAAAAGGTCAAGACAGAAAGAAAGTTCAGTTTTATAAATGGCAATATCACTGGCTAGGCGCTTATTGTGTAGGCCACTCATTAATCTCACACTGTGATGAACATTAACACAGCAGTCCCAGCACATTTCTTTTGTAACACTACTGTCTTTTCCAGTGATGAATGAATTAAGCATTACTCTATTACCACCACTGGGAATTGAGTGGAATCATGTATGATTCATAATTTTCCATTTATACAAGTTATTAGTTTCCAAACAATTTCTAAACTAGTGATTATTTGTCTTTCAAGGGGTCATTTAATCCTGCGTTTGTTTTAAATATGTTGCGTGTGATTTACTGTGATTTATGGAGCTGACAAAGACTGGATTGTTGGGAATACAGTGAGTGAGTGTGTGTACCTGTTGAGTAGTAGCTTTTGTTGGAAATAAACTATTATGTTTTGGGGTAGTTCTTAAATATAATTTTCCTTTTTCCTGTTCCATTTACTTAATGATTTACAGATTTATTTATTTTTTTAGTATTCTATTTTATTCTTCATATAAATAACTCAAATTCTAGCCTTCTCTATTTCTACCCCACAGGGTTCTATAGAAGTTGGTCTACAGAAGGAGTTCAGATACTCTCAGCCTAATTCACTATTGTTGTTTTTAAGCCAATGTAACATCACTGAAATAACTAAATTAATAGAATCACAAAGCGTAACACTGGAATACAGTTATAATGGATCAAGTTTGGCCATTAACCAAAAATCTGCTGATATAACTCCAGTAATCCTACGTCTGCAGAATTAAGCAGACCAGATATTTTTCAAATACTGTGAAAACGCAGAGACTGTGTTTTCTTGAAACTGTTGTATGCTTTATTTTTGTTGTATATTTGTGATTTTTATGGAATCACATAGATTTTCCATGATTAGTATGGATTCTCTGTTAGCATAGAAAAAGACCTTCATCAAAATTCATACGTAAATCACCTGGCAAGTAGTGTCACTCAAGTGATAATCTGAAAGCCTTTGAATGCATAGAAGAAGCTGATGTTCACTGTCATGAAAAGAACATCCGTAATAGTCAAGCCTATGTCTCTTAATCCTAACAAGTTGTTACAGAAGTTTCTGAAAGGTAGCTTTATGTTTTTCCAGAAGTGGCTAAAAGGAAAATATTGATCAGTGTGGTTGATGTAATATAGTACATTAATACTTTGGGCATGTTCTAAGCATAAGGCTTTTTTGCTTATACTGTGGTTTTAGCAGCATTCAGGCAAATAACAAAGATGAAGATCAATAAAAGCATTAGAAATAAATGTTATTCTCTTGGGTGATGTAATAGATTGTGTTGCACCTGAACAAAGCATAGGTTTACAACATTGTCCATGGGAAAGCGTAATGGGTCAATTGATAGAGGAGTTGTCCCCAATAGCCTGTCTTCAATCTAAGAAAATTTTGTTATTGCCTTGGTGAAATAGGTAAAAATCAATTCTGTGGACTGGTTTGTGTAGAAAAGAAACTTGTGATATGGAAATTCACAAAAGCACTGTATGAACATAGTGCTGTCTCCTGACCAGCCAGTACTGCTTTACTGTGTAGTTCAGAACACACTCGGTTCATACATAGTTCAGAAAAAATCCCTTGGCAGGTAGAAAGACAGAAAAGATCCTGTTCATTGAAATTGGGGCAAACATCTCTGGAAGGAAGTGAGTGGCAGTTCCTGACTCCTGTAAGGAACAGGTACTGAGATGATTGAGCCTCATTGTCCATAACCAGTTCTAGAAAAACGACTGCAAGACATATTCCTGAAAGTCATGGACCGCGAGGGCAGTCCCAAAAATTCAGTGCACATCAGACTCTTCTAAAAAATTGTCCATTTCTGTATATATCGGGCATTCAGTAACACAAATATGACATCAGTTGTGTATTTGTGCTTTGACTGGGAGGTTGGACTAGAAACCTCCTGCAGTCTCTTCCCACCTGAATAATATGTCCTGTGATTTATGTCCTGGTGCACTTATGTTCAACCAAAAGAATTTGGGGTGATTTGTTTTTTCTCCTCTTATTGTGTTTTATAACTGCCAAATTGAAATTGGGTAGTGTCTGCTACTCTAGCCTTTTAACTACAGATAGTTGTGATCAATGTAAACCTGTTTTCTGTTACAGAAACTACTGATGGTCCCTTACAGCTGAAATGTGTTGTCCTTGCTGAGTGGTTGCACAAACAGTGGTGATGCATAGGACTCCTGCTGAGCTGTGCTCTGTGGGAGTTGGGACACGGTGTTCTTTCTCAGTGGATGTGGCTGTCATTTTCTAAGTTTGATGCTTATATAAAATGTGGCTTTTAAGTATTAAGGTGTCTTTTTTTTCTTTATATGATGGTAGTGCAGTTCTTTCAGATTTATGGTGCATCATCTTTACGTAAACATTTCAAGCTGGTTTAGCAAACGAAGCAAAGAAGAAAAGATTCTGTTTAATTAGTGAGCTTTGAGGTTTTATTTTAAGTTACTTCTTTGGAGGGAATACTCATGTGAACTCAAAGCAGTCTTTAAAAATAATACCCCTCCTCCATATACAAGGAGCTGCTCTCAAAAATTAGTGTGTAAAAAAAAATACAAATAGAAGGAAGCCATTTTGGAGGAGCTCTCACCAAACACAGTTTCTCAGTTGTTTTAATTTCTTAATTCTTCTGATACTAATAGCTAAACCTAGAAATGAGGAAAATCAATGTATCCTGTTTATTGAACATATTATTTCACTTCTTGTATAAATTTCTATATTTTAATGGATTCTAATAACTGGATACTGGGACAGTTCTTGTGATCCTATTCTAAATGGGAGATTCGGCAGTAGTACTGAAGACTGGATTGCTGTCTCCATGTGTTTTGCTTTCATAGTAGGCATGCTGAAGAAACCAAACGTTGTAGAAACAGAAAGCAGTGCAAAAAGTCTACATGTAAATGAGTCTGGAATTCACCCTATTTTCCCATTGCCCTCCTCTTCCACCTGTTGCTCAGATCTGCTAGAAAAAAGATTGGATTTCAAGGACAACTGGCATTTGAAATCCTTTGAAAACTTGCTCTGACATCCCAAAGTTTATCCTTCTAAATGGGATGTTACCAGAGAGGAAGTTAAACCAAGGGTACATTTAGAAGAGTGCTGAAAATGTCAGGAAATGGTTGGTGCAGCCTGTGATCTGAAGAGCACGTAACACCTGATAGGTGGTTTATGTTAAAGCATAAAGTCATTCTGGCTGCCTGTGAAAACAAGATATTAAGAGCATGGTACTAAGGGGAAAAAAAACTGTGTAGACAATAAGTTTTGCAGAATGCAGACTTGCAGACAACTGAAGTAAAAATTACATAGCTGTAAGTGCCTGGCTGTCACTTACATGAAGGCTCCTTTTGGCTGCCGTGGTAATGCAGAGCGACATGAAAAACCTGCCACAGCCAGTTATATAGAATAACTAATGAATTCTCAATGTGGATTTAAAAATGTCCTAAAAACTGGCTGTATTTTGTCAGGATCCATTATGGTTTTGTGTATGTATTCCACAGTCAGCTGTCTAGCAGCTTTCAAGCTGGAAGCAGCCCCCTTCTCTCTTCAACACCTGTAACATGCTTCTCCCTGGGTATCTCAAGTCTTTTATTTTTCTTTTTAATCAGCTTATCTTAAGTTATTCCTTTAGCAATTAAAAACTTGCCTGAACACAGAAACAAAAGCATTGCTAGGCAGGAACCAGAGTAGCCCCTCTTCTCCCCCCACCATTGTTTCCATAGATTCCTCTGTCACAAACAGAACTGGGCAGAGTAATTTTTTTTCAAAATCAGCATTTCTTTTCAACCACTAGATGTTTCATGGGTACCTTTTAAATGTCCCTTTTTCACATGTGGATGTTTACCAAACTCTTGAGCCTCTTAGCTTAACTTACAAGAAAGGAACACTGAAAATGTTTCTGTCTTGTTTATTTTGCCAGCTGGAGAACAGATATCATTGTAAACTTCTACTTTTACAAATATTTAGTAATTTTATTCCACTAGGAAATAAGGGAACAAATTTGAATCTTTTCAAGCACCGATGAAATGGCATTGTCTGACAGTGGTCAGCTCTGGTGATACTCCCAGGTGGAATGTTTCCTACATCGGGATCCTGAGGTGGCTTTGTCAGGCTGTCGGGGCAGGCAGGTGGGTGGCGATGCTCTAGCACCCTGGTCAAAAGTCCTGTGGCTTTACTGAGGTTAGCTGCCAAATGATGGCACTCCCACAGAAGGGAGCTCAGAAGTGGCTATTTGGGTGACTGATGGGATTGAAGGCGAGTAAGGCAAAACGAGTGCTTTACAGCATGGTTTGTTGGACAAAGGTAATGGTGTGGAACCTGACAGGCACAGCGAGAGATCTGCTTTCGGAGAAAGTCATAGTCGTGGGAGCACTGCATTTCCTGAAAGGCTGTAAATGAAATCTGTTCCTATAGCTTTGCTGGGTAGCAGAGCAGCATAAGCTTAGATGAGCTGGGTTGTGTTATTCTGAAATAATGTTCTGTGATGTTTTATTCTATTTAGTGATGAATGTAATTGTTTAGAAAGGTATCGGTCACTTCAAACCCTGGCCACAGGGCAGCACAGGTTCTGTTCTGCGTGGTTGCAGTTAAATAAATGGCCCAATCAAGGGTGTCTCTCTCAAATCCCAGACTAGGACTGACAATTGCTGAATGTTGTTGCAAACGAGGAAAATGAAAAGGCTATAAAATTTCAGGTAGGCAGGACAGAGAGACACGACAAAGGCAGAGGAATAAGTTGCCACATTACTGTGAAACTGCTCTCACGTGTACAGAGATGTGCAGCCTTGTCTGCTTTCATATTGGAGTCACTGCAGGACTTGAATCTGCATACTAACTCAGCAGGTAGGCTCTCTATACTATTTTCTGTTGCAATATGTCTGATGAAGGAAAACGCCTTAAAAATAAACAATAAAGATTTTCATTTAAATGAGGAAAAACTTGAATCCACTTGAATTCTGGATTTTCTTCTCTGTCTCCCATATTGCAGTGCACTGCTTTTAGTTCACAATACCTTATTATAGCATTTTAAATAACAAATAAATATAAATACCTCATTATAATATTAGTCACATAATCTGGTGACTTGGTTTCATTTATATAGTGCAAGCTAAAGGGTGTTATTTGGCTCTTATGTACCCACAGATGCATGCATAGTCATGCTGTTTTACGTACAACACAGCTGCTTCTGCGTTACTGAGTTTTCTATCTAAGTGAAATCAGTTTCTCCCACGTACAGCCGGATTAATCAGCCTGTACGTGCAATTGAAACCAGGCTGTAGCTAAAATCTACCATCCTTACCCACGACTGGACTGAAGAATATCAAAGCAGGTGAGGGTGGCATAGCTGTTGCCTAAGTGCTAGAGTAGCAACCACAGGTTTTAAGTGTTGCTTGTACTGTGTTAAAGCCATCCGTCATGTCTGCATAGATACAAGACTTTATCCCACTGGCTTGGCCTTTTTGGAGCTTTTATGGGGGACATTTTACAAAGAATACAAATCCTCAGGCATTTCAGTTGTGACACTCCAGCTGTGACCATATCACACAGGTAGTGCGGTTCCATCATGAATGTGCAAGTTTGGGCTTTAGCAAACTGGCTTTCATTTCATGTCTCTTCAGGTTTCCTGTATGACCCAAGTCACTAAATTACTGTGTACCCCAGCTTACTGTCCAAATGCCTTTGGAGCAGGACCAATGTTACTTGTGGTTCCTATAGGGACTGTACAGTGTAACCAGCATTAGTGAGGCTTGCGAAGATCACCGTGCTGTGACCCCATAAGAACCTCAGCTGGACTGTAGGAAATGGTTTCCTTGTGCCGTGAATGACTCTGACTCTCTGGAGAATTCAGTTTTTCCCTAAGCTAAAATCTCAGGTGCTAAAAGCACTAGGACTTTTCCCTGACCTTTCCTTTCCATACTTGCTTCTCATTACTCTTCTGTTCCCTGCTCATCATTCCATACTTAGCTGAAATAATCAGGGTTCCAGCAGGAACACCTGCCGTGATTAAACTGAAGTACCATATGTTGGCTCAGCAGGGCAAAGTCACCTATAAATTATTTTAATTTTCTTGAAGGGGAGGACAAATCTTACTTTCAGGGAGCAACCTGTGTGGAAGGGGTAGTGAAAGTCCCTCTAAGGGAATTGGTATCAGTGTTCATGCTGCTACGTAAGCAGTGCAGTGATACTTCAGTCTTAATTTTTCATTATAGAATTCTGCCAGGCTGGTGATCTCTCAGGCTTTAACAGAGCAAAAGATACACTTTAAATGTGATTTAATCTCATCTAACTCGAGCAAACTACAGTATCATCGCACTTGAGCCAACTAGTTAGACTTGTTTTGCAGCCACTGGAGTGAAGCAGACAATTCTCAGTTGAGATTTATCTGACCTAATTTGGATAGCTGTGTTAGAATGGGATGAATGGTGCCTTGTTTTGGCTGTTGACTAAAGGAAACCTAGACAACTAACTTAAATGAATCCTACCTTTCTTGTCAATATTCAGATATCTTCTGATACACAATCTTTCTATACTTTAAGCTCAAGCAACATATAGTCCTGAACGGAACTAGAGTTTTCATATTAAAATGGCACCAAATGTTACCAAATCAATGTCTTTGGGTTGCAAAGTTGTAGCTTTTCTATGACAAACCACATGTGCAATTCTTTAAGCACTACTCTATTACATATTTGAGATTATAGTCTGTCGATGGCCAAAAATTCTCAGCATTGTGATACTGAAATGGTGATGTTCTCAAATAGATGAATATCAAGATTAAATGTGACCTATTGAGAAGAGATTCTTACAGATGACTTTTTTCTTACTTCACAGAAAACAATTTTAATATCTATATGTTCAGTAGCTTCGATATTTTTCTTTAATATGAGATAGAAAAATACAGTTGTAGAGTGATAAAGATGAATAAATTACAGGATTTAGAGGTGTCCTAGATTTTTTGTACCTTTCTTTTTAGAGGAATGTTCTTCAGTGTTTCACTGAAGCAATGATACTAATAGTCTGTTCCAAAAGCGATTCAATAGCCCTCCAAATTCCTGCTCTTAACACTCATAGCACTTCATTTCCATTCAGTGGATAAAGATTATAGGATAATTTCATGGTAATCACGGTAAAACTTACGCTGACAGGTGACAATTCTGAACTCCAAAGAATAGTATAAAGTTAACCTCATACTTGTGAAAGTGGTTGTCACTAAAAAGTGACATTTCAAATTTAGAGTTGAATCTTTGTATTCTTTTGTGCTGTGTAGTTGAATAGAGGTTCTCAAGATGCACAAGCCCAACTAAAACCTTACTATAACTGTGAAGAGTTTCTGCACCTTAGTTGTCTGATTGTCTTGTATTCATCTGAGAAGAAATGATTGTTTTGTGACAAAGCAGGTGAGGGAATGTGGCCTTCCCTCTCCGGTGGTAAGATATCCTTCACAAGCAGAAGGAAATATATTGGGAAGAGTGTAGGAGTAGAGCATTCTCTGTCATGCCCTGGTGACTCTTGAGTTTACTGATAGGAAATCTACACAGGAACTCGGCACATAAAAATGTACTTAATTTTCCAGTCTATAGCTCAGAGGGAAGTGGTGTTATATTGAGTGTGGGGTTCAGATATTAATGAGCTCAAGTGAGTATTGCCATCTGATAACCTGAACACAAGACATCTGGACCACACCTCTACTCACTCTGTTCTTGTCCTTTGCCATTTTGTTATATAAGCCAGTGTTCACTTGAAGGTGTTGTCCATGGTCAAGCTACTTACTGGAGGCGTTGGGTAACAACTTTGTTCAGATAATGCTTTGCTTTTAGAATAAAATCAAGTAGCTCTAAATTCAAAGACTATACCTGCTGACTTTTCCTCGTTTATAGGGTAATGCCATTTGGGGGAAAAAAATAAATCTTTCTGACATTTTTATGGATTTTTGAAGAATTGAAAGAATGGATCTGAAATGAGAAGCTGTGTTGGAAAAATATACTCTACTCTTCAAAAAAAAAGGTTAGGATGTTAAAAGTAGAATTCATTAATGTTATAATCTTTCTGTTCACGTGCTTTGTAAACATGTAGTTTTATGGTTATGTTTCATATTTCTACACCATCTGGAGAATAAGAGTTTCAAAGCAAAAATTTTTTTTCTTATTTTTATCAGTGTGTCAGAAGTTTGCTTTATATCTTTCAGAAAGAGCAATTTTCTGATATAATGAACTTGAAAGTAAGTTTTGACAGATTGAATCCCCCATTTGTCTAATAAGTTGAGTTCCATAATCCAGTATATGCAATTTCTGCTGAGAATTTCAGAGATTTGATTTTCTAATGTGCAGAATGACATTTAAAAAGTAGTTTAGTTCTTATTAGGACATTACATACTCTTTAACAAATTATTGTGCTCTTTCAAATTCCCCCTGAAAAGAACAACACATTTTAGCAGTAACAGCTTAGAATATTTTTATCAAAAATCCTTGTTCTACTGTATTCCAAAATCAGTTTATCTGAATGTCTGGTGATATGTTTGTATTCATAAAATAAAAACGAAGTGCAAAAATAATCTAATAGTGGTTCTTCTAATGTAAATGAAATTGAACAATCAATCAGAAACAGCCATTCTGAAGTTCTTCTAGAGAAGGCCAGAAAAGAATTAGCATGGAGCAGCATGCTGAAATGAAAATCTGGAATTGAACACGTTCCATCACACAACCAAGGACATTTCAGAGGTTCCAAAGTTAAATCAAACCAAAGCAGTGAGGGTACAGCTTAGCTGGTTTGCCTTTGCTATGGCGCAGAGGTAGTGTATCTATCTAAAAGGAGAGATAAATTAGTTGCACAGAGCCAGTTTGAGTGCCTGGAGACACAATATGGTATGTAAGAGCACTAGGCTCTTGCAGAAGGTAATTTCTTTTTAATGTCCTATTGCTAGTCATTTGGTTATATCTGAATCACATCTTTTATGTTTTTCAAGACAGTATAGAAAACATTAGGAACTCACAAGTCAGAAGCTGCTAGGCTCACACATTTATTTTTCTTAACACCATAATCTTAATTGTTTTTATGTTTCCTTTTGAATCACTATTCTCTCTCTTTTACCATAGCTTCTCTCTTGCTCTTCGAATTTTTGGAGTTAGCAGTACTGAAAGTACTCTCTGCTGATACATACAATATTTTTCATGAGATGATGGGATTGCTGTATCTGTTATACTGCTTGGAGTATCTGGAAGCAAAGCAGCTAACAATTTGCAGGCCTTTTGCAAAAGTCTTAGTGGATGGTCCTTGTAATGCTAATCAGAGCACGTTTTGAGTAAGACTGCTTTGAAACAGCTTATTTTCTCCTTTTCTAATATCAAATGTAGAGGAATCTAGGTGTGAAGTAATGTCATATAACAGTTAAAAATATAAAATTACCCAACACCAAGCCCACAACCTTTGAGGAAGAGTTGTTAGTTGCATAATCTGAAAGAAATCTTTCAATAAGACTGTTAACATATTGAGACTGCAATACCAGGGAGGAGAGGAAATCCCTGAAGACAAAGCATCTCTACAAGTCTAGAGTCTGTTCTGCCTAAATGGACAGAATAACTTGGAGGAAAATTTGAGGAGGAGGCTTTCTTTCTTAGGGAGCCATCTGGTTCACAGGTTGAAGCTTCCTACTCTACTCCCTAAGTTGTCCTTAGTTGCAATGACTGTTCCATGTGTGTCCCAACACTTGGATCCTAGTACATGTGATAGTTACTGTAAACCAAACAGAATATATATGTGTGAAACTTGGTCTCAGAATTTTGATTGGGTTTTTTAATAGAAATAGATCTATTTTTAAAGCACAATTTAAAAAGTATATTAGAAAACATGAATAAAAACACTTATTCTGCATTTTTGGATTTTTTTATCTTCCTGCTTCATAACACACTGAAGTACTCCTTTGGATTATTTTCTCCTCTGCATTCAAGAGATGTGCCACAATAGACTCTTCAAGTCATAGAAGTAGCATCCCTACCTCTTTGAACAGTCTTATAAAAGCTGATGGTTACTTACTGTTGAGTGTAATGGATAGGAAAAAAAAGTACTTGTAAAAATAATTCAAAATGCTTCTGTGCAACTCTTCAATGTCTTGAATAGCCTTTGAATGTCTCTAAAAGCTGCATGCTGTTGTCCTATTTTCATGCCTACTGCGATTATATAAATTTAAAATTTTTAAAAAGTGCTATGTGTAATGACAAGTGAATTATTAACAGTGAATGAGGATTGCCCACCATGACCCAGCATTTTTTCCAGCATAATAGATGCAAATCTTTGCATGGTCAATAGAAAGAGTTACATGGCTCTCTTAAATGTTCAGTTTAAATAAAATTGGATTGTGGAAAAGGGAATCAATAGTTCAAATAGTTTACTCAAAAGCAATGTGGAGGTCAAAAATAGGGTCAGGTATGTTGAGAGTGCTTTGCTCTGTGCTTAGTCAGCTCTTAGCCATGGTAAGTCTTAGTCTGCTAGCCATGGTCATGCTTATATAGCACCAAGTACAGCAGAACGGGAATGATGTCTTTGAAAGGACAGTTTTAAAACAAGCTTTAGAAACCATGCAGTTCCGAGGATATTGGAGCTGGAACCTAACTCTTTCAAGGTAGAAACCCCCAGTTTGCTGGGAAACTGAGCAGAATGAATAGGTTAGTCATCAGATTTGGATGTAATGAAGGGTAGACTGAACCAGTAACTGGGTCGACTTTCTTCATGGACAGTTTACTGTCCTTACATTTTCCATAATGACTTCTCCATGGATCATTTGCTGCTGTTGCACTAGATCTCAATAAATTTAATCTAGAAAAACAGAATCATTGTAAATGTTACATTTTGCAATTAAGGCACCTGAGTACTTCTCAGGGTCAACTTAAGTAGCAGAGGTGAATTTTTTAGTTCAGTTTCTGAATAGCAAACTTGAAAATGGGTAAAACATGAAATCAGTTTCAGTGTTTTATTTTTTAAAAAGTCATATATACCATATATAAAAAAACCCCACAGTGATAGAAAACAATATTTCCTTTGTTCTTTGGAAAGATGTTTTGTGTCTTTTAATTATTTTTTTTTATGTCTTGCTTTAGCCTGTTATCTAGACTTTTCCACTTCTTCCAGTGATGAGAATTCTGTGGAGATTGTACTGATTGCTATAAGAATACAAGAATTGCTTAGTGTGTGTCCAGCATGCATCGTAATCCAGTTGATGAACACAGTGTTTATGTCTGTTATGGGTTTTGTTCTGCTAAGTTTCACAGCATGTCAGAAGGAGGACGAGAATTAAATGCCAGGGACGCAAATTTTCCACTGTGTTCCATAAATGTGCTGACTGTGAGGACTCTGATCTTGTGCAGTTCCACATCAGCACCACAGAAATGTCTTCTCTAATGATCCTTAGAATGAAGCCTTCATGTTTTCTAGTGGCTGAATTTCGGTAGAGGGGTAGCCAGTTGGTATGGCAATTCATTCATGTACAACCAGGCTGCTAAATGGAATGCTTAGGAGACTTGCTGCCTCTGAAGCTGAGAAATAATAAACCTCACATTATTCCAGTTTAATCATTGTTTCTGCATTCACTGCTTCTGGCCTGCATTTGGCTGTTAGGATATAAAAAAGCTAACAACTTTAATTGTCCTTTATACTGCTCATATTATATCACAGTAAGTGAGAGAAGGTTTATTGGGTTGTGTTTTTTTAAAATATAATCTTATCTGAACAGAAATTCTGCCCGAAACAACTGGAATGTTTTCTTACTAAAAGCATGAAACTTGGATTAAAATTTTGGTGAATTTGTGGTTTGGTTAAAATGGAATGACGTGAGATTGGTTTGTCTGATGTTAAAGCTGTGAGAGGCAAAGTGTATTTTAAAGTAACTTACAAAAATATGAGGAAAATACGAGAGGTACATAGTAAATTCAGAGCATAACGTTCTTGATAACCTGCCTGAAGGTGGATGAATCTGTACTGAAGCAGTTTGTTAGAGTGGTTCCTGGAAAAACAATGTTAGATCACTTATGCCCAAATAAACATAATTGATAACAGATGAAGAACATTAACATGGAATTATGAGTAATATAATTAACTGTATTTTTTCTGTGTTTGTAAGTGGACTGTAGCCATTTATAAGTCAAATCTGTTCAGGGTTTTTCTGCAATGAATATGTTGAGCGCAGAATTTAGCTGATGTGGTAAAATGGACAAGCTGTTCAGCCTCATTGGGTCTATTTTTACGGGGCTAGAGGCAATTCAGAGATTTGTTCTCAACTAATTTCCAGAATTCAATCGCAGCTCTTGAAAAGTGACTTACCAGCCTAGTCTCATTCCTACAGATCATCATTATGGTCCCTCTTAAATCTTCCTCTGGTGGAACTGAGAGTAGAAGATGCAGTTGAATTATTAAGAAGTCCTTGTAAAAATACTTAAGAGGGGTGTGTGTATATGTATGTATAAAGTAGCTTTTTAAAAGTAGAATCTTGTTAGAGCCCAGCAAGAAAGCTAAAATAACTTGGATGTTTTTTTCTGTAGAATATGTCAAGTAAATTCTACACAATATTTCTGAAAGTGCATTTATCTTGTTTGTAATGAAACTTGAGATGTTGATGTAATTGCAGCCTGTGCTACATGCAAAGCATAAAACAACTTTGCTGTATGTTGTTCAATGGGCGATTTAGAAAACTGCTAGTTGTGTATAAACATATTGCTGCAAGTTCCACAGAATGTAGAGTATTCCTGTAACAGGGCAGAAGAGGAAATCTGAGGATGCTGCAGAAATTCAGAGCAGACTACAGCCTCTGGTCATCAGAAGTGACTATAGCCAGTGTTAGTGTTTCTAGTTAAAGATTTTCTTTGCTATATGCTGTTTCACTCAGAAACTGCCACGTGACCAATAAAATTGATTTCTCCTTTGTATGCACATATACAAATTGATCAACAAAGCACAGCAGGCTTCATGTCTTTCACAGGCAATTTCAAGGTACTTTGGTGTTAAGCAGCTACTCCAACTCTCAGTGCAGTTAAGTTTTCCTACCTGAATTTGCTACCTGTGTTCTGTAGGACACACCTTTCATCTGTGGTTTCATTGAGTTTCAAGAAGGATCTCACTGAGTTGGCAGTAGTAACTTCTTCCAAATGAAGCAAGCGTGGCATTTAGCTTTTTATACTTGGAAACAGACTTTGTTTCTCTGAACCATAACCTTGTGCAGGCTTTCCCTGGAGAAGCTGGGTGCTGCCTTATTCTCTCGGGAGCAGCAGGGAAACCTTCTTACTTGCTTTTGGCATAAACAAAAATAAATTCAGTATGTGCATAGGAGCTAGGCCTTGATCATTGCAAAGTCTTCCTGGATTTGTGTGGGTGTTTTGGAGGCCAAGTGACTCTACCATATGATGGATAATATGCTTTTTTAGCAGTAATAATTAATGGCTGTTAAAATAACATGACTTGAAACCTGGTATCAGTATCAAAGATGTATACAATTTATGAAAGAACAGATTAGAATGAAACACAACACTAGGTGATAAGGTGATAAATAATAGCCTTATTATTTCCGCTTATTAAAGTACTGTTAGTAAGATCTGAGTAGTTTTTAAAAACATGCTCATTTGCTGAATCCTCAGAGGGAGCAAAACTTGAAAGGAATCGTGCCCTTTGAAATGTGTCGAGCACAAATGACTGATATGTCTGTCTGCCAAAATTATTTGGCTTCATTTGGCTTTCTAAATGGGGTTTTTGCAGTAGTGTCATGTAAGAGATGATTAATAGGATGAGGAAAATGAGGAGCTGAAAAAAAAAATCACAAAATAATTTCCTTCCCTTATGTTATTATAGGGTTGAAAAAATCTGAGCCATCCTACAGCTGTTAGAAACCATTGCAAAGAAAGCTTTTTGCCCTGCAAACAGCTTTGTGAAAAGTAAGCATAAAAAGACATTGCCATTTTAGCATCATCTTTTGAACATTAAGTCTCTCTTCTTGTACGTTAAAGCCTCAGAAACACTTTCCCTTATAGTCTGAGAATTCTTTCTTTGAGGTAAGGATGAATCGGTGTTTGTTTGATCTATTTGATGTTTAAGGAGATTAACATATATTCAGGATAATGAAAACCATTTCAAATGCACAGTGCATCTTTGTTGTGATGAAAGGCTGATATTAGCTTCCTGCTGAGGTCTGCAAAATCAGAGGTCTCAAACTTAACAGAGCTCAGAAACATTTCTGGACAAACATTGTGTGTTAATAAGTTTCTTCCTTGCCATGTTGGGTTACAGCATTTTTTTGCTATTTTTATTTATTTTTTTTTTGTTTGTGTGTTTTGTTGTTGTTTGGTTTGTTTGTTTTTTTACTTAGACATAATTCCTATCTATTTTCTTTTGCTACACAGGGACTCAAAATATGATTCTGTGGTACAGATTGTAAAGCCATGAGGTCAAGGTTCTGTCCCCTGCTTCTATTTATTTATTTATTTTCAACGTGTATTAAAGCACTGGCAGAGCTTCTGGAGGTTTTGTTTTTCTTTCTCCCTCTCCTGTACAGATACCTCGTATTTAGATCTCTGAATATAACTTACATTACAGACACGTTGCAGTTCTAGTTTCAGATGCCTGCCTTCAAGTCCTCGGGTATTCAGGTCGAAGAAAATGGAACAGAGAGGAACCGTCTTTTTATGTTGCTTTCAAAGTTCTTTAATATGTTTTTGTAGAGTATCTGTGTCTCTAACTAAAGAAGTGGTAGATTTTTTTCGATGTTCCTTAGTCTTTTCTACATGAACCTTCTCTTTGTGATACCAACTTCTAGCATGGAAAAGTTTGATGAGGTGCTGGCGAGTTTCATTCCTGCTTGAGAGTTCAGAGCTTAATGTTGGCATGGAGTGATCAGAAAAACACTAAAAGTGGCTGTGTGAATGTGCAGGCCTTTCATGTTAGACCTATTAAACATTTTCTCAGTTTCACAAGAAATAATTGAATTCAAGTAACTCATTTAGTTGCTAAGCACCTCTGAAAGTGCAGAGGGTGTTTGTTTTTAGAGGACTTGGAAAGCTATATTAGGAGGCATGTAAGTCATCTGGGGTTTCCAGCGTGCTGTGTGGCTCAGCTTGAGTGTACCCTCTGCCCTGGCTCTCTTCTAAAATTGTCCAGGGATGCCAGCTTCTTCTCACTCTGCTCCATGCTAGGCCCTGGCTGCATCAGGACCATGTGGGACTTTGATAGGCAGAGGGATCTGGTGAACTGGGTTGGCCACTGGTGAGAAATGTGTAGGAACAACAAGGTGTGTTTTGGGGAAGTTCATTAAGACTGTCAAGAGTCAGTGGAATAAATTGCATCAAAGGAATGATTAAATTCTGTGAGTTTTTTTCCTACCTCTTTTCTCATTTGATTATGGGTTAGGTCTACAGGTCAATTAACAACCTTCCCGGTGCCTTGCTCTGCTCAGTTCTTCACTGTAAACACTGAAATCAGCAAAGCTGTCAGACTCCACTCCTGGGGAAATGCTGAAGGGTTTTAATTAAAATTGTTAAAATTGCTTTGTTATAGACATACTGTGAATTGTTAATAAACAACCAGCATATTGGTGTGTTGTTGTAATTGTACTATATGATTATAAATATATTATCTACAATTTATAAATAAAATGGTGAAAGTTATTGACACATTAGAGCCTGTAGACTTTCCACAAATAAAACTTAACTTTCAGAGCATCCCTCTGTCTCAAGAGCTCTAGCAGTATGATTTCATGCAAATTTGTAAAATACAGACTCATTAAATACCTTGATTATTTTTTTTTGAACGATCATGGCACTACTTAATAGAGCAGAAAATTAGATCTATTAAATTTCTGGTAACTATATAAACCAACATATTTCATTACTGTATGTGTGAAACATCTTCTTACACACAATTACAGAACTTAAAGGCATCAGCACAGGAGGAAGAAGCAGGACTTTTCCCTCTTTAAAATTCTGAACTCTGATGCTTAGGAGAAAGCAACATGACCTTGTGCCAGGCTCATCAAGCTGCATTTCCAATTGGGCTGTGATTATTATAGTTGATTCATTCATTATTAGTTCATCTCTTCCATCAAAAGCATTTGTGTCTATGCTTAGTCCTGAGCTAAATTTTAGCCTGTCATCATCAGCAAGCCAACTTCTATTTTGATAAAATCAAAGTAAATGGGCAGCTGCTTTGTGTCTATTTTCAGTGCCTTGCAACGTGCTCGTGGGATGATGCCATACATCTAAATCAGCCCTTTACCCTAATTTTATTTTTTTATATATATCTATATATTTAAGGTATTTTGACACTTTTTGCACCTAACTGTGCAAGATCATCAAGTAACTCAGGCACATCTTTTTGCTCTGCAGAATCCAGGACTGGGCCCAACATAATAAAGAAGAAAGCTTTTAGAAGAGCCTCTGAAAATTAACAAGTTAGCAGCTTAAGGGTACTGTCTATATATGTACAGTTTCCTTATGAAAAAGGGAAAATAGCTTAATACCTGAATTTTCACTGACAATGACACAGGAATGTTTCTGGTAGACTCCAACACCTGCCATGCTCTCGAGTCACACTTGCTTGTACCTGTGGTGACAATTCACCATAGGTACATACCATAGTTTGTCATCTATCCCTCACCCTTTTTAATTCACAAATTAAAATAATCTATTCCTTGAACACGTATGCAAAAATGCTCTTTAAAACCAGCTGGAAATTCTTTTACCTCTTATGCATTATCTGTGTGTGTGTGTTACAGGAACGGTTAGGGCTAATGGGCGTTAAGTCCATACTGTGTAAGAAACTTCAGAAATATGGAATAATAGAGAGTTTCTGCTCAAAAGATCTTAGTCTAAGTATACCTAACCTTTATGGTGTCATTACCCCACAAAATATTTGTCAATGAATCTTTTGAGCTGTGGTAAGTGAAATACTTGGAAATGTTTTGCTTTTATGATAAGGACCTCTCATTTCAGTAAAGCCTCAGTAGAATTTCCTTCTTCTCTAACTGTGAATAGAAAAATTTCTTCCAAATGTTCTGGCAAACCAAAACATTCTCATTTGTTAAGGACAGCAGATGTCGTCTTTAAGAAACAGCATATTATAAAAAAATGTTACTTTCAATCAAAGTGTGGTTTTTATAGAAAATTTTCAACCAGTCTAACTGTGCATCACTTCAAGCACGTTAGTGACTGCAGCTCGAATTTCAGGGGAAAAAGGTATCCCCAAACTTTGAAGCAGCTTATTACATTCTCTCCCTGTTTTTTGAGAACTGAATCCATTTGACAACTGATTATGGTTATCAGCTTAATCTAAAATGAACATTTCTAGGAAAATATTACCAAGGTAAATGCACTGGCAAAGGTAACCAAGGCAAAGCTCTGCTTTGGCTATGTTTCTTCAGGGAAACATTTCACAGACAGAAATCATGTTCTCAAGAGTGAGGGAAAATCATTATAAGAAGAATTTCATTATTGCTGAAAAGAATATAATGGGTTTATATATGATGGAGGAAGATGGTATCACTCATTTGAAGCCTCTCTTAATGCATTGGTGACTTTACCATTTCAGCGAAATGCCAAAAAAGATGCATGTTATGAACCCTGGTGTCTTTATTACTGCAGCACATTATCCTGGCATATTCTTTATTGAGTAAGTGCCGTTGAGCAGAGCCGACTTTTCAAAGTAGAACTCAATTTTTTTTAACATCATCTTGCCATTTGGTTCATTCCTCTTCAACTCCCTCTTGCTTTGAATTCGCTGTTCTTATTCCTCACCTTTTGCTTTCCCATTCCATTTATAGCCTTGTTAACATTAGTTAAGTGATGTTCATTGCCATTTAAACAACTCTGGGAAAAATTTAAGACTTGCCTCAGATTGTCAAATTGTTTTAGAAGTGAGAATTTGGTACCATTCAGGCCTGGGTTTATTACCCTTAGGTAGTTTGCTTTGCTGTTATATCTAAAAATAAAATGATTTATGAAGGTAAATCAGACGTGCATCATTCTCCTAGTTTGTATGAAGGGCTACTTGCCACGATATGTATGTCAAAGAAGTGTGAGTATATTAATAACTCTGTCAATCAATGAATGTTTCTTCATTTTAAGCCACATTTTACCTCTAATCTTAAAGTGGAATAGTAATCCCCAATTTTAAAATATTACAGCTCACCAGTCCATTCCAAAGTGCCTTTCACTGTGTTATTCTCATTTATAAATCAGACAAAAAAGAGGAAGTAAAAGTAGAATTAGCTTTCTGAGCCCCATTCAGCTTCCCCCTCGCTGCCATTGTACTTCACTTGTGACACAGCTCTTTATTTAAAAGTATCTTTATTAAGATAATCATCTCCTCTTGGACTCACACTCTTTTCTCATTCCTGTCTGAGAAGAGGGATAAGTTGTTGTTTTTTTTTTTCTTCACTGCCACAAATGAGTCAGAGGGCTCATAAATATATAGAGAGCTTTATTCTGCTCTGAAAGCAACTTCAGCCTGAAATAATTACAGAAGCCTTTCTGACCTTGCTCTTGAATTGTGCAAATTTCTGGGAAGAAAGTTGATAGTTTTAAGGAGATGAATAAACCTGTGGAAGCAAGGAAGACATTAACATCTTAACAGGAGTCTGCAGCTATGCTGATGGCAGCTGTGACATGTGCCAGCTCTACTGCGTTTGGCACCAAACAAAAGCAGAAGCTTTTTTCCAGTGAAGGCAAATGATGCCTCTAAAAGAGGTACCAGTTGAGGCTGGGATGGGTTCTTATAGAGTAATAGCTGGGTTAAGTGTCCCAGGCTTAATATGGGAATCACCACCCTACAGTTTCAGCTCCACACTACATGCAAGTTTGGGACAGCAGTGGGGCATGAAGAGAAATGAAGATGCTCAGAGCAGGAAGCAGCTGGGCTCAGTATCACAGAGATCAGCACAGGCTGCTTCGCCCTGCCTCTGCATGAAATACTGTCTTCATGCATCTGCAATGATTTTGGTGCCTCGTTCAGCTCAAGTGCATGTGATTGGTACAGGGGACACAATTCGTTGAAATACATTGCATCAACACGCTCAGTTTTTTGTTTTCTCTATTCATTGGGCACTGTAAGACCAGGAAAGATTTCCATGGAGAGAAACATGTGACTGTAGACAGCTTATTGTGATGACCATTTGGAGTGTGGCTTATTTTTTTTCATAGCCCCATATCAAAAGGAAAGGTAATGCCTTAATATTGCCCAGGCACTGTTCTCATTGATGTCCCCCAGCTTTGTCCAAACTTAATAGGTTGTCTTCTTTTGCTTGATAAGGAAAGTGGAGAGGATAGTTGCACCTCGGGGATGTGATTAGTAGAAGTGCTTAGGCTTCTGTGTACCATTAAATGAGAAAGGGAGGTGCTCTGTGTCTCTCAAATCAACGTCTTTGTGCATCCACATATTGGGTTCTTCAGACTTGGGTACAGCCTCTAGGTAAAAATAGCACGTCTTTATTGCCCTGTCTGCTCTGAAAGGTTATTTCTAGGATGGCTGTTATTTATTTCTGTTTTCTTTCCAGCTGTTAACACCAAAGTGTTTCTGCACATCTTGGTTTCCAAAGCCCAGCTATTGATTATGTGCTCAAGTAAATGTACCCAGATGTAGTTCTCAAGCATTCACTTCATAAGTAATAGTCAAGTGCTATATGAATGCTGATGCATTTTAAAAAAAACCCCAAACCCCACAACTGTGGACCCAATCCTTTCCTCATATAAATTGATGTCACTTGGAAAACATATAATTCAGAATGTTTCTGCTGGGAGTTAACATGAGGTGACCTTAATAGCTAGAAGTTGGGAGACACAAGTGCATGGAACCACTTGACACTTTTGCAAAAGCAGTTTTAAAACACTCTCCAATTGAATTTGAAGGATATTTGTGGTAACTCTTTTGAAAGGGTCATTGACTGTACAAGAATGAAAGTTGCAGGCAATCAAGTTCTGTAATTTATTTCTGCCTACAGAAGAAAAAGGGTGTAAGTTTCTAAAGAATTTGTTGACTTTTACTCCCTTTGCTTTTTATTTAACGATACAAACTTTAAATGAATCATTTGTTTTGGAATAAACACATAAAAACACAACATCAGACCATAAATACAATAAATTACCAAGAATACACGCAGTTCAGAATTTCTGCACAGGGAGTACACGGCGCTGTTTAGAACCCAAGCTTCAGGGTTCTAGATCATAAAGTGATGATTTTTTAAAAAATTTTATGTTGATGTAATACTTAAAAATTCAGAGTAGACACACAGGTGAGGAGAAGGAGCATGTTCTCTGCAACCTCAGATTATTTGGCTGAAGATGGTCTTAAAAAAAAAGGGTGGGAAGCAAATAACTTGCCTAGCGAGTTGTTGCCAACCTGTGACCTACACAGCTGTTTGTTTGAGAGCTCTTGCCGATACTGGGATTTCAGAGATGATAAATGTGAAGCAATTAGCACTGATTCATGCTTGTAAGTGCTACTTGAAGGTTCAGTCAAGGAACTGTGCTTTTGTATGATTTTGTGTAAGTGGTGCTTCAGCATATTTAATAAGGTCAGTTATAATACATGTTTGAAAACTGCCTAAATGCAATCAGGAAAACACTTCTGATTGCATGAATAATAGTTGTTGCACATGTTTAAAATGCAGTAAATTATAATGTGATATAAATTGAGCTCTAGAGACATTTTTACATTAATAAACTTAAAATTTCATATATTTTGACTAAGTGTTCTGATTAAGCAGGCATTTGAAGAGAGTGAGGAGGGATTACGTAGTTGCTGAAGAAAAGGCAGTTACAGATGTCACAGAACCAAATCTTGTGTTGTTTGCATTATATATCAGTGTAGGATATCAGTTGTATGTCTGTGCAGGAGCAGGCTTGGAGACCTCGTGGCAAACCTGTGAATGATGTAAAGCTACATCCAGAATTGTGCGTGAAGTCAAAATGTGGTGGGGAAAAAACTGGCCAACTAAAAGCTGTCATTTACTTTCAACTGCTTAATTGCCTGTTAATTGTATTCCCCCTGTCTTTTTGATAGGCATGTTAAATGTGAAATTTATGTACATAAAAGCTGTTCCTTTAGGTTTTACTGCATGTTAAAAAGCACACTACTGAAGTTTCTTGAGCGTAGTTCCAAGTTTTGGAGTAAAAAGTGGAGGCTGTAGGCTTGAAGGACCAGTGTGTTAGGTGAGAAGAATATAGGGATGAAGATGATGAATGTGGTTTCATAGGCGGATGAGGGTTTAAGGAACTCTAGAGAGCAATTGGTTCTGTACTTAGCCTCTTAAGAAAGGAAAATTGCATTGACTGAGACTGAAACTCCCTTGTGTTTCATTCAATTCCAACCTTGTACTACCTGGACCAATAAACAGATAAAGAACTAACAAAAAGAAAGGATCAGGTTAAAGAGAGAATCTGTAGTTGCTAGCACAGCTGCGGATAGATTCTTTCCTTGCATCATAAGATTGCTCTTGAGCAAAATCATTCACTAAGGCTATTGAAAAGACAAAAGCTTCTGCTTTTAATCGTTGCCTGCTGAAGGGATTGACCTTTGGTTTTGCTGAGGCAGGAGGGTTACAAAATAAAATGCAGATTGGAAATTTGTTTGCCTACTTTTTTAGGCTTGTTTCCTTCCTCACAGCAGGACATAGCTGCCAACAGGTTTCTCAGAGCTACTCTTGGGCTCTTCACAATAAACATGTATTTCAGATGGTGTCAGCAGTTCCTCGGGTGTTGGATTCTTTTACTAAAAGCCTCTTCTGCCCTCTGTTAGCAGACCTGTATCTTCCCTGCATGCTCTGTAAAGAATGAGGAGATCTGAGTTAATTTCTGCTTTTTACATTTATCCAGTTATGACTCTGACCGGTGTTCTGCCCTTTGCTGAGTTCAAAATATCAATTGACTTAAAATCAAACAAAAAACAAAACAAAACCAAAACACACAAAAGAAAAAAACCCAACGCACAAAAAATCTGACAAAACCCCAATAAACACAACAAAAAACCCCACTGGAAGCTGTACACATATATACCTAAGGTAAACATCTAAGGCAAATATCTAAGGGTAAAATGTTTTTTTTAATATAAATTTTCTCTATCCTTGCTTTAAATTGCTTAACCTGCTGTGTTTTTCCATTCCATGGTATGATGCCAAAGCAGAATGCTTCTGTCTAAGCAGAAACAAGTTCATTAAAATGGAAACCATTAAGGTGAAATGAGTTTAAAGTCAGGCTTCTAAATGCTGCAGTGCATGTTTAGTACAGCAGATCCCGTTGGTATGTGCAGCACACTTCATTCAGGTGGATAGTTTAAATTTTATTAAGTCTGGCAGTTCTTTATTTCAGTGCTGATTAGATGACCTACAAACAGTGTAGCACATCACCCTTGCATTGGAGAAGAATTGGCACTGCCCGTGAAGTTGGACTCAATTGTTGGGACATGTGAATATCAGCTTCCAAGTGCTTGACAGAGATTAATAAAGTGCAGAGTTCCTTACAGAGAATCAATGGCAAGATGGCAGATGCTATTTTCCTTATCTTTTCTTCTTTGGGGGGTGAGGAGGGGAAGTTGCATTTTCAAAGTAACAAAGAAACGTTATAAAGAGCTAACAAAGGATTGTGAAGATGGGGTGCATCGTGAGCAATCCGGTGTCATGGGTTACTGCTCTGACTGAGGCTCAGAGCTTCTGCTTCACCTGCCCTTGGTGACAATGCACAATTCCCCTGAACACTGAGACCTCCATGAACGTGAAGTGAGGATGGGTTCACAAGCATAATACTTTATTTCTGCTTGTAAAACATTTGAAGTACCTGTGGGCACCATTCTATTTGGGGTTTGGGTTTTTCTGTTGATGCAGTCCTTTAAAGTAGTGATTTTGGGGGAACTGTTTTATGGCAGCTCTAGGGAAGAATTAATGTAGTGAAGCTTTACTATCTTCTCTAGGATGTCAATGACCCAGCTCACACACATTCCTGTGGGAAGTCCATTTGCCATAGATGTTAGCTGTTAGCTATGTAGGAGTATTTTGGAAAAAAACTGGTCCCTAATCTTGATTTTTAAAATACTGTTGAAATTTCTCTTTATTAAGAAAAATTGTTGCACTTTTTCTGCTGTTAATATTGGTTTGTTGAAAGAAAACTTGGAATTATAATTAATGTGTCATAGTGCTAGCACACTGTTACATGCAATATACATTTACTGAAGAGGGGGCAGATGTTAATTTTTTTTCCCCATTAACATTCCAGTTGAAGTTTGGGTGTGATGTTGCTTTTGGGAAAATGTGTTCTTGTGGAAATGTGTCCTCAGATTGAAAACTGAATGAGAAGCCCAGCATTTTCAACAAAATGGTTTTCCCCCCAGCTCCCATGAAAACTCCTCTTGCATTTCAAATTCTGTTCCAGCTGTTTTAAACTTTTAGGCCTACAAGATAGTCATGCTATTCATTGCTTTTATAGAATAAAATAATTTTCTCTACCACCAAAAAATAGAAGCTATTGATATGTCAAAAAGTGTTAATGCAATCCACCTACATGCACTTAATTTGGTCTGTTTAATTCTTCTCATTTTGATTCTATTCCCCCAGCATTTCTGAAGTTACAGGGTGTGTGGCCTCATATGTGCTGCTTTGCTACTTAAGTCCTGATGTGACTGAGAGAGAGCATATGGGAAGCACTTCTCCTGAAATGGACCTAATGTGCCATTTTCCTATAGATTTGTATGCCTCCCTAATAATAAAAATGATCATTTGAAATGCAATTTCCCCCAGCAGGTATTTCTCATATAGAACTTACACTGAAGACTCCCTAGTGAATTAAGTTTCAGTAACCTTTCTTTGAGACCAACTGGCTAGTGAGAGGATTTTTTCAGTTCTAGAAACGACACCTGAAAAATTAGTCCTGTATTTTTCTGCACTGTCAGATTTGTGGTCATTCAGTTCTTCCTGTGGTATCACTGAGTGCCTGTTAAATTGGAGTTCAAGGCAGCTAGATACGATGCACGAGATACAGGAAAAATCTGTTTTAAGTGCTTAATCTACCCTAGCAAGGTTTCTTGAAAAAGATCTGCAACAGCATATCGCATTCTGATTGCTGGGTGTATACAGAAAGCAAATGGAAGGAAACCCTTTTCATCACTTGCAGATAAATTTAGCTGCAACATAAAAATAAATTGTAGGGGGAGGAAAAGATAACGCATGTTGAGAAGTTGAAAGGCTATTAGGGAAAGAAGTCATTCTAATCTAAAGAACATGGTTTGTACGAGGAAAAGACAGTTTTCTGAGAGTTTTACCCATTAGGTCACGTATTTAATTTCTTGTATCTGTATGGTGTATATGAGTGAAACTTACTTTATTATGGATTTTAACTGTTGGATAAAAAATAGTTTCATTTGGGTCAACGTACAATATTATTTCTGGTTTTGCTAACTGCTCAAATCTTTCTTGTAAAATTTTTGCCATCAAAATTTGCTGCATAAGTAAATAGAAAAAACTTATATGGAGGAATGAATCCAAGTGATTAAATGACAAATTGTGTTGCTTTTTTCTAATAATGGAATAAGCAAAGGGCTTCAGAAAATGAAGGGGAAAAAACAGAAGTTAACTCCTTTTATGAACAACTGCCTTTTTAACCTTTATCTAAGTACTTTTTTACATTTCCCTCTTGAAAACCACGAGTTCATTTAAAATCTTATTGCAGGAAGGTATCTGTTTTCATAGAGCTGCTATCAGAACAGGATGGGATTTCACATCCAAACGATACTGAGCAGGTCAGTAATGGCACATCTACCTGAAGTCCTTGCTCTGAGTTGTTAGGGTGAAGGACTTGGCCAGTTTCTCAAGTATCTTTTCAGTGGAATCACTACCCTAGGCAGATCCACTCTTCTTTGCATACGTAAACCTGCCTCTCTGCAGCCCACGAAGTTATGATGGTCCATTCAAGATGGTTGTATTTGCCACAGAGATTTGGTTTGGCAGAAAAAACAGGTAGGGCCAGAGGAATGGGGCCACCTAAGCAAACATCACTGCATAAAGAAACATTTGTCAACCTTTCAGAAGAGCTCTCAGCACTTCAAATCAAACAAAAAATTAGTGTTCGGGAGTAGTGTAGTTTTAACTTGTGAAGACTTAGTCTTGGAACACACCTCTTGAAATAACCTCTTCAAATATCCTGCTTTGTCTATGCTGCTGTGATCTGAGACAGGGCTGGTATAAATAGCCTTGTTCACTTAAATAAAAGAGAAAAAAAGTGGGGGTTACTGTCACACCCTTTGCCTTATTTCTGCAGTTCTTGCATATCTTAATTTGCAAGAAGCTGGATTTGCTGAGTTTTGAGTTCCTTCATATTTTAGCTTTATTCTCAGGGTTTTGAACAAGAAGGTATGTTCACAATGTTGGGTGTTTCATACCGAGTTTGTGCTGTGTGGTAATACCAGTCTTTATGTTAATTGGATGCATCTCATTATGTATGATGTGTTCTGGGGCTGTTCTTTGTGTTTCAGCTATGTAACAGG
Organism: Aegotheles bennettii; assembly: GCA_013398125.1. NCBI lineage: Eukaryota > Metazoa > Chordata > Aves > Caprimulgiformes > Aegothelidae > Aegotheles > Aegotheles bennettii. The sequence goes on along the minus strand of VZRW01012209.1, from coordinate 1,619,066 downwards.
GTCTGGGCTCCCTGACCCTCATCTCATTCCTGCTGCAGTGGTGTACCCAAGTTTCACTCTGTCTTGGTGTGTCTGCATTCTGAAATATTGTTGTTGGATGTTTGGCTCTTTTATGCTTTGAAGAGATGGAAAACTACAACTAACAATTACCTTGCTTTGTTAAGATTTAGGGATACTGAGCTGTGGAGGATTTTTGTACAAGGTTATTGTTTGTGAGGTTATAACACACTTTAATAGATTGCAATTATTTTAACCAGAGGCTGTAAATATTAGAGAGAATTACATACGCTGTAACTTTTGCAGGTTGTTAAACAAAATTATAGGAGGAAGGGAGTGCAAGAGAATGCTTTCATGTGAGATGCATATTCTGGGTAGACAGCCTAATGGGGGGGACAGGGCTGGGATGTGTGGGTTGTTTTCTCAGCTGTGTAGCTGGCCTGCTGGGTCACCTTGTGAAATACATTCCCAACTTTGTACCTCAGTTTCCTTATCTGCCTGGCTGTAACACTTCATTTGCTCTCCAGTTCCGATGCAGAGAATGCGTTGTACTGCTGTGGCTACAGTCCAATGAGTTTTGCTGCATCCTTGACATGCTGTCTTCTGGTAGCACTTTCTATGCCCAACAGTTGTTGATGAGGAAAAGGTATCTGGATATCAGATTTGGGGTTTTAAGACAAACAATGCTAGGTATGTCCCAATTTGCTGTCTAGATTGTCTAGAGAATGGTCACTGCTTATTTTTAGCAAGGTCTAGATCTCACACTTAAATGCCAAAATACATAGAATCACTTTGGTTGGAAAAGATCTTAAAGATCATAGAGTCCAACCATCAACCCAGGAAAATAGACGAACACCTATCAGGATTTCAAAACTCACCTTGTATTTCAGAATGTTCCAAGAAGATTTCCCTGTCTGTCTCTAGTTCCCTTCCCTTTTATTAACTCAAGTCCATTAATTCAGTTATATTTAAGAAATTGGTGTTGGAATTAGGTCTCCTCCTACCTGTGGTTATGAGAGATTTTAAATTTTTTTATACTTGAGACCAAACAGAAGGATGCAGGGCTATCCCACGCCCTTACCTGGATGTCTGGGTAAAGAATAAAGAACCAGGTGCAGGAATGCTTAGGTATGCATGAAACATCTCCCCAGTTATTTCTGTGCCCTGGGAGAGATTTCTTCTCCCGCTTGCCCCAGCTTTTGCTCCTGTCTAGAAACTACTGCCTTTTTTCATTATTTGTTCCTTAAATGTTAAAGGGTGTGGAATAGGAGTTAACATAACAATTTTTTAATCTGACTGTTTTCTTCTTCTATGTGGTTCCCCTAGTAGAACCAAATTCTGTGTCTCACTCATAGTCGGGGCTGATTCTTGTTCTAGTAATGAATGTCTCTAGATCTTGTGCCTGATTGAGAGGGACTAAGTTGTCTGTTCAGGAAACACTTGTTCCTTTGATAGATCCTCAACAACTATGTTTGATCTTGTGTAATGCACAAGTTCTTTGTTCTTCTCATGGTAGAAAATTATTAAATGTATAATTATCACAAAAGCCTACTCCAGAATAAATAAGATTAGGCAAAAATGTGGCTTTCATTTCTCCACCCACACTTGCCCTTTGGGGGGTGCATGGAGTGGGACAGGCAAAGTGGGAAGGAAATTAGGGGCTAGAAGTTGAGGGGACAGAACAGACAACCAAGTACACTGAGGCCATAAAAAGGAACAATAAGAAATAATATAAAAATATGTATTTAGCATATTTCTTCTGAAATATTTTATTGAAAAACTGTTGAAGCAGTAGATAGATTCCAGAACCCATTATGTCTTCCTTCCCATTATCTACCTGCCCTTTTCTTTGCCTTTTTCCTTGGAAAAAGCCATGTCCTCTATATCAGTATCTGGAACAATTTTTTAACAAGAGTGGACAGACTGATAGAGATTCATTCCTTAGGGAATATCTGAATAGTTTTCCCTTGCAGCTGTTAGCAATATTTGTCACTCAAATGATAAAGCTGTTCGCTGGCAGTTGATCAAGCATACTTGACACCATTTTAATAAACATTGCATATTTCCCCCATGTTGAAGTGGACTGTTTTTATCTGATGGGAAAGATATTTCTTCCAGACACAGGAAGGGCACCTGACAGTGGTGCCAATATGTCACTTAGAGTAATATAGTGATGGACTATCAAGCTAGTGTGACTCACTTTGAAGAAGCCAAAGCACTTATTTCTCTAAGGACTGTCTGTTTATTCATGTTAATGATGTATAAACATAATGCAAACACAATAAAAAGTGAAGAAATTGGTATAATGACATTTTTGTTAAATTTCTCATAGGATTTTGAGAAAAATTGTGACCAAAAAAAAAACCCTATGAAAATTGGCATGACTTTCTTGCCGAGTGGAATATTAATCAAAGAAGATGAATAGCATTGAAATCAAGTTTTCATCTTTAAATCTAACCTATTATACTTAATATGAGCCCTAATTAATATACATAAACCCATATGATTCTATATCAGTAAAACACTTTGAAATTCACACAAGGAAAATGCTATTGCTGTGTAAAGTATTTCCATGAATGGAAAATCATTTGACTTTTGCTACTAGTAGATCATAGTGTGCTGGGTTTATGAAAACACAAGCTATGGCAAAATAAGATAAGTCTGTTTATTTTTTATGCAGATAGTGTGCCTTAGACCCACCTGTGGCCAGCTCTGCAATAGAAGCCAGACAGCTGAATCTTACATTGCCCTTGGGTATACAGTAGGAATCCACAAGTAGTCTAGTTATCCATTATTCATCTAGAGGTGATACCTACCTTAAGAAGCTCTAACTCATTTGCTTCCAATGGTTAGTGTGTGCCCATGGTGGAAACGGTGTTTTCACTTGGGTGTTAACAGATTGGTAATTCATACCAGTGCAACTGGGGCCATGGTTGCCTGGTTGTTTTATTCAAAAAGAAATTAAAAAATAAATAAATCTCCCCTTGGTGCTGAAGGGATTTGTTCCAGCCCTGTGCTGCTCCAGCTTTTGTGTGGCAGTGTAGGAAGTCAGATCTGAGAACTGCTCTGTCTGAGCACCAGGCTGCCTGAAAAGATGTAAGTTTTCAGTCTGATACTTATATAAAAGTCCCTGTTTCCTATTTCTGTGGCAACAGAGATTCATGTCAAATTAAAGTGACTAAGTAAACATTGCTCCAGCAAGGAATTTAGCCTAATCTGTGGTATTTACTTGGTATAAGAAGATAGCTGAGAGCCTGATGATATAAGCAGGGCAAAGCCAACATTCTGATCTCTGTTATACCCGTGTAATAATGCATGCCATTACGTTTGATGGCTTTACTTGGGATTTAGTATAGAATCAGATTCTAAGTCTTCCAAAGAAATGCAATAGACACAGTGTTTTATCTAACATGTACAGAGCTAAACTTGTCCTAGAGAACTTGGAGACCCACAGTTGAGATGAAATAACTAGATGATGGGAAGCTGAACGTGGAAGAGAGCAGGACTGGAAGACTCCAGTGGAAAGAGGACATGTTAGGGAAGGACCTCATTGGGATGTATAGGGTAAGAGGGGATTTTTGCTGAAAGTTGAGGCTTTGATAGTAGCTTCTCAACTACTACACGGTGTGTATACTCCTATATTTCTCTGCAGACAGTGTGGGAAATTTGCAAATAGCACTTGAATATCTGGTGTCAAATTAGTTCTGTCGTGTGTCTTCCTTCCTCAGAGCAGTGTGTACAGCTCGGCTGCTCTCGCTGCTTCTGTAGTGGTATTTTGCCTCCTGTCTTGTAAAACAGTGATCAGAAAAGTGGGCATTTCACTTTTTTGATTTAGTGGTATGACCTCACCTTAGAGGTAGCTCTTAGTGGTGTGTGAAGCAAATAACTGGGTAGAGAAAGCGACAGCTTCAGAGCAATGATTGGTGCCAAGAGGATGTAGGCATGGTTCCTAGCAGATAAGGAGACAAAGTCTGAGAATTGCTGCTGCTTTTTCTCAAGTTTTTTTGAGTTGCAAAATAGTCTCTGCTTTTCTTGCTCCTGTTTCCACAGCTAATGAATAAACATGAACTAAAGTAAGGTACTGTGCATCTTGGGTCTACCCATTTTTCTCCCACTAAGAGAATACAAGCTTGTCTATCATGCAGTCACCATGGTTTCAAGTCATGATAGCTGAATCCTCACAGCTAAAAATCCTTGACAAGCCTCTGATGCTATATTTAATCCCAGCTTTGTTTTAATCGTGATTGTGTATTCTGTATTTTTGAGACATCATTATAAATACGAAGTAAGCTTGTAAATAAGTCACTTCAAGGCTTTACAGGTTTTGGCAACTGATACACAAAACGAATAACTGCAGTGAAGAGCGTGGTGTGCTCTATCTAAGTCTGAGGAGTGCTCTGGAGTCATCGGTTGAGTCCCACACTGGTGTTGCCACAAGGGACCCTCAAATAAGAATTGACAGCTTCCCTTGTGTGTGTGTGTTCATATGGTAGACATGGGAGGCTGAGCTCTGCATTTTGATGTGACACTAGAGTAACTGACACCAGAATTCAGCCCAGTCTACTATAGAAAAAACGGGTTTTACTGGTGTGCCCTGTCACCCTCTTACAACATCAGGCATTGAGGGAAGGAAACTGGCTGGCTTTCCCTAACATTCGTTTTTTTGGGGTTTTTTTGTTAGATTTTTGGATGAAAGACTGCAGGTGGGTTTTTTTTTGGAAGTTTCTCATAATTTAATGTTTGATTCAAAAATAATATTTTCCCTGCAAAGCTGGAGAGGTGTGGAGGGACAGACAGATGCTGAGGATGGTCTAAAGAGACTAACTGAATTGGCCAGAAGCTAGAAAATACGCTATGAAGCAATCATGAAATAAGCAAATCTGTATTTCTGTACCACACTAACTATGGAGCAATGAAAACTACCTGCTGCACTTGATTTGGATTATAATCAAATTATAATAGAAGAATAAGGATTTCCAGACCACTGCAGTAAACTCGGAGGTTTGGGTAAGTCAGGTCCCCTGAGATAAGCCCACAGACATTTGGATGTTTATCTGAACCTGTCATAGGTTACTAATGCTTTCGACATTCAGATGCCAGCAACACAACTCTAACATGTTTCCAATAAATAGTTAAGTCCAAAGGTAAAGGATTGCTTCAGAGGTTGAAAGTAAATTGTAATGTTTCCTTATAACTCCTCTTCAGTGTCGTCTTCCAATGCTGAAGTATGTAACATCACCCACGTTTTAAACACTTTGGGAAAGGGAGATAGTGCCTCTGAACACTATTTTTTAAAAGTCCATGTGATGAACAAGTAAGTTGCTTGAAAGTCAAGTTGAAGAGTAATTGCCTAGGTGACTCTGAGAGCTGCCATTAAACAAAAGGATGAGCACAAACCAATAAACTACTTGGATCCAATAGCTCCATGAATCTGTCTCCTTTTAAAGAACCTATTGATCTTCACCATCAGGCATCTAGGCGATCAGTCATTCCTTGACAGCCACACATATGCATGCAAGCAGTAATCATATTGTGCATTCTGTTCCCCAGCAATTCTTTTTATTTAACTTTGTTGAGAGAGTTTTCCAAAGATCATATTTTAAAACAATTTTTCACCACACATACATTTTATTTGGATCATATGTAAAGAGGGCAAATGTGCAGCAGTGTGATTTTTTTTATTTTTGTTTTTTTTTTTTCCCTTTAAAGCTGTGAAACCTCAGGCCTGGCTCAGAGGCTACTTTAAAAGAAACATTGATTTTTAGGAAGGTTATTGGAGTCTTAAATGCTTAACTGCTTTATTTCCATTCAATTATATTGAAATCACTGGTCTTAACAATTAGCCAAGTCAGAGTTACTTGCTTTTAAGAAAGATTTAAACATTATCTGCTCTATTGTCCTTTACAAAACATCGATATTATTTGTTGATGCATTCTCACATTATGGGAGCAACAGACAATTAATTGTCCACCCATATCTTTTAAAGCTGTTATAGTTGCCAAGTATCCATGAAAAAAAAAGCCATCAGAAAAACTCTGGACACTGGGGTTAAGGGTTATAAATGTGGTTTCACTTGGGTGTAATCACTTTAGTTTGGAATTTGTTACTCTGCCTATATACAGACAAACTGTAGTAGGATATATCTAACAATTACTGGGATAGCTTCTTCCTTATAAATTACTAAACTATCTTATTAGATCCATAACTGGTTATTACATAGCTCTCTACTGCTATGCTTGTGCTGGAATAGGCCTCTGTTTATTATTATGGTTTTAATTGGCAAATTGAATTATTATTTTCGTTAGTTGGAATATACCAGTATATTTCTTGGGTGCGTTGATAGCTTGTCATATATTTACTGCAGTTTATCCAATATGCAGAAGAAGGAAAATGTTTATATGTGTTCTCTCCAAGTGATGATGATTCAGGCAGGATTTTGGGCTTTGATTTTTGTCATTAAAAGTAGCTGACTTAACTCATAGTGCTGAGAATGAGTGATCAGGAAAAATACTGAGAACAGCATCTGGCTTCTGAGAACTGTCCTGGATTTCAAGAAAAAATATTTTGAGTCCATTCTGTTTTCCATGTATTACCAATTATAAAGTTGCAGTATATTGAAAGACTTCTTGCATAGTTATTCACACTGAAATCAAAACCTCCTTTAAGTCAAAGATAAAACTGAAATTCCAAAATGAATGTCTTAAAAGAAATGCCTAGCTTTGCTCCTTATCTTTGTTCTCTGTATGTCAAGAGATCTCTGGGTAAAAATATTTCCTTTCATAAAATGATTTCTTAGACCATAAAATAAAAATACTTTCTCTTTGATAGGACTTTTTTGTTTTGTGAATGAAGTTTTTCCTTAAATTTAGAATTGCTTTAGAAGCACAGGGCATTTGGAATCTGTGTTGCAGTGTCACACTGAGACTTCTGAATAGATCACTGATCTTGAAATGCACAAGAGCTGTAAGCCTGTCTTTATCCCTTCCATGGGAGAAACACATCAGACAGAATCAAAAAAACTATTGAATGAACTTTCTTAAGATTAATTTTGCAGAGCTGTGAATATTACAGCAGTGCAATGTTTAAAGCAAACCTTCCAGTATTGGAAGCTGCTGACTAACATTTGTGACTTCTGATACTTCTGAAGCTTGGAGATAACAAGTACATTCCCTAAGCCTAATCTGGGAGAGATGTAACATTTGATATCAGACACTGTTTGTGGGAGAGATTCTAACCCCTATTAGCGAGATCATTCATGAGAGGGGATGAAGTATAATAAATAATCGCTCATTTTGCAGGACTATTGCACATTTCTCTCTGAAGGTGTGTTTTGTATGTGTGTATTTTTGTGCTTCTTTAAACAATTATAAAGAAAAATTCACATCAATAAATATTCGATCAATACTGACCGTGGGTCACCTAGCTTCAACAAGACAGCCTGCTACAAACTATCCTAATTGAACTTTTGGCACCCAACCTATGCTGATAAGATTGGTGTTGTGTTCTGTTCAGGGATGATAAATCATCCAGGTGAAATCTCAGTTCATTTGAACAAAGTCATGTATAGGATTGAGTTTTATTTTCTGGGAGAAAATGGGTTAATCAATAAAAGTGGACTTAAAGCCAGAAGGATTGTACTTTTGGGCTGCAAAATAATTTTCCACGACAAAAATCTTGGGAATGGAAAAATACAGGGTGAAATCCTGAGGGAGGTTCTGGTGAGGCATGTTACTTACCCCAGGGAATATACCAGCATGTAATAGAAGGTGCTTCTGGAAAGCAGTTCAAAGTGGTGAGACTTTTTATTTTGCATAACCTGAGTTCCTGGCCAAACAAGAACACTGGGATGCTCTAGCATAGTGGTAAACATCCTGACTTGGCCCAGTGCAGTTTTCATTTAATTTGTATAAATGCACAGCAGCAAACAAAATTTAGAGTAAGCTTTCACTTGGGGTATTTCATACAACAGTGGTATAAATTTTTTTCATATTTTCATCTAAGATTCAAGGGTATGCACTGAGTTTCTTGACTAGAAGATCCTCCACAACAAAATAGTGAGATATGCAACCTGGAAAACCTCAGTTGTTCTGCTGTCACAAGAGATAAGTTGAGATCTGTGTAAACATGATTATCTACATGTGTCAAATATAATATAAAACCTGAAATTTTAAAGTAGTTTTTGTTACTATTTATTTATTTATTTGAAGAAAAATATAAGGAAAACCTTTTTTTCCCCCACTCTGGTCTCACATTTTCATCCCAGAACAGCAGGAGCTGGGTTCTCTTGAGAGCAAACTAACTAGTTGCTACTCATAAATAGAAAATAATTATATAATGGCCAAGAGAAATAAAGCTCGCCTCACAGTGAAACCTTAATATGCACAACTCATCCCCTGTTACAGTCTCTTGGAAGGAATATCATCATTACTGAAAAAGGATTTTCTTGGGGATTTCAACAATGTTTGACCCTTTGATTTAACATTTTAACTACAACCTAAATGCTATGAAAGAATTGCACAGTTAATTTCCATTATGCATTGTATGCATGAGCTGTAACAGTGTAGGATCTGCTCATATACTGTGAGATGAAAGCTATTTTAGAAATGCCAGTGGACTGACACAATAGAATATTAAATTTAGCACATACTTTACTACATTATTTATGTATTTAATGTATTTTTAACTTATTTAGTACATTATTAAATGTATTAAAATACATTAACCAGGATAACAATAACTTGCAGCTGTTCTTCATATTTCTTATTACTTAAAACTCTGGATAACGCTATTCATTTTGATTAGATGCCATCCATGGGTGTCTGTGCATGCAGATCTGTGGGAAGGAAATCACTTTTGAGGACAGGATTAGCCTTTACTTAAATCTAGATTGTTTGACCGTTGGTTGGTACTGTGTACTAAGTACACTTCTGGAGTCCCCAACAGGCATCTCTTGCGAGTAGTCCAGGACTCGAGCCTGGGTTAGTAGTCCTAATTAAGTGATCTGGATTAGTAGGCTTAGTTAAGTGGTCTTTGCTGAGTCTGAGAACAATTTTCACTTACCAGATGTGTCTCCAATGGAGATACAGGTGACTTTGTACTTGACATATAGCCCGTACTGGAGATTTAGTGGAGGTGTATGCGTGTCTCCAGGCATAACATGGACTCAATGTCACATCACATTTTTACTGTAAGCTACACAGGTGAATAGCAAACTGTGACATTTCTGAGCTCTGGCAATCGTAGAGCTGCATGTTTCTGCAGTGTGTTTTGAGCAAATGTATTGTTCAACAAGCATGTGTCTTCTTCCAGTAAAAACTGGACTATTTCAGGAGGAATAAAATGTTTTCTGGGCTCGTCTTGCAAAACAGAGAATGCACCTAAGCAAAGATGTGGTGTGCCCTGCTAAAGTCTTTCTCCTGGTTATGGAGATTTAACCTTCACATCCCTAGACAGTGCCAAGATATCTTGCAATGTTTGTGCTGTGTGTTCTCTGACTCCTTGGTTAATATTGTTACACTTCCTGCAAAAATGTATCAATATTAATGAAAGCATGTCTTGGGGTCTGTTTGGGCTGACTCCCAACTTTTGTATCTAGCTGGCAAGAAACAAGTTCTCTGTCTGGCTTTTTGGATGAATCAATATTTAAGTATGTTATGCAAATTGGAAAATTTTCAACAAACAAATAAACTTTTAATCCCAAGGCAAAGCAGGGGTCTGCAACCTGTCAGAGAATGCCTTTGACCACAAGAGGGAATAAATCTGCTATTGTGTGCTGACCCTAACTGAGCACTTCTCACATCTTTGCTTCAGCTACCAAGCCAACCAACCAGGAAAGGTGAAGACTCCTGCAGTCCTAGTTATTGACACAAATATCATAATGCAGTATTTTATTGTTTTTCCTGGAATTTGCTATTTTCCTTCTTTGCCTTACTGTTGCTTTTATTCAGGGTTAATCGTGTTTTGCACTTTGAGTAGTTATGGGATGTGGAAATATGACAAAGCAACCTTAGTGACTGCTTTGGAATGTTGTCCCTTTTTTAAAATTTTATGTTGTTGAAAGAAACCTTTTTAAAATTTTATGTCGTTAAAAGAAACCCCAACAAACCAAAACATGATCATAATTTCTTCTACCTTCAAGAATTTCCTAAGCAACATGGCTTCTTGACAGATGGATAACGAGAATTCAGCTCTTATACCCAAAGTAAGACAATTTTTAAATCGTGTCTTTGATTCCTAGAAAGAAATGAGTTTTCAGACTTGTTTTGACACCGCTTGTCTTTGATGAAGTCAGCTACCTGCAGCAGCTCACCGGGTAGTGTCTGGAACTGATACAGAATTTCTGTGCCATCAATCGTCACCACTATAGCAGCATGAATGAAAAACAGACGAACAATCACAGGCCTATCAAGTGATACCCATGCCTCCTGTGAAATCTGTAGCTTTTTGGTCAAGATTCTTCACTAAGTGCTTTGAGCATTGACCTCTGGTTTACTTTTTCACAAGGGTGTGAGCCATTGGTTACCGCATGTCAGAGCAGCACCGAAGACTCATGTGGTCTTTTTCCCAGCTGGGTTAATTATGGTTTTGTCAGAGAAGAACTACAGAGTAAATTCTATTTCTAAAGTGTTATGAAAATGCTGTGTTATTACCCCCAGTGAGGGCCATGTGAGTAGTTTTATTTCAGTTCTAAAGTGCTTTGTAAAATTGTAAAGGATTTCTAAAGATAATTAAGCTGGCTAGAAGCTTGCAAATTTTTAGTTTGTTTTGTTTCTTTTTTTTTTTCTTTTAAACATGGCAAGGGGACTAATTGGTTCACAGAGTGAAGAATAGTCCTAGCACTGTATCAGGCTTGTTCAAGTTGCTTGCACCCTCTGTCAGTTGTAGGCCAAGTGGCAAAATCTTAGAATCACACATGGAATTGGAAAATATAGATAATTCTGCAGTGTCCACTGGTAATTAGGTTTCAATGAGCAAATATTCTCAGAGCAGCAAACTAATGAGGCTTGATTTTCTACAGATTTATGCCATGTGAAAGCTTTTCCAGCTTTCATGGAGCCTCAGGTGCATGAATAATATATGAGTTCATACCACAGTCTCTCCCCATATATTCTATTAGAAGCAGTTAGAAAAGCTCTCTTCTCATCCATCTCTTGTGTTAGGATGTAGTTATCTTGGAGACCCCCTACCCTTCTACCACACTGATTTCAAATCAGTCAGTGTGTTCATAAATTGGTGGTGAAGGGGATTTATAGGCTTGTACACAAATCCTATAACAGAAGGAATGTATAAACACTGTATCCTTAGGAAACCAGACTAAAAACTTAATGTCAGTATGAAAAATGATTATTTATTTTATACCTGATGGGGTCTGTTTCTACTCTTAATCCAATTATGTAAAGTAAATGGCTGGTTTATCTGCTGCTATGTATCCTGTACTGTAGAAAGGAATGGATTCACTAGAAAAATCATCTCCGCATGTTCTGTGTTGAAGTTCTTGAGAATGGGAGATCTCCACTCCCGATAATCACTGAAAGTGGTCTCTAGAGGTTTGGGTATGTGTCCTGTAATCTCTGAGATTACAGGCTGTTAAACCATGATTGCATGACTGAAGAGGTGCAGTGAACTTTCTGTCTGTCTAAGTAAAACAAAGGTTTTCAAGTCCCTCCTGGTGTTTCCCCTGAAATAAAGAAATTTACCTTCCTCCTTTGTTGGTTTTATGGCCATCCAGTCCCTCGGCACTCAAGGACCATTTTTATCCACACATCAGCTGTCTTCTAAGGGTCCTGCAGAATAACCTCCAGAAGCAGCCACTCTGCAAATTGCCTTCTGGTGCCATCTGCTTGATGGGAAGAATAAAATCTATAGTTTTCCTGCTCTCGCTTCGAGAGAGATCCATTTTCATGTCATCAACCAATATTTTATCCAGAACCCTAGACATTAAAGATGGAGTTGTCTATGTGCTTTAGACTAAATACACTTAGGCTCTGAATTTCCTGCCATAACTACATAAACTGCGATACTTACCTGTAAGCTGTGGCACCGTGGCACTGTGGAGCATCTGACCCTCTATCTGAGCTGTTAAATGGACTATAGATATCTTCAGTTCTAAGGAGTTATTGTTAGAGCAACAAGCACCTTTACTGATGGTGCTGAGAATGCACATTGTTTTACTGTTCATATCAACTATATCATGTTTTATTTTTGCACCACTATTACTTTGGTAACATAATTGCATTCCATGAGTCTTCACTCTACATTATTATTAATGGCTATCATATTGGCAAGTTAATTTGGATACAGTTATTTCCCCTCTTTTAATACAAACAAGATTTGATTAATAAGAAACATTAGGAATATATAATGTGCCCATTATTACAGTTGTCTATTTGCCAGTGTGTATTGATGACTGGAAGGGGCATTGTTTTCACTCATGCATGCCTTTGTTTCACTTGCATTCAGCAGTTTAAATAACAGAAAATTGCTAAAGCAAATAAGGAAGCAGCAGTGAAAAAATGTGTTTAGAGGTGGTGATTAAGTCATGTGAGTCTGTTACACCCCAAGTTATGTACAGTAAGTATGGATACCCAGTTATTTCCATGTTGTTTTGGAAGTTTAATGCTGTTCCTTTTCTGAGTTTGTGGCAGTCAGCAATGGAATATTGATGTGCTAATGCTAACACTTGCTGGTGCCTCCTGGTTTGAAAAGATATCAATGAATGAGACAACATTCATGTAAATACATAAATAGTTGTCCTGCCTGTTTATGGAAAGCCTGAATTTTGAGAAGTAAATTGATTATCTATATCAAGGAGAGTTCCTGGAGCTGAAGCTGTAATTTCTTTCCAGTTCAGCCCACCCCTCTACCTTCATAGCTTTCTAACAGAGTTAAATCATATTGCACTATTTTTATGCTTGGTCTCTGCCCGACATTTTTTTCTTTCCCCTTCCCTCAAGACATCAGGTTTTGATTTGTAGGAGAAGATAAAATATGCAGAGTGTCTGCTGTGGAAATACTCTTATGTGATTTTTTTTCGAACAGGAACATTGCTAAGTTTGAAACTTGTCATAAAAATTGTCCGTATGGTTTGGGGGAAGAGAAGGTAAGAATAGGCACTTGTGACATCTCTTTCTGGTGTTTCTGGTTGGAATCTTCAGTAATTTTAGAAACAACTTGACCCTTTATAGCATCGTTGCGTGCTCTCTCACAGCAATCACTGAACGAACCACGCATAACCACCAGGCAAAATAAAAAATGGTGTGTATGGAAAGTGACAGGGATTCAAGGAATGCCACATCCCTGTAAATTTTGTGTACTCCACATAGCCTTACAGGTTCAGGTAAAACAATGGTAGTCTGTCTCTTTCTGTTGTGAACATAAGGATATTCCAATTACATGTCATGAGGCACCTATCAGTAATCAAACCGAGTGAAAACTTACTGCTGCCTGTTGATAGGAAAGTCCAGTTAAGGTTAGAATGGTTCAAGGAATTCCAGAATTGATAAATCAAAGCAATATAAACTGGGGGATTTGTTTGCAATCCAGGGTGCATGGCACAAAGGACAAGTGAGCTCAACTCCAATAACCCTGTAGATATCACAAGCTCTGCAGCGTTCAGTGTATGCATCAAAACCAAAGACGCTGTATGGGTAAGTGCAGTTCCTGTTCTGGGTTACCACGTAGCTACCTCCGTGAGTGCTCATGCTGAGACCAGGAAGAGATGATGTAGGAAAAAATTATGACAAAGAAGGTGTGGGTGATTTTTTTCAGCCCATGCCAGGTTCAAGCAGCTGTGAAAATGTGTCCCACCTTGCCAATAAGGAAGCACGTACTGCCATCTCCTCCTCAGTGCAATGCTGTCTTGCAAAGTGTTCAAACTTCTTCCTTGTATTTTAGAAGGTACCACCAACTCTGAAGGAAGTAAATGCTCTCACTGTAATACAGAGTCATGGTTGTTCAGTGTACAGCTTTGAGAAGTACAGTGCATCGTGACTAAAGATGGAGGATTTATTCTAAAAGTTCCAGCACATGGTTAATCCATTTCACCACTGATGATATCCATGAACCTGTTTGTTCTGACTAATCTGCAGAAGCATTTGTATTATGAACATCACTGTGCTGTCTCAGTGCTTACATATCTGTTGGATATTAGGGAAGAAACATCTCTAATTTAATTGGTTCAATTTATGGCACGAATGAGTTTAGGATTTTTTTAATATGATGGCTGCTTGTTTAAGAGAGACTTAATTATTAATTTCTGCATTTGGGCAAGAGTGACATAGCCTCAACAGAAATACATTCCTGCTAAGTTCATACGTATTGGTTTCTTCCACTGAGCTGTATAAAAGTCTAATGAAAGAGAAGTGTAATGAAAGCAAAATCTAATGCAGACACAGTAAATTGCTCTGCTCCCACCTGGCACTGGCATTGAGCTCAGGAATTATTAACGTGCTATAGATTTCCATAGCAGGTCAGAAGAAGCAAAGAAAACGATCCACTCGCTCTCACCAGGACACAACAGCTCTAGTGTTTAATATGTTCATCCATGCTCTGGGTACAAAACAAGAAGCCAGAAAGGTATTTATCTTTATTCTGTGTAAAGAAGGGAGAAGGGTGACAATTAAATCACATAAGGGAAAGGCTAAAACTCTGCAATTTGTATTTGGTCTAAAAGCAACTATTATCTGAGTAAAGTGGATCAAATTCTACTTTTGGTGATGTCGTTAATATCCTGTAGTGTTAATTAGGCAGCATCAGTGCAACTGAACAAAGGTCGGTATCTGTTTCATTGGGTGTCTAGAGCACAGTGTTATTGATTAAGAGAAAATTAGGAGAATTAAATGGGTGGTGATTGGGATGAAGAGACTGTTTTCTGTTTTCTCTGCACTTCAGTTCTTGACCTCTCTCTCCTGCTGCCTTAGGCATGTCGTGGCAGCATTTTCCATAAGAAGATGCTTAGATAGCCTGCATTTTGAAGCACAACTAGCTTTTCATTTCAAAGTTAATGTACTTCACTTCAGAACATACCTGGGATGTACCCTGTGCTGGGAGAATTGGAACTGTTCTTGTGCCTGTGTGGCTGTGGCAGTGCTTGTACAGCAAACAGAGACTTCGCTTTCTGTTGTGCTTTTTTTTGCATTTACAGAGTGGTTGTCTATAGAGGAAGCTAATGTACTGTAAGGTCGCATGGGAGTGAACAACAGCTTATTCTGGGGATATGTTCTTCATGTTCACAAAACCAATAAGGCAGGTTACTCTGGTAAGAACCTTGGGTGGGTTTTCCTAAAGAATTAGTCGTGTTGTATGCAGAGAGGACTTTTAATTCGCTTGACAGATAGCCACAACTGAAATGGGCTCTTGGAAATATTAGAAGAAACAGTAACTGATCCTTTCTCAAAACGCCAAGTTTTGTTTGTCAAGCCAAGAGACATTAGCCTATCTAGGCAGTCATTAGTTGTGTGGGTTTGTTGGAATGGTTAATAAGAGTATGTGTCAGTCTCTGCCTCTTGTGCATGGTTTTCTCTCTATTAGTAATGATCCAGCTCCCCAGCTTGAATCGGGGATGAGCCAAAAGTCTGAAAGTAAAATAAAGCTGCCCGTGAAGCATAACTGTTTGTAAAAAATGAAAGGCTCCATTTTTGTAGCCTATTTGTAGATGTAGGGAAGAGAGTATTATAGTGAGTGTAACACAGCTAAATAAAGCAATACTGGGTCATGCAGGGATGTTGGTGTGGGGTGTATGTTTATTCGTCCCTCTGAGCAGCTGTGAGACTTATTGTGGCCATTCTCCTCAAGCTCTTCCCAGCTCTTGTCATGATTAATGACACTTGGTTTTTTGAAAGGATAGTTACAGGTGTATAATGATGCCTTCCAGCAAATTTCAGGATCTACCACTCTTTCTCAGAGGTGAACTATAGATGTAATCTCAGAGGAATGTCTGTTATAAGGAAGGGAATTATTTAAAAAAATCCAGAACATGGTTCTTGAGGTCCCTGCTTGCCCTCTTGCTATTGCATTATACTCCATTTTCTGGATTCATCTCACACTGCATCAGATTTTCTCCCATCACTTTCTCTTCAGTCATTGATACTTCTCAGCCCACAGCAGTCCAGCTCTCATAATCTAGATCTCTTAATCATCCAGTGTTTAATCCGGATCTGTTTTGGTCCTCAAAGGTCTTAGAACTAGTGAACAGTGAGCACAGGGCATTTCTTCATTAGCATTTATGTTTGCATCAGCATGCTTTCACAGCAGCTCTCCCAGTAGTCTCCAGTTACTGTGCTGCTGTTCATGTTGCAGAGCGTGTGGAATGGATTCCTTATTGATGAAAGAGAAAAACAGAACTGTTTTGAGATATGTGTACCTAATAACCAAAGATCAGTTCAAGGGATCAGACCAGAAGTCTGAAACAAAGTGTGAATTTCATGTGCAGAGCAGGTGTTGGATCCTCAGCCTGAATTACTCTGTTATGCAGATCCACTCCTCAGGCACCCTGCTGCTTGCTGATGGAGATGTCAGAATCTCTGCTGTAGGAGACTTATTGTATATGTTTTTTCCTTCCATAATACACATCTGCAAACCTGCTTATCCAAATTACAAGTGGTGACGGGTCCATTCCTTCTGCAGTCACATAACACAGTGCTTTTAAGCCACTAGATGTTTTCAACTCACTGTTAAGAAACAGTATATTAAACTGTTATTTGCATTTTATTAACTGATTGCAGGATTCTAATAGGAAAACAAGTGCATTCAGCTTCCAGACTGGTGCTAAGTAAGGACTCTGTTTCCTTTTAAGCATCCACTGTAAAGCAGTGACAGCCTTAGTGTTTCAGAGTGCTTAACCATAATTCCCTGAGGACAAGACAAGTTGGGAGATTTAGGAGAGTCTCATATAGGGCAGATTTTTCCAGTCCTCAAGCTAATATTAAAATTCTCTGGTATATTTTTCATTCAGCTGGATTTTAGTCCCTTGATTTCAGGTTGCAGTTTCCCTCACAAACATTTCTCAAAATCATTTTGTGAAAATGTGTTCACCTCTGTGGAAATATTCTACCAGCTCGTATTATCTCTGACTGAGCTGACAAATGGCTTGACAGCATTCCTGGAATCTGCCAAAACACAATTTCAGAAACGACAATGCCAAGCAAGGTAATAATCTAAATGATAAGGTAATATTCTAAATGAACTGCAGCCAAGCATTCGTGCTCCTGACTTTCTTTAATTCAGTTAGAACCAGGCAAGTCCTCAGTTGTTTGTTTCTTTGTAATTGGAAAAGTTTCTGGTTTATGTTAACACATGGCTACAAGTCACATTTTGTGGTTATCTTATAACCAAGTTAACACAGCTTTGAATTGTTCCTCAGATATTGGGGTGAACAATGGGAATGACCTTAATGTACAACTGCCAAGAAGAATGTACATGTGTCTGGGGGGAGAGTGAGTTCAATTGGAGCATGGTTTTGGAGATTCTCAGCACATCATCTTAATAATTTGATGTTCTGTAGATAAAGCTGCTCTCTAAGATACACGTTTCTCTGATTTTGCATCTCTAAGGTTTGAAGATTAGTTACACTGCATGTTTGAACTATTTTCTCAGTTGTTAGAATTAAATAACTAGTACTAGACCTCAGCTGTAAAATGACAGCTGATTCAAACTCAGAGGTTCCCTTGTGCCTTGAGAAGTCTTTATGACCTTCAGTACTCTTTGGATGTCTCTCAATGCTGTTTTTTTCAGGTTCTATTCTTTGTTAAAATGATGTTTTGGTTTGCTTTAGACCCATTTCATGATTTACTCCCTTTAACAGTGAGCAATTGTAACGTCTAGAGATCAGGAACATCTGTTTACAGCAGAATGGTTCAAAAATGCCTTTTGAGATCTAGAAGCTATATATTTTCTTGAGCCATGGCTGCTTCGTTAGAAGGTTCCTGAGGTTGTAAAGTTTTGCTACATCTTACTTTCTCATGTTATTGTTCATTCCATGCTGTACTATGCTACCTACTGACCTTTTATCATAGATGCACAGAGGCGCATGTTCTGGCAGGTTCAAGAGGGCATTATATCTCCCTACAGGAGACTCTTTCAGATGTCTGTCCTTGATGCAAGAAGCATGCTACTGTAAAAAATCAAAGGTCAGAATAACTTTGCTTGAATGTTGCTCTATCACTACAATCACAGCTATGGTAGCTTAATACATTATATGTTTCATATTTTTAATTCATCCTTTTCTGAGCAGGTCTCAACGTGCATCAGTAATTGACAATGTTCACACTGAATATTGTTTCTGGAGTGTGTATTGTGTGAAATTCCCTATGTACTCAATTAAGAATTTTAAATGTTGAATCAAGAGCCAATGAAAGCATAAATAAAATGTTCAAAGTTTCTGGAATCATGTAACACCGATGTATCATGTTTGAATCTCTGCTCAATTGTTTGTCATGATTCTGAAGCAAAATGGAAATACAGTCTGAGTATAGCTGGCATAATGATGATACTTTTGTGGCTGAAAATGTTTGGCTTGGATCTAAAGTTGCCTTTGGACAGTGTTCTGTGGACTTCTTGAGAACAAATTATGCACAAATTGGGCAGTCAGGTGCTATCTTCTGCTAAAATAAAATAGGATCAATGCATATGGATATCTTTGTACCATGGACGCTAACAGCCTTGGCATTTAGATCCCACTGGAGCCATTACTGCAGTTCAGCGATCCTTTGCCTGAACCAGAATATTTTGTTTCTTTGGCCTTTTTATGTTCTTTTTTGTTTTCCTTTTCTTTTTTTTTTCTATTGATTATTTGAGTTAAATCTTTTGAAATACCATTCCAACAAAAACTGTTTCTCTCCAAATACTATTGCAATACCAGATGGCAATAGCAATCATTTCTGAAGGGTAGATTTTTGTTATTGTTACTTTCCAGATGACACAAGAAATCAGTTCCTTAATATTCAGAATGATCTGTCATACTTTGTCAGTTTAATAGATTAACGAGGCACCATCAGCAAGATGCACATTCATGCACCTCCTGTGATTTTTCAGGAAATGGGTAGAGAGAAC
This sequence comes from Aegotheles bennettii, assembly GCA_013398125.1. NCBI lineage: Eukaryota > Metazoa > Chordata > Aves > Caprimulgiformes > Aegothelidae > Aegotheles > Aegotheles bennettii. Next base: position 1,600,022 of record VZRW01012209.1, on the reverse strand, counting down.
ACAAGTCTGGCAATTACAAAAGAGTCACGAGGGTCTTGCCTTGAATCAAGCAGCCCCAACTATTATGGAAAACCTCATCACACGATAACTTTTGTAAACTGATCATGGTATTTAAAATAACACATTATACATTCAAGTTGCTGGTGAGACACAAAGTGAGGAGCACTTTCTTGCAGGAGGACAGGGTTTGTGTTTACAGCAACTGCTACAAGTATTTCGCTGTTTTCTTCCCATTAAGCTTGCTGACAGTTTTGCATGATCTTTTTTGATGTTGTGTTCTTTTTTTTTTAGAATGGAAAAAGTGCCAGGGACAATCAACAAAATGATATTATAAACTGGAATAGAAACCACACATTTGTAATGGCTCACAAAGTTTCTGATCTGAAAATGTGTGCACCTGTCTCGCAGTCAGCAATTGGTTATTTCACAGACAAGTTGACCATGACTGATTTTTTTTTTTTTTTTTCAAATACTGGCTAAAACTGGCTAAACAGCTGCAAAGTTGTTCTTCTAAACAGCAGCATGGTTAGTTTGATTCCACTTTTTGCAAAGGTTTTTCTCACCAATACTGGGAACTAGATTTTCCTTGAAGCTACAAATGAAATAAAACCAAACACATATGTGCTCCCAGGGACAGTTCGTAGTTCATAATTCAGTATAATTCTTATGGTCTCTTTTCAGTCATTAGTTATGCATTTAAAGAAGTAATTTTAAAGATTTAGGACATAATAACTGGTTTGTCTCTACAGATCTCAGGAAATTGTGTCACTAAATATCAAAGTTAGATAAGCTGATTTTATTCAACTGCTGTTTGTTCCCTTGTACATTTTAACCACTGGGATTTGTGTATCTAAGTGCGATGTCAGTTTGATTTTGTTCATAACTTTTATAACTTTGGTATTAGGAGAATTATCACTTTATCTCATAATGAGATTATTCCCATAATGGTAATTTTTTTAAAAAAAATCACGATTCAAAATAGATTTCCGAAGACTTCTTGTAAAATAAAACAAGCAATAAGTCTGTGTTTAATCATTATGCAAATTGATATTCACTGTAAAGCAGTTCTCATTTATGAAAGCAGTGGTAGTGTTAGGATTCTTTTATGTGGATGTTGTTCTCCAGATATAAACCCCAAATGTTCAGCTAAAAAGGGCCAGTGAATCTGTCAGAAAGAGCTACGGGAAATGTAGCCTCAAAGCAACAAGGATACTGAAAGTAAAGTAACATTGCCAACGGCTTTATAACCTTCAAGCTTAATGTGTCTGGCTTTCAAGCTGCCGAAAAACAATTGCTTTCTAAGTATGTAATTTGAGTCTTTGAATGAAAATAAAGAGAATATGATTTATAAGCAATATTGTTCTCTATATGGAGAGAACCTGCGGCAGGCCATTCTTCACCAATATTCACAATAATTCTAGATAAAGGCACATTGGTTTTGATAAGTGGAAAACAAACAAATGATCATGTGAGAAAACAACACTAGGGCAGGTTCTCAAGTTGTGAATCTTCAGTTCACGCAGCAGGCACTCATGTTGTTTTTGTGCATTAGCTGGAACCTTGTAAGGATCACTGGATTCAGCGAGTCAGCCTGTCTGCCCAGCTGCTAATTCATGCGTACTGTGAGTTCAGAGATCAGAAATAATGCTGCTTTAAGGAATTTTACCTGGAAGGAAGTGGAATATGTTTCTGTAATCTCTGGCTCTGGTTTTCGCTCCCTGTCCGACTGGGTGCTCTCAATCTGTGAAAGGGGAACTTCACGATTCCTGGGGCTGCTTCTGTCTGCTCAGTGCTGAAGCTGCTGTTATTCTTCACAGGTCAAACTGAGGACCTGTGCAAAGCTCATAGGGAAGAGGACATGTATTTTCTAGTTAAGAAGTAAAAAAAACAACAACAAACAAAACAGTAGTCTTGACTGTGTTTTCCCAGTTCTCTGAAAGCAGCGTAACTCCGTTGACTGGAGTATGTTCCATAGCACACTGTTATTTTCTGCCTGGGTTATATCCATTCCACAGCAGACAGTGCAGGTGCCAGGCATTGTTTTACCAGAGGGACCTCTCAAGCTTCTTTTACTGAAATATGTTTAGTCTTTGGCCTTCCATGAGGGCACTCAGCTTTGCTTCCCTGTACCACCCTGCTTGTGCTTGACTCCTTGCGTGGGAACTCCTTGGTCATGAGCCCATAGCCAGCTGCTGCAACCTGGAGCTCTTGCTTCGTTTGCACCCTGGGGAGCTTCAGTCTTTGTCCCAGAATTGTGGTGCCATCCTCTTCCTTCTACTTGTCTCCTGTTTGCCACCTACACCTTCCCTCCCACACAGTCCTGGTTTCTGAATAGGTGATTTTAAATGTAATTGACTGTCTAGCACTGGGAACCCTAACTGAAGTGCAGAAGTCGTATTTGTTGTAGGAGATGGATGAGGGAGTTCTTGTTAAGTAGAGATTTGTTTAAACATGCTGTAGGGATCGGGTGTAATCAGAGAGTAACCAAAGAAATGAGAAACTCACAAGTGTCTGGGACCAAATGCTGGAGAGAGTAGGATCTTACACATTGATTTAAGGGTCAGTAACTGTGGAGCTTCCCTGCAGATTGCCCCAGGATCTCACTGCCTGAGGCAATTGTTTCAGTTGAGATGATAAATCATTACTACAATACTTCTAATCCTCAGGCCTTGTTAGAAGTATTCTACTGCCTGTAATCCTAATTCCTCCCTCCCTTTGCTTCCTCTTTGGTCACCGCAGTGGAGACCCTTTGCAAAAGTCATGGAGAGGACTTTGTGAATGGAGGAAAAAATGCATTGAACGTGACTCTGCAGTGCCTCTAAGACACTTCCGCATGGCTGAGGCACTGTAGCTAGTGGGTATGTGTTGTTAATTTACAACATAAGCAACCAAGTAGGGTTCTGGTTTTCAGTATGGTCTTGGGAGTTGTAGCATCTGTGACAGTACGGCACATCCAACACAGCAAGCACCACTGAGCCCGTGCCCTGGGAGACTGCTGAGTTTTACCTTTCTGGGCTTGTGAGAGCTTTACAGCTTGCAGCATAACCTGGTGTGGCTGGTGGGACATACTGAAGTGTGAAACACCTGATGGAGGTAAAGTCAGAAAGAATTATTTAACTCTAGGCGGGGATGAGCGGCTTTTTAGCGCATGCTAATGAGAGGAAGAGTTTCAGCAGAAGTGATAATGTATTTCTAAACTTAGTCTATTAAAAGGACTGGCAAAACATTGTCCTTTTCAGTTGTAGGTATTTCAGCACAAGGTAGTGTAGACAGTTGTGTGATTGTTCCAGCCACCCAAATACATCAGCTGTGTGTGCTGGCACAGTGCTGTGCTAAAGCAGGGATACAGCTTCTGGCTCACAGCTGGCCCTCCTCTGTCCTGCTTGGGGCACAAGCAGAGGAAACGAGCATCTGTTTGCCCTCCACATTGTAGACATACCCTCTGGCTTCATTCTTACAGATAAACAAATAGTGGGTTTGGGTTTTTTAAGAAGTATTTATAATTCTTACTGTATTTGTCTTCTTATTGGGAAAAAAAACAAAACCACAAACTGCAAAAATAAACAATAGAGCATCTGGAAGATTTCTCTGTAAAAAGCCATATGATTGAAGTCTAAAGAATGAGAATTCTTATTCTGGCTGGCGTGGGCTCAGTTGTAACTATTTTTCTTTTCCTTTTTTCTTTTTTAATTTCTGAAGTTTTTGCCACCCCAATGAATCATTGTGACTGTGGGTAAAGAAAGCCTGTGCTTTCTTAGTATGGAAACCTATGGAAACTTCTGGAAAAGTCTTCCAGTAAAACAGAAGTGGGAAATCTTGTTTTCTGATATGGCAGAAAAAACCCTTTTAATTTATAAAAATAAGAAAAAGGTAACATTCTGGGCTATATTCAGCAGAAGAAATTCTTTTGCACGTTAGTGGTAGCTGAACAAAAAGTACATGTGCTGAGAATTTGAGTCTTATGTGACATCTGAGATAGTTATACAGGGTCAAGGATCTTTTCCATGCCATCCATATCTGAGGACTTACGTAAGTATGTATGTTATTAATGTATTTAGCATTATATAAGAGTCCTATGTGAACCCTTCATACCATTTTGTTCTAGGCTGAAGCATTTAATTATATTTTTATTGATGACTTAGCTACAGTATTCTAGACAGGTCCTGACATCCTCAGACCTTTCATTACATGTGGTACTACCACAGTACCACTCCACAGGGGTGGTTGCTTCCAATTTCCCCACTTATGTTACTAGTTCTTCAAGTAAACCTCTACACTCCTGACCTTTCTGGGAAATTTATCACTAAACTTTTCAAAGGTTTCCCCTACCAAATTTAAAATGAAAGATGCCCACAGCACAAGCATTACTAATTCACTAAGCAAAAGCGTCCTGTTTGGATGCTTGTTCTGGTTCCCAAGAGAGAGAGAGCATGAGCTCGGAGGCTGTTGGATATGTCTTAATGTGCTTAGGAGTCTGGAGTCAGCTCTTGACACTAATGCAAACTCGGAGCACCAGCTACCGTTGGGAAATCTTTATTCACTGAAGTACTCGGTGGATAAAATATTTTCTCTTCCTCTTAAATAAATAAATAAATAACGTGTAATTTGCTGACACAAACTATATGTTTAAAACAGGCAATAGGCCTTGGGGAGATATTTATGGTACGGGCTAGATTGACTTCAGCAAGCAGCAGCTGGTGCTTTCACACTGCTCGGTGTTGGAATGATCTTCCCTACTGCAAGGTAGAGAGGCAGAAAATGCAGCTGCATCTTTCTGGAGCTAATTTTAAAAAAAGCAATGAGCTGGTAATTGCCACTTTTCCCAGCTGGTCTTTATGAGGGTAAAAGGTTTAATCGTAGTTTGGGGATGGAAGAGGAAAATACTAAGCAGGCTGCAAAGCAGTGTTAATAAACATCCCTCCTGGAGATACTTAGAAATGTAAGCTCATGTTGGCTGGGAGGAGCTGGGAGTGAAGATTTAGCTCCAAAAGGTTATTTATCAGTCCTTGGGGTTATGCCCTTTGCATATGAATTTCCTCAGGAAGGATCTGTGGTGGGGGTTTTGTGATGGCTATATACCCTGTGGGCTCATCCAGCTCGGTGGGGTCTTCCCAGGTCTTGGGGGAAGAAATGAAACTGGACTCCTGAAAGGTGCAAAAGAAAGGGGATTCAGGTTTTTTTAGTCAGAGTCTAATTTCTGCTTGAGTCATACAAATATCTTATAATCTCGAGTAGTATAAATATTTATGCAGTCATTTAGCTAATGTTTAACTGTATTTATAAACAAGAGCATCTTGCAAGATTTTCTTTTTGACAAAGAAAGTAAGTGTAGAGAGTGCCTGTGTGTTAAATTAACCGTGCTTCATTAACTCTTACAAAATATCAAGTCTTAGGTATTAACTAAACCAAAAAGTGACAACAGAGTAGGTTTGGTGGAAATAAATACTTGAACTTCAGGAGAACAAACAATTGTTGTTTAATTTCCAAGTTGGTGGGTGGAAAAGAGGATAAATCTGTTTGGATTTAGCATTAATTTCAGGTTTTTAACTGTATTGTTATTGTAGTGATACGGAGGGTGACAGGAGGGAAAAGCAGTCACATCAGTGTCCTGGTCTTGGGGTCAACCGACTTTTCTGTTATGACTAACAGGAAATTAATTGTGTCAGACCAAGGTCTAGTTCAAGGTTTGATTTTTTTGCAAGTTGGAACCCAGTCTGTGAATTCTGATGAATCTATGGTTTCTAATGAATGAGATTATTGATAGTTCTGCCTGTAAGAAAGTGAGAAAGCTGTTGTGAGCTTTCAAACTTGCACTTTTTAATATGCCCTTTGCATACTTAGTTTACCATATGATTATTCTCTTATATCAGTCTAAGTTGGCTGGATTTGACACCTATGTATTGAATGATAAAAGAGTATTTTGCTCTTGTCAAGAAACAATAATTTATTAAGCATGATACTGCAAAATGGGTTTAAATCACTTTGAAACATGTTTCATCTCATTTCTTGATTGCTCAAATCAAAATAATAAAAATGCAATGAAGAACTGAGACCTAAGTCTCACAATTTATATTTGCTTTTCTATTTTATTTTTTTTACTTATTATGATCATAACTTATTTCTCCATTAAATTTCCTGAGGGTAAAATCCTGAAGCAGGATTCCATGATGCTAAGTGGTGAACAGATACAGAACTGAAAAGACAGTTCCTGTCTCAAGCTGCGTATTTACCTGTGATGTGAGACTCAGTCCATCAGGGGCATCACAGGACTTGCAGCAAAGCTCTGTATTGTTCCCTTGGGTGTGTTTGTGCTCTGTGAGAGGGATGGGCAGGAGTTTGGGGTTCACATTTATTCCTGGCTGTGTGCAGAGGCCAAGCCAATACATCACATTTATGTAACACAGGGTCGAGCTAAGGGAGTCAGATCCAGTCTTGGTTAGTGGTATCAAGTCTTCTCTTTTCATGCATGATTTTAGGTGTGCTGAGTCCCTTCAGTTAATTAAAAGATTGACTTAGTCATATGCAGCCACTGAACCATAGGCAAAACCTTCCAAGTGTGAATTCTATGCAAGGAGAAAGATATTCTAAAATATTTGTTCATCAAAAATATTTCTCAGTTGCTGTCACTTGTTATGTTGAAATGGATCCATGCCTGGTTTTGCCTTCCCTTCGAAGTCCACCAAATAAATAGTCTTTAAAGTCAGCTAGGGAAAAAAAATAAATTAATTATCTCTTATATCGGGTATGTAACAGATAAGTATGTGGAAAACCACTTTCTGGTGTTTTTGTCAGATAAAAGGAACCGAAAGTGCCTTTTTTGGTGCTCTATGAAAGAGAAAGGTGCTAATAGAATGGCATTTGGCTAATAGCTCAGAGAGGGAAACTGAGTCATGACAGCAGGGGTGGCAAGGTTGGAAAAGGGAGAAAAAATTATTTTATTTGGCAGTGATGGTCATCTGAACTAAGTGATTTCACATTTAAAATGGTGCCAAGGAGAGAATTGATGCATGTTAACATTTTTATATTGTTTTATTTCATTCTTTGTTTCTTTTCTCATTTGTAATGCTTGCCTATTCAGGAGGTTGAGGTAGGTTTTTCACTTTTAACTTGTAAATATCCATAGAGTGAATAAAAATATTTATAACATATCATAATTCATATTATACGTTAAACTCTTATGATCAACTGTTATTATTGTTATAAATTAAATGTATCGATGCATGTTAATTACTAATGTGTTAATATTGATTTATTAACACGTTCATATTAAAATGACCTAATAGTTTCATATGTTACAGCAGGCATAAGGTATTTTAAGCACAGTAGTGTCCTAGTAGAAAGCTCAGAAACACATAGATTTCTGTGCAGTCATTTTTGTCAGGAAGGTGTTTTATTGAATGAGAATGTTAAATATCTCTAATCAAGCTGATGGTGTTATATATTGAGTGATATACACCTGGAAATCAGTGTTGTGTTTAGATACTATATTGCTATATCAGCGTGCTATTTTTCTGTTGGAAGAAGCTGCAGTGAAATGATGGTATCCATTCCGAGATGTTAAGAGTTCCTCCTCCTAACAAAAGTCATTTCAGGTTAATGTATAAATTTCAGCACCTTGCAGAGTACTCGCACAAAGCCCTCTCCATTTTTCAAGTCAGAACTTTAGGTGGTATTTAAATAAGACATAGATTTTCTGCTCAGACATATCTACAGGGTGAGTTTCACCTTTACAGTGCCATAACCATTCAGTTACAGTTCCTGCTAGTCTCAATGCTGAAGTGAAACTCTACTGCTGTATTTTCTGTTGTCCAGCTGGCATAAATGATTTTGAACTCTTATTGACCATATTGCCCTAATGTATGTATAGTCATTATTTACTCCTATAAATAATAATGAGTTTTATATATTGAATATCTCAAAAGTTTTCTCTAGTCTACTTTTAAAGTTTTTTCCATATTTTTCCTTGTGTATTTTCCTATGTTAGTACTGTAGTTTCAGACGTACTCTCAAATAAATGTAGTTTCTGTTTTCAAAGAGAAGTGCTAAACAGATCTGCATAAAGGAAAAACGGGGAAGAAACAGGTTTACAGAAGACATGGGTGCTTTTTAGTTTGTTGGGTTTTTTTATCAGGAAGGTATATTTTCTGTAAAATATTCCTTTCACACTAAAATTGAGATAAACCTGCTTTCCAATCCTTATTTCAAAACTGGTTCTATATGCCAACAGCATAAGAAATCTTTCTTGGGATTTGAATTATTTAACAGTTTCTGATGCTGAAAACCCAGCAGCAAAGCAACACCTAGGAAAAAATGTAAGCAGGCAAAAAAAAGAATATTTTGTTGCTGGAAAAAAAATTATTCTGCTCAAAAGTCCTAACAATACATTCTAAAAAGTGATTCATGCTTAGTGAATTTAGCAGTACATCATAGTCAATTAGAAAGCATTGTATAACAAAGAGGGGGTTTTGTATTAACAAAGCTGTGGAATTCAAAGGCAAGTCTGTGATTCTATTTCTGGTCCTAAACCCTGTTCTTCTGAAGAAGTACAGATACTTTTGATGTATCTGAAATAAATTAGGAATAATAATCTTTGTTGTTATTGTGGAATGTCGTCACTGTCCATGAAGTCAGTGTAGACACCAGGCATGAATATACTTGGAGAAAGAAAACAGTTTTCCTGCTGATAGTAGTGCAAAACTACATCCAGCTCCCCTCATTCCAGGGAGCATGTCCCAACCTTGCCTGTGCCCCGAGCAGACAGAGAGGAGCAGGATGGCTGGCCCCAGCTCTCCATGCTGTAAGCATTAGTGCCTGCTGTTTTTCACACTGGCCATAGACTTCAGAAAGGACTGTGCTGCCATGAGGCACATCTCCTGGTGCTCACTGAGGACATGGAGAGTCCCCACTCCGCCTGTAACAGCCCAATGGGCTGTTCTAAACCCAGAAAGTAAGACACGCTGGCTCCCAAGTCTTCAGAATGTTCCAGGTTAGGGTGACTGGGTAGCATGAGAGCATGTGAAATTCAGTGTACTGGAGAGAAATGGAAAACAAAGCCCTATGGAAGAAATAATTTGGGTGTCTTACTCACACTGATGAGTGTTCAGTTACCCTCCTAACAGGAAAAAGAAATCTAGGTGTCATTCTGGACAGCTTGATAAAGACATCTCTGCAGTGGCAGCCCTCAAGAAATGAATATGGAATACTGGATATATTAATAAATAAATAAATATTAATATGCAGAAAAGTATCACAGTGTTATAAAAATCTTCCATGCCTCCTCACTTCAAATACGTTATTGTGTTTTTATCACTTCCTCTCAAAGAGGACACAAGCAAGATAGACAGAATGTGATGAAACTAAGTGTAACAGTTGGGCTTGAATCCCAGTTCTTCAGGACTAGGGTTGATGGCATTCTGAAGTGGGGGAAAACTGCCATCGGGTCAATATTTGCTAAGTACATGGAATACAAATGGATCCAACCCATGGAAGAGTTTTCCATTCTTTCTGCAGAGAGACTCATTTGCAGCAGAATAATCATTTGGCACTCCGACAGTTCCTACCTTCTCCATTTTAAAGTCCAATCAGAACTATGTAAAAGTGAATCACAAGACTCACAGCAGAATAATATCTTTGTCAGATTTAAGAAGATTTTAAACATTTAATAATGGAAACAGTGACAAAAGTATTCACTGCAAGTGCTCCTGAATGCTTTGTCCCTTAAGTATAATGTTTATTGAACTATTGCTGTATTTCTGTATATTCACAATAGTGTGATTTATATGTGTCCAAATGAATATAAGTATTTTTTTATTTACTTTTCTGACCTTGCACCACACCAGGATGGTGTGAATCATGTTATGATACCTGAACAATATGCTCTTATCTTTGTTATCAAAAGTTGTAGACTGATATGAAATAATACAGAGTTATCAGAATATATTTAATAAGGAATATTCTTTGAAAAAACCACTTAAAAATCCAAGGTGCTGACTCTAAGGAATTTTTTATTCTTTAGTTTCTAACCTGCATTTACTACTCTTTAGGACACAACCTGTTGACAGTTTTATCTGATTTGAATTAAATAGGATCAAAAGATGAGTTGATTAATTTGCAGTTTAATTATGTAAAATTGTACTGTAAAGACTGATTATATTTTTCCTGAATTTCCTTTTTTTTTCTCTTTCCACTTAGGATGATTATTTCCGAAACTGGAATCCAAACAAGCCTTTTGATCAAGGTAAAGTTAGTACATATTTTGTGGTTGTCTTCTGCTATTTTGTCATATCCCCATATACTTTATGCCTTCCTCCATCTGTCCCATGCATTAGTGAAGAGCTACATTCATATTTAGATCTTGCTCCCAATTTAGTCACAGCTCGAGGTGGTTTATGTATAAGGGTTTGACTCATCTGTCTATTTTTCACCAGCATTTTTTAATCCCCATCCATTCCAGTTTGTATTAAATGATTATATATATGCTTAGGAAGGTTCTCTGTAGCCATGAATCCTGGTTTAATATGCAATTTAAAACAGGTATCTTTACGTACGTTTTCTTTCATGTTAAAAACTTGGCTAAAGGAATGTCATAAATGTAATTACTGCATTTCCTAACACTCAAGGGGCCGGTTCTTTGAAGTCAGTTGCAATGTATGAATCTTAGGGCTGGTTTTCAGAAGAAACGTGTGTTGTGTCTGTGCTGCTGATTCAGATTCGGATTCTGCAAATGACATTTTGCACTTTGTCTTGGTGAGTTGTTAAGTTATGGCAGTACTTCAACAATTTCCAGGCCAGCCACCAAAGGATAGGGAAAAAACAATAAAAAATACTGTAACTGAAGGTGGCTAGTACCTGCCAGAAGTGATCTCACAAACACAGCTGGAGAATTCAGTATGTTTAACAGCTTTAATAAGCAACTGAGAGGTTCTGAAAATCAGCAGAGTTCTGCTTCTAGGCTTGTACTTCATTTACATCTCTTGAAGAAGAGTCTGCTGGGTCCAACAAACTCTAGTTTTTTTAAAAAATCTATCTTTATTCAGCAGATTGAATTATTTAATTATGCATTTAAAAACAACAGCAGTGTAATCAAGCTGTCTGCTTTCTGCTTGCAATGAAAAGAGAAATATCTGCATGTATGGCTCAGGGAAAGAAATACCTTGTTTTGTGAAACAGCGTATGTGCTTTCATTGAAAGAACTCCTAGAGTCACACGAGGTATCTTTGCATAACCTGCCTCTTTAAGGGCAGTCTGAGCGGTTCAGCTGCATCTCAGAGGGTACTTGAGGGATCAGAATTTATTTTTAGCCTAGCTATCAGCTCGTTTTTCATTCATCTTGAACCCAGGAGAAACCAATACAAAGGTGAACGTCTTACGAACTGAGCCAAGCAAACGAGGCATCAGGAGTGCAGAAGGCAGGAGAGCATATAGCCTGAAAATGATTGCCAGTCATTAATATTGAACTCAATTCTGTCAGAGTTGCAGAAGCCAGAAGGGGCAGGTTAGTCAGGATTTTAAAATATGAATCAAAGGGCTGGATTTTTTTTTCTGACAAGGTCATTTGAGAGTTCTTAAGGAGCCTGACAGCTAACTTGACATACTTTCCCAGTCTTCTGCATCTACATGGGAGAAGGGAAAGAGGGAATCAGGGAAAAAGTTGAGCATAAGATTCTCAAGTCAGAGATTTTGATATGGTAATTAAAGTTGTGTGACACTCCACCTATTCAGACTTGTCAGAAAATTAACTCAATAAGGCTTTATATATTATTATAAGGGAAAACTGTTAAATAAAAAAATAAGTTTAAGTTGCTGAAAATTTCTGCCAAAAGCCAGCTCTTATTAGCTGCAGTAAATTCATCTACAGACAAAAAGATGCTACTATTTTTTATCATATGATGCACAAATAAAGAGTACATTTTGTTAGGTTTAAAGTTGCTGGAAGCAGTTTGGAATGGTGTCCAATTTTCTTGCCCATGTAGCTTTTTTAAAGCATCGTTACCCAGAACATAGAAACTGTGGAAGTAATGGGATGTACTTTGTATTGCAGATACAAAAGCTCAATCCAGAAATGTTTAGACCATTGAGGGGCTGTTATTATTAACAGCAAGGCTATAGAAGGACACAGCTGGGGGGGGTGAAAAACTCAATTCTGTTGTGGTGCTGAACTTTTTCCCAAATCTATGCCTAAAACCATCTGCTAAACTGTGGAATTGGCTGTTCAAGGAGGTGCAAGTCTCACCTTTCCCATTTTGATGGTGACACTGTCAGATGCTTGCTGTGGACTGAGCTGGCCTGAGTCTCCTATCCAGACTCTGCCTCCTGCACTGAGGCAGAGAGTCTGGCTAGAAACACAGTACAGTTGTACCCACGGCTGGTGATAGCAATCTGGAGTGTTCCAAGCTGCTGGACTTCTCAGAAGCAGCTCCTAATTAGAAATAGTCTGAACTTTTCCCCTTGTCTTCCAGCTTTTATCTTTATTTTCACTGTCTTTATTCCCAGTGCTCTTCCCCAGTAACTGAGAAAGCTGGGTGGGGATATTACTTCTCATGGCTTTTATTATATGCCCAGGGAATAAAAAAATTTTCCAGAATTTCAAAATCCCTCTTCTACTGTTCTGTGTGAAAATCTTCATCTGTCTGAATCGAAACTGTTCTATGACTGACTCTAATGTCAGACACACTTGTGCAGACTCGACTATCATCATTAATTACAGACAGGAACTTGATCATTTCAAAGAATTCCCCATGAGCACTAATGAAAGTTTGAACTGGCAAAATACCCTCACTTCTGAAGAGGAAACAGTGCTTTGAGAGGCTTGGAGCCTCCAGCATAGCATAGCCTATGACTTTCACAGTCCAGCAGCCCCATAGAAGTGAATTTGTCAAATTTAGAGCTTTACATCTAGAGTTGGATGTATTGGTATTCATGCTTCGTTTCCTTCCTCATCACGTTGTACCTCTGTCTTCCCAGAGTCTGACTGGCAAATCCAGACTCCAGAAATGGCTTCCTGCAGCTGTGAGCAATAAAGTTTGCCTAAAATACATAGGCCTTCCAGAACAAAGAGGATGATAATAGGAAGCTTGTGATGCAGGATGAAAATCATAGAACCTACAATTATTTTTGAACATGTAATTTTCTGTTAGCCCTGTTAAGATGTTCCTTCAGAAAAGGCAGAATAAATTCCTTTCAGAGAGTTGTTTAATACTGTACACATCTCTAGCCACAAATATATGTTAGTTTTATAATAAATGTTTTCTATTACTGTGCCTCAGATGGCAGATTTCAATTGAATAACTTATTTTGCAATTTATTTTTTGACTGTGGTTGAATTAGTTTGAGAGGCTTATTCATAAGGACAACTGCACATGAATTATGTTTGTAAATCTTCAGTAAATCAGTACAATTTTAAAACATGCTAACCGAATCAACAGAAAACAATAGCTGAGATGCAGCACATGAAATATGCTGTCTTCCATCAAATGCATTTCAAGCACATATGGCTGCTTATATCCTCCCAGCAGATGCATGTGGTTCTCTTCGTGTGCTAGAAGCATAATATTGAATTCCTTATAAGCTTGTAAGCAACTAATTTTGTCAGCAAATATGGTATCAGAAGTGACAGAGATGGGGTCCCTGTCTGGGATTATATTATGGCTGATGTGCTTTGAGCTGAGACAAGGATCAATAGGTTGCTTGTCTAGAATGTTATTGGCACTTGGGGAGCACTTGTTAGTTTTGTCAATATGGGTGCTGGCTTTCTTTTAATATTTCTTACTTCATTGACTGGGAAGCAGACATGATTTTTAAAGGGAAGTCCATGCCTCCCCATGCTCAACCAGCTCCCATGGAAGTCATGTCTTACAATATCACAGGGCCCGACTCTGCTCTCATTGACCTCACTTAGTGAGCAGAGGTCTCCTTCCCTTTGCGTCGTTTCAGTGTTTATTCATTTTTTTTAAACCTACCTAAACATTTAAAAATCAAGTATGATTGGAAAATACATGCCTGCAAAGCTTCCTTCCTTATTTCTGTAAGTGAGGCCCCAGTGTATTATTCAAACTAGCTGCTTCAGCTTGTATTCTGATTTAACACAGCCAAACCAGTCAGGGGCAAAGTCTCCAGCTTTGAAACATTATTCGACTTAAATATTGCATGGCATAGCAGTAGATTTATACTGCACATCAAAGTGTGTTTAAATCAGTAGCCAGTCAGAAAAGTATTTTGCACAGTATTTAAACATGTTTACGTGCCTGTGAGTTAATAGGTGATTACTAGCTGTTGTTTGATTCTAATTGAAAAACAGGATCTCTTGGGGAGAATAAAAGTAGAAGGCAGGGTGACAACAGCCAAAAAAAAGGCACAGTGCAAAATTTTTAGGAAGAGAAGAATATCAAAATAAGGACAAGTTATTTCAAAATCAGATTTCAGTAAACTGAGAATTAGTAAGGCAGAAATTAAAGGAGGAAAAATTAGAATAACTGGCATTTCCTCAGTGTTAATGACAAGACTCTTAGTGACTTTAGTGGCAAGAAGTTAGGTAAAGAAATTGCAACGAGGCTGAACTCTTTAAGGGAGGGCAAATGGTAGCTCCAAACTCAGAAGTTTAGGAAAGAATTTAAGAATTAACTATTTTTTACAAGTGTATTAGAAGGAACAGAAAAATCAGGGAAAATGATGGCTCGCTGCTCAGTGGAGAGAGACACTCATATAAAGGCATTGCTGAGAAGGCCAAAGCATCGTTACCTGTCTTTGCTTTGGCTTTCACATAAAGGTCAGCTGTGACCAGGTGGCTATCATAAGTAATGTCTTCAGCTGAAGTGTAAGATTTGGCATTAGGCGAAGAACAGACTTGAGTAAATTAGATGTTTGCACATCAGCTGGAATTGATCTAAGTGTATTGGCTGAAATAATTTTAGAGATACCAGAAGTTATCTTTGAAAATTAATGAGGTTGTAGAAGATGAGCAGCATGCATGTGTTTTAAAGTTAGAGAAAGAAGAATTGGAAATTATATCCCGTGAGTCGAACCTGAAATCCTGAAAAAAAGGTACTGAAAAATAAATATTAAGGCAAATATTTGTTAGCATCAAGAAGATAAGGGGATGAATAAAGCTGGCATGGATGTCAAACTAAACTAATTTTCTTCTGTGACATTTGCAGGCCTTGAGACTCAGGGATAAGCTTGCAGTATCACACATCTTGACTTTAATAAAGCTTTTGACATTGGCTTACATTGCTGTCTTATAGGCAAGTTAAAGAAATATTGTCTAAAAGAAATAATTATGAAGTGGATACAAAATCAGTTGGAAAACTACATTCTGGTAGTAGCTGTCAATGGCTCAGTGTCAAGCTGGAGGGATGAATTGAGTAGGGTTCCTCTGTGATCTATTTTGAGTCCAGTATTATTCACTATTTTAATTAAATTGTAGATATTGCAATCAGTATGCTTATTAAATGTAGCACAGCAATAAAATTCACAGGTACTTGAAGAAATTTAGGAAATTATCTGAGACAAAGGATGAAGTTGAGTCTGGGCAAATGCAAAGTTCTTCAGTAAGAATAATCATCAGTACAAAACACAATGAAAAGCAATTGGATAGTAATAAATTTGGAGGAAAAGGGTGGGGGATTACATTGGATTACAAATAGAACATGAGTCAACAATGTCTTTCTGTTGCAAGAAAGACAAATGCTGCACTGGCGTGTGTAACTATGAGTAATCCTTCGGCTCTAGTCAGCACCAGTAAGGCTTTGGCTGGAATACATTGTCCAGATTTGAGTACCAGGCTTCTAGGATAGTGTGAATCAACTGGCAAGTACCCAGAGAAGAGTAACTGGTAGGACCAGAGTTGCAGAAAATATACTCTGTGAAGAAAGACTGAAGGAGAGAAGCAGCTTTTTTGTGGAGGGAAAACAAACAAACAAAACAACAACAATACAGAACCAAAACAATGCATAAATCTTATTTTCAAATACATAAAATTAACTGCAAACTGGGGGAATTGTTTTCCGTCCATTATGGATACAACAGAGCAATATGTTTACATTGCAGCAAAGAAGATTAGTTTTAGTGCTTATAATGACAGCAATACTTCAGCATTGGGAGAGATATTTTAAAGGGGATGTAGAATCTTTGACGGTGTTCTGAAACATGTTAGATAAATGTCTTGCAGATAATGCCACATTGATAGCTAATCCAGCTATGGAGAAGGGAACTGGGATGAGCATCCTTCCCAGAACTGCCGTTCTAGCATTGTGATTCTGTGATTGTATTTTGATTAATGGAAACCAGGTAATTCCACTGAAAGCACAACAGAAATGCTGAAGAAGGTATTTCTTAAAATAGATTTCCAGTCAAAGCAAAGAAAGGAAAAGAAATGAATCAATATCCTCCATGGACATTTTGGCACCACCTGAAAAAAATACAGGTTCTCATTTGATGTGCTTAAACTTCAAAACTAACCATGGTTGTCATGGGCTGCCAAACCTCTGTGAATGTAAACAGGGACTGGCAAAAGGCAGCACATTTTCTCTGACTGCTTCTCCTTCTCTCACTTGTCTTGTAATGTAGAAACAGAAGGACCTTTCTATGGATGATTCTGTGCTTGGATATTAGTAGGGGTTTTTGTGCAGGAAGGAATAAATGTCATGATCTAACCATAAGGTTAAAGACTTTGATAAAAGTCAGTTAGCTATTCTTTTTTAATTCATTAGATAAAACCTGACAGTGCATGTGCATTTAGGAATTAAATCTCCTTGTGCTATAAACCAAAGTGCCCAGGTCATCAACATTTTAACTGAATCACAGCTATTTTTCTTCCTGTTCTTTTTGCTTCAGATTAAAGAAATCTGCATAAGATAATATATTTCTACTCTAATCTAGTTGCTTGTATTCAAGACTTGCAGTCCTTGGTCATTTGGAAAGTTACTTTAAACTACAAATTGGTGCTAAGCAGTACACAGCAAGATGAATAGAAGAAGTTTTTACCTGCATTCTGGTGGTGTTCTGCACTAAAAAGTTCCCTAAGCATAGTACATTGAAAATTAGTATCAGTTTTGTAAGCATTGTTTAGTTGTTTAATCACATCCCGTCTTAACTCTCTGTATCCTCTGGTTGCAATGTATCGATGCACCCCGTGTCTGCATTGTCAGGGATTGCCCAACAGCTTTCTTTAAAGATCTTGTCGACATTATGCACATTGTCTTTAAAGTTCAGGGACAGGGAAGCTGTATTTGAAGACCAGAATTTGACTTCCACTGTCCTTCTTGAAACCTCTTCTTGGGGACTTGATCTGTGGTCTACAGGACATTAGTGAGCATCACTGTTATCTCATATACGTGCACCCTTGCAGTGCCTCCCTAGCTGTACGAGAGGGATGCATACAGACCCGAAATCTGAAACGATCATGTTCACTTTAACCTCAAGGCAAGACAGTAGAATCAAATCTGTAATATAAGCAGGTTCTGTTCCTGGGGTAGCTTTCATTTATGAACTGAGCAATTGCTTCACTTAGTCCCTCACTTGCCATTTTGTCCGTAACAACAGATAAACAGAACTCTGTGATAAATGGACGTACAGATAAGCAATCCTAGGGATCATTGCACATTACAGCAGTCTTTAATGCAATGTAAGTAAGCATTATTGCAATTATTTTATTGTGATACATCAGTGTGTTCATGGAGTTTCTCCTTTCTTTTAATTGCTGGGAGTTAAAAATAAATCAGAAAATGCATGTAGCAGTCTTTAAGAGCAAATGTATCTTTGCTATGAAGACTCCAGCATCTAAGCCTGTTTCTCTGTTCAGTGAGGACCTTTGTAATGACCTTTCATATTTAAAACCAAGCAATGAGAAGTTGCTGGCACAAGCTGCAGAAGTCTGCAAAACTGAGAAAGGGAAGAACGCTGCTTTTTGATACAGACATCTAAGAAAAAATGTGTCTGCTTCTCTGTCAGTAGACCATAAAGCTACCTAAGGAATCAGTGTTAGCTAAAATAAAAGTAGCCATGATTTGTTAATTCTGTCCTGAACTCTAGCATTGGTGTTTTTTATGGTTATAGTAAATTCACTCTAACCTCTAGTATCTATTTATCCTCAAAATCCAGGTTGTATTTAGCTATCTCAAAGGAGACAGTGGTGCAATAATTGTGTACTTCTGTAAGCAACGTTTCCATCTCTGATTTTATCAGTTATCACCACCTTCCATCCTTGACATTAATGGCAGAACTGCAAAATGTCAGTTCTTCTGTAGGTGCCAATGCGCTTGTTTCTCTCCCTCCTGGTTTTTCTACAGTTTGCCTGATGTACAAGCGGTACAGGAGTCAAATGATGATCATATGCAGTATGCTCTTAGAAAGGCATTATATTTTTATCTAGTTTTTCAAGTAGCAGTGCTCCTTTTAAATTTAAGCTTCTCAGCACCCCTTCACTGTGGTGAATAACCACAGTGAATATCCAGCTGATAGCCATTTATACAGCCAAAAGCCAAATGCTCTTATTCATCTTCCAGGTCATCTTTGTTAACTGTCTGTCTTCCACAATTGCTCGCTTCAGTAAACTCAAGTTACTTCAATAGCCTTGAATGGTTAAAAACCTGAACTTAATTATGTAAGGGTTTTCTTAAATCTTGGGAGAGTCTTGGGTTGCTGGTATAAAAATGCAAGGTTAAAGAACCCACATATTTCCAGCAATATTGAGATTGTCTGGTGCTTCTGCATGCAGTGAGCATTGAGAGAAAGAGTGTTTCTTCTAACCCTTCAGGTTGCAGATTTGGATGAGTGTCAGCTAAAATCTAAGATTAACACTAGAGCCTGAAAACCTCTCAACAATCACATCTTTCTTTTTTTCTCTGGTACTTTTTTCTTTTCTTACTAGCATGATGAGAAAGCATCCTATGTGTCTCAATGTCCGCTTGAGCTGACAACTTTTACACAGATCAAACCATCTGAAATATCCAAATAAAACCATGAAAAGCCACGTTCAAGTAAAGCCATGAGAAGCACAAGTGTCTCTGAAAAAAACCAGCAGGATCTTAACGTAAATGCTACATCCTGGTATCAGAAACATAAATACATTGGTCTTGATAGCTTAGATCGTAAAGATCGTGAGTTATTACTTTTCATCTTTAGATACTTCCTCAACAGAACTCCTAAATATGCCGTTGCTGTGTGCTGGGTATAGGCTGTACTTAGTTGTTCTCACTACTAATTCTGTCTTTCCTTCTGGCTTCATCACTATTCTGTTGCAAGAAAAGTGACATGATAGTTAGGTAAACATTTTTCATTTTCTTATGTTTCTCCTTCTGAGCTGCTTTTTCATAAAGTGGCACTTCTAGTGTATTTTCCTACACAGGACTGTGCCAATAACATTTTTCCAGTGCCTATAAATAAATTAACTGTACTGTGGCTTGAAAGAGAAATTGCTATCAGCTGGTGTTCCACTACCTACAAAACATTTTATCTTCTTTCAGTTTCTATTACTTTGCTTTCCTTTGACTTTGTATAGGAAGTTGTATTCCCTGTTAGTGCCATGTGGTGCATTTGTGTTTAGTGTGCTTGACGTATGGAAGTATTGTGAACACCTAGTGCGGATAGCTTGGCTTTTGAAATTGCATTGAAGATGAACTTTTTGATGGATGGAGCTGTTGATAGGATTTGGAAATAGGCTTGTTTGTATCAGTCAGTCAGGTACTCCGTTTTTCAAAATGGAAAAAAATAAAGTTTGAGATGAAAGAGGAGAGAGAGGCCACCCATCTAGTGGGATCAGAGAGGGAGCAGGAGGAGGAATGTACTCAAGAGCTATATATGCTGGTTTTTTTATGATACAACAAATAAATTCCTTTTCACAGGCTGAACTTTTAAATAGAATATAGTTGCTTAGCTTCATCTCAGCTGCAGTCATCTGAAAGCCAGGTGCCTAGCCTGAGGTAGTTGTCCATTTCTTCTTTGTAGCAGTCACTGAAATAAGTGTTTCAGATTAGGTAATACACTGGAAGACACTTTGAGGTCTAGCAAGAAGGCTAAAGTTCAATGGAATCAGATACTGTCCAAGAAAGCCAGGTGCATATGGAGACCTCTTCTAGAAACTGTGATCTCAACATCCCCAGAGAAGAAGAGGTTGAAAACATAGTGGTTGTTAAACTTATGAGGATCCTGTCCTGGTTTTGAAGCTCAAATTGAGTGAATTTTATGATTGAAAATACCTGCGTGTTTTGTGGAAGAGATGGTGCAGTGCAGGAGAGAAGTTGTGCAGGTTATTGTTGTAGTTCATTACATGACCTCCCTGCTTTGCAGGAGGGATGCTGCAGTCCAGATGAGTTGTGTGGATTAGCATAGTGATACCAACCATGCCATGCATAGTCCTGGTGCAGGGTCCTCAATTCTTTTAGTTCCCTGTGTTCTTCCTTCTTCTGGCTTCCCTCCAATGTCTCTTCCCTCTGAGTCTCCCCAAAAATTCTTTGGTTCCTTTAGTTACAGGATCAGATAGACTGTACCTCCTTAGCAACCAGTCCGCTTTCTGATCTGCTGTTGCCATTGTTGGTGCCGACAATGTGCTCATTGAGGTCACTTCTGAACATGTTTGCACTTGGTGATCAGGGTATTGTTTGCATAGTTTCCCAGCACACAAAATACTGTTCGAGGTCCATTCTGTTGTTCAGGACAAGAGGTGGGTCATACTTTGTCTACATTTTCTAAAACAGTCAGGTAAAGTTCACAGGTTTACAGCAACGGCTGTGCTAACTAGACCTAAGTCATGTTAGTTTATACACCAACACAAGATATTTGGAATTTGCCTTATCTGTGTTTTCTGATACTTTAAAAACCAAAAAATTTGGCAGCCAGGCTTTCAAACGAAGAAAAGAACTCAGAGGAAATAGGTGACATTAAATAACCATGACAGGTGTCCCTTGCCAGCAGGGTTCTCCTGGAACACAGCCCTCTAAGCATTTGTATCATCCTTATGAAGGCCAGGGTGTTTGAAGATTGCCCAGCTGAGAATATGGCAAAGCACCAGAAAGTCAGTGGGGAAAAAGTGTTGGGAGTAAAGGCTGCTGGAGCTGGAAATTTGTGATAGTGACTTTTATTGTTTTCCTTTAAGTTGGGAAGAGATGAGGAAGAGAGAGCTGAGAGGAGGGAAAATGAAGTATGCAGTAGATGATGTTTGACTCTTTGAAAGAGAATCAGATAGTTTAATAATGGATTTTCTGTGTGACAGTACTTTGGCATAGCTGATTTTTACCTGTCCATTAGTATGCTGTCTGTTTCGTCAATCTAGCGAAGAGGGAAGAGTCTTTTGCTTGCTTTTCTGAAAGAACTGGAATTCTGTGATCTCTATCCAGCTTTTAAATTAAAAATTATTGTTTTGAATTAAAATACTGAATCCAGAGTCTCCAGTCTTTAAGATATGAAGTTTGAATCTCACTTAATTAGTATTCAGTGAAAGAAGGGATGGGGTTTCAGGAGGCTGCTGGAGTAAGATAGTACAAGGTGGAAATATTGCTTCTTGTGGGATGGAGAGGCCAAGAAGGGAAGATTTAGAGGTATGTCTGGAGCAAAGGTTTTTCATATTAGAAAATTTTTATTAATTTTTGAGATATGTACATGAAATTCTATTTTGGTATCTGTCCATGTGTTTCTCCAGTCCATTGACACAATGAGATGTTTCAAAAGGAAATTATTAAGAATTAAAGTCTGAAATATTCACAAGCTGGCTTTTTTAAAGGCAGTGAGTAATTAGAAAAAGCTCTTCTTATATGTAGACAATTTCCTCAAAGATAAGAACTTAGTTTGAAAAATTAATTTTCATCATGCTGACTAAATAAAAAAATTCATTAAAATTTTTGTATGGTCTGTAGTAGGGAGCTAATAACAATGCTTTGTCTTGTATTTCAATTATGGTAAATGTAAATTAACTAGTATTTTAATAAAAATTAGTAGTAGCATTTATTTTCCATTGAGTGGTGTGAATTTACGTGGTGTGTCTGAAACATAAAGAGCCTTGGGTGTGGATATGTGTGGTGAATGGATTTTATTTTAATGAATTGTAATATAATTGCCCTGTCTTGGCAATTAAAGTTGGGCATTAAATCTTCATTCATTAATTCCTTTGCATCCTTTTTTTCTTTGGGGAGAGAGGAGGGAGTACTAAAAATTCCTTTAAGCTTCTAAAGCTGGAAGACGTATGACAAATAGATTTAAACCGGATTACTTAGAGGTAGAACACAAAGGCAGAATTACATCAGTGTCAAATTCTGCCCTCACTTATGTGCAGGCTCCTTGGTGAAGTTACAGTGATTTAAATTTAGCTTAGACTTGCATTACTTGGATGGAAAATGCATACTCTTTGGGTATTTCTCTTTTTCAATCATTCCAATATAAACCCGACTGCTGGCATTTGTATCACATACATTTTCCTATCCATATAAGACATTATATATTTTGATAATGGTTTAGCAAATTTGGGCCAAATTAGCTTCTTCTTAGGTGAATTGCTTGTTTTGGCTTGTGGATTTAGCCGATTTCTCCTCTAGCAGATAAAAGCACAAAGGTGCAAAAGCAGTGCTGATAATGTTGGTAGAATAACCTAAAACTTTGAGGGATTAGGAGGCCACCTTCTCATCTCTTGCTCTCCCTTAACATAATAGTCACAACAGTGCCTCAGATCTCCTCATCTCTGCTGGAGATGTCCTTCTGAGCAGTGGCCAGTATCCTGGTGGCTTTGTTGTTTCTCTCATATGTGTATGGCCATATTTATTTTAGCAGAGGTGAGCTGAGCTGGGGATAAGATGGTGTCTGAGGTATCTGATCTCTTTCTTCAGATGTTTATTAATTATAAGGCCATGGTTTTGAAAGAAGTTTCAAGGAGAATAAAGCACATGAAGCAAGAGGACTATGTGTGTTGCCATCATGTAGTTTTGCTGCTCAGTGTTGTTTTCTAGGGGATGGCTTCATAGCAGAGACTGGAAAAATATCAGGAGTCCAACTATTAAAAAATGAGCATGTGACCAGATCTCTGACTTCCACAGTTTCCTAGCAAACATGCCATAAAGAAAAAATCTGCAGATTCAGAGGTAGAGATGAGCTGAGGATGATCCCGAAGTTTGACAGTCTTAGTTCAGCTCTTCTAAATGCTGTCTGATGCTGTTATGTGCTGCGTCCTTCTGCTGAAGTAATTTCACGCCTCATCTGCTAGAGATGAAAATGACAGGGAACAAACTATAAATCCAGCAAAATCTTAGTTTAGTAGATATATCATCCTATCAGAATCTTTTCACATAAATAATTAGTTCATCACTTCCTCAGTCCCCTAAACTTGCAAAGCTTTTAAAATGACACGGAGTGACATTATCTTAAGAGACTCTCGGGGAGTTAGCTAATCCACCCCTTCCCCAAGGCAGCATCAACCGTATCTGCATCATTCCTGACATTAATTCACCGTGTTCTTAAAGACCTTCAGTGCAGGACGCTCCATAGTCTCCATAGCAGTTTATTCACGTACTCTTACCCATTGGAAATCTGTAACCTGAACTTCCTTTTTTGCAATTCAAACCTCTGAATTAAAAACTGTCTTGTGTGCCGTCGATGTGACAAACCGTTGTGTGCCACCATAAATCTAGTGGCCTTTTCTTTAGCTGGAGGCTTGTTATGTTCCTCTTCAGTGCTGTCATCTTAACCACAGATCTGGTTAGTTCTTCCTCAAGATTCTTCATTAGTTTTATTAGCATCTCTCAAACTGATCAAAATGGGTGGTGAGACATTGGCCTAGGTTGCCCAGAGAAGCTGTGGCTGCCCCTCCCTGGAAGTGTTCAAGGTCAGGTTGGATGGGGCTTGGAGCAACCCGGTCTGGTGGATGCCTATATTATCTTGTGGTAGTGCAGAAAAGGTGTGATTGATCAGTTTATCAAATGCCAGTTGTTACTGGACCATTAATTCTGCCTGCATAGGTGATTAGAAGTACAGATTTTTACACCTAGGGCCAGTGATACTTTTTTGAATAATAAAGATTTAGAAGATAATTTATGCAAGCAGAAAATTGAATCAACATTACCATCAGTACATTAAATTATGGCATTTTATTAGAGAAGAATTCCTTTATAGTATAACAGTAGCTTTAGGTAGGGGAAAATATAATGCATGAGGATTACCAGGAAGGGCTTAGCATCTTTAAATTACATTTTGAAGTTTAAAGTATTGTGCATGCCCCAAATCATTTCCTTTGCCTGCAGGATACATGATTTATGTGTGTTCAGTGTGCACACCTCTCTCCCTGAATCACTAGATGCTAGTGATGATTTAGCTTATGTGCTTTGATTTGTGCAGTTTGAGATAGTATGGTCTCCTGAATCAAATTAAGTAAAAGAAAGGAAGGCAAAAATTCTTTTCTATATGGAGGGTTGACTTTTTTTGCGTTCCAAACAAGTAATCATTGATACAGCAAAAAATAACTTTGCTACTTAAACCTGATGCTGAGCAGCAATACTGTGATTGAAATTTCTCTGCCAAGGCACTCTTGGCTGAAGAGTCCAATTCAGCTCCTGATGGCAGAGTTAGTGTACTTCAGTAGAAGACAGACTGTGCAGGTAATGCCACACTTTTCTGTACATTCCTTTTCTGCCATAGAACTTCCTCTTAATAGTTCACACAAAGGTGCAATTGCACACCAATTGGGCATTCTTGGCACCAAAAGCTGTTTATAAACTTGATGTCACAAAGTGAGCAGAGTTTCCATTTTCCTTAGGAAAGCCAGGTTAAAAAGAAAACTGGTGAGTACAATGGTCTCTTTACAGCTTCTTCCTCTTGCACATTACTTTTGTCCACATTCATTTTCATTTCTTTTTGTAATATTTCTCTTCCTTTAGTTCCAGTTTTTACACTGAGTATAGCAGTTGTGTGACACCATTTTGTTTTGTTTTTCTGTATAGTTTTCGTATCACTGGAGATTCATGAAGTCCAGCTACTATTGGACCTTATGGTGAAGAGTAGTTTGTGTGAACCACTCAGAGACAAAAAGCCCCTGTTGAATCTCAAAGACTTTCTTAAGCACATTGATTTTGTGAATTGAGTCTGGGTTTTGGCCTCATTTTTCCAGAATTGCTGTAGCATCTTGTGATGCCTCATCTTGGGGCTTCTGTGAACTTTACTGTTCTCTCTGCCTTTTATGTCTCTTCTTTCATTCTTCTAATTTTTGCACTCTCTATCCCAGCTGTTACTACCTGTTTTCTACTGCTACAGTTTTGATCACTCTCACTCATGTGGAAGTGCTGCTATGTTCCATGCTGATTGCTCCCATTAATGTTTTGCCAATATCTTTTTGTACGAGCAGGTATGTGATCAGATGGATCAGGTCAGCCCCCATGTTGTGGGCATGACAGCTGGTGTTTTCCTTAACATTAAAGTCATCAGAGAAGAAGGGAAAGATGAGACTATGGAGCAGCAAGATGTTTCCATGGCTGTAGGGCATCTGGGAATTGTGAATGAAAGGCTTGCTGGCAAACATTGCATGTCTATATGGAGTCAT
Source organism: Aegotheles bennettii (assembly GCA_013398125.1). Classification (NCBI taxonomy): domain Eukaryota; kingdom Metazoa; phylum Chordata; class Aves; order Caprimulgiformes; family Aegothelidae; genus Aegotheles; species Aegotheles bennettii. Next base: position 1,574,515 of record VZRW01012209.1, on the reverse strand, counting down.
AAAATAGTGATACTAGGAATACTGAGTTTTTAAAAGGTTGGCCTTTTATTCCTAGACGTCAGAACTGCACATTCCATGGCCAAAAAACGTTGGTCCTGCAGGAGTTAACAAACTCACTTTGTTTTCTTTAAATATGATCTCACACAATTATGCTCAACTAGGTAACTAGAAAAGCAATTAAGGGCAAACCATCAGCAAGGAGACCTGCCAGAATGAAAATGAAACTGAAGATTACTGTTGTTTACCTTCAGCTTCTCTGAACTGAAATTACTTTTTGTTGCTTCAGTATTCAAACATAAAGACAAGAGCAGTTTAATCTATTTTATGTCTTTTCAGAACCTCCTGATGGGAATGATCTTTTTTTTCCAATCTGCCTTGTTTGCTCATAGAGAAATAGAAAATTGGTCAAAAGAATATGTTACATTAATGTGTTCCTTCAGTTGCAAAATATAGCATTTACGGTTTCTCATCAAGTTTTCTTTCTTCTCCTACACTGTAATTGTCACTCCAAACGTTGTCTAAAAGGAGGAATATGTATCTTTATTAGATTGCCACTAGATTTGATAGTATGCCAATTTCTGTAGATGGCTATAGTGACATTGACCATATTCTCATTAATTCATCGTATTAGGCTGTATTAGTGTTTTTACTTTTATGTACCCCTGCAATGGGATTATCACCAATTTCAACAAAACCAGATAATTAGAGAAGTAAGATATTGCTAGAAAGGCTTGAGTAGGTTTTGCAGCTGGAGTCAGTCACAGCAAAAGTATTCCTAATATGATTATCATACACTAATTGCATGTACATACACATAAATATTCCTCATGTATTCCCCCGAGCCTCTGTCTCGCATTTAGAATTAAAATATCTAAAGATTATCAGGAAAATGAGGATGTGTTATGTTCATACTCGAACTGGATAGAATCTTATTCCTCAAGTATAATCAGCACATTCCTCATTGTGCTTTTGTATTGAAAATTTGCAACCCAGTGTCTCTTAAGAATTCATGCTCCCAGAAATGCATTATTTCTTGCCAATTACAAAAACTTCTAATATTTGAAACCAGCTCACCAGAAACAAAGCCTTTACCTTGGCTCCCTACTTTTCATATTCTTTCCGAGTGAGCTGGGGGATGGTCTTTCCCAGTGCTTCCTGGGAAAGAGCAATTCAGCAGGAGAACCTGTGATCCTCTAGGGCCAGGAAGGCAGTGAGGAATGCTTTCCTCTTCTCTTCCAATCCTGCTGGACGTGACCCCAACAGAGGTCTCAAAGAGGTCATATAGCTCTAACAATTGTTTGCCCAGGCTGATAATAAATTTCTGAAGAAGGTATTCTTGATTCCTCATAAAAGATACCCCAATACTTCACCCAAACCTCTGTGCTTGTCTATTGTTCCTTGTTCTGACTTCATATATATGGAGAACAATATTCAAGGATAACTACTTGCTTTATGACAAGCATTTGCTCATTTCAGGGCATATCGTGTCTCCCAGTCAAGTCTTCCCTTTCTTGACTAGTTGAATCTATTCCTTTTTTTCATTTCCTTGCAAGTCATATTCAAACTTTTATCAGTTTTACTATTCCCCCCTGGACTCTTATTCTCATCTTATCCTGTATATCTTGTTTATACTTTTACCCAGACCGAGGGCATTCCAACTGAGGGCATCAACAATGCTTAATGGAACAGAATAATTATCTCACATGTTCTAGTTAAGAGTTTCCTGCTAATACACTCCAGTAAAAGGTGTTTCCTTTTTTTGCAACAGCTCGACAGTTTTGATTCCTATTCAGCCTGCAGTCCATTGACACTCTGGGATCCTGTTTTGTATTATTTCTACCTAGTCAATCCCTATTTTGTGTCTATTCCTTTGATTTCTGCTTTGTAATGATGCTGCTTTGTATTTGCTTGTACTGACTGTTGCCTTATTCATTCCTCCCATTTCCCAAGATCATTTTTCATTCTAACCTCCAAAGCATGACAGCTCCTTCCCTTGTTTCCGTGGTTTATAAGCCTGCTCCCCATCTATTATCCAAACAATTGATATATGTTTTTTAATCTCAAAATACCTCTTCACTTAGCTGAATCATGACAATTAGCAAAAAGTCCCTTGTGTGAAGATAAACTAATGTAATAAATGAAATAAACCCCCCCAGATCCCTGTGCTCATTTTAGCGGATTTTATGCTGGCTGGGTGGTTTTGCTTGTTGGTGTTTGGGGTGTGGGGAGGGATGTTGTTTGTTTAGGAGTTACTCTGAGTTACCCTGGTATTATCTATGTTCTCTGAGGACTGAGCCTCCGGAGGCTCTGAGCCTGCCCAGCAGCCCATAGGAAATGAACAGATGTACCAGCTTCATGGATCCACGGGGACTGGATGCTGATCCAGGGTAATGTTTGTTCTGTTTGGTGAGGTGATTATCAAAGCATTCAAAACCCAGGAGCCTGGTTCTTGCTGTTGGGAACAGAGCATCTTTCCTGCTGATAGTGCCTGAACCTAAATCAAAGCCATTAGGAGCAAAGTACTAGTTCCTCAGTACTGGCAAAGCGACAAGAAGTCAAGATGGTTTTATCAGGGTTTTTTTCCCCCTTAATCAGAAACTGAGCTGTCAAAAACTTCTTAAAAAGAAGAGAAAGATTTCATGTAAGGAAAATCAATTATCAGGCTGATAGCTGCAACAGGCATAGAACAAGAAATGTCACATAGCTTGGTACATAAAATAAGTTTGAGAGCGTGTCCTTTGTGTGCTGCCCCTATGTCCGTGCCACCTGTGGGAGAACTGCTGTGGGCTGGAGCTATGGGAAATAGGATGTGATTGTTGGAGTCAGCACCAGCCCATAGTTTTATTGTGGTAGGCAGCTGCACTGCTGGATTGTGCAGTTTCTGTGCCAACGGGGATCAGAATATCCCTTATGGCAAATCCTTCCAGCTTTAGAATTTCTCCACATCAGCAGGCTTTCAAATCAGGACAGTACGATAAATAAATGCAGATATCCTGAAGTGAATAATATTTGCAGTAATATTTGAAACTTTTCTTTGCATTTCCCAGTTTTCTTTTCAGTGCATGGAGAAAAAAATCAATGTTCCTTGCACAGGCACATTATCATATGGTCTCTGCTCTGAAGTCTGAGTGCCAGTTGTGTAAAATGCACTTTGATACCCATCTGGTGTCACTTTAGCCTGTAGCAATAGCAAGGCATAGATGGTGTGTGTGGTAAACAGTTTAATTTGGTCAATAGTTTAATTTGTTCTGCAACTTAATGACATTTTAAAGTATGCGCTGGCATTTCTGCTGGGCTGCCTGCCATCGTTTTTGCCTTGACATGGCAAATAAAGGCTTACTAACTCAAGAAGGAATTAGCATGAAACATGTCCATCAATCTCCATAAAGAAGCATTATGTAGTAGAATTTTATTAACTCTGAAGTAAAGGCGGTATAATTGAACAGAAATGTGTGCAGCAACTGATAGGGTTGTCTTGAGAAATCCTCAGCATTGCTCGTTTTCATTCTTTTTGAGCACAATTTTAATTCGAGCTTGCATTTACTTTTTTTTTTATCACTCCTCAGCCTGTGGACAATACTAAATATTGTATTTTGAGAAGCTTTGCAGAGTAACCTGTGTTGCTTACCCATCAAAAGTGACTGACTGACCTGAAATCAGATAAGCGCATACAGGAAGGTACATCCTATCACCTATATGCTGCAAAGTCACTTCTAGTTCAGCTGCCTGTTATTAGCCCTATCTAGCAAAATAGTTCACAGCATCCCATATTGACAGCAGAAGATAAATGTTACAGTAGATGCACTTTAAAAGTTCATTCCAATTTTAGAAGCATTACTAGTAGCTGAAATATCTAACATTTTAGGTATGGAAAGTATCCCTGGAATTGATATTACAAAAATATTCTGAGAATTTGTTATACATTGGCCTGGCTATTATGAACTCATTCTGTCTTAATAACATTGTATACTGCACAGGATGTACACTTTGGAAAAAAAATGGACATAAATTAACCTTGTAAATGGTTTCCTATCTTGTATTAAGCGAACTGCTATGAGTCTAATCAGAAAAGCATGGAAATAAAAGAGGTTCCCATTGATTTCAGTGGTCTTGGGTTCAGATCCTACTTGTGTGTGATCATAGAAGTCATGTTCTGATATATTCAAGTTCTAAAAAAATTAACATATCTTCCCTCAGTTGCTGAGTTTCATGCATGGAGGGACAATACGGTCAGCCTTGCAAAGTAGCATGAGCAAGAAATTTTCTGCTCAGCTTTCTTTACTCAGAGTGTATTACACAAGCTTGGTGAATTGTCAGTTATTAATTATAACTGGCATGAAATAAGACTGAATTAAGTTTTTTCTGTTGCTTCCAAGATGTTATTTTACAAGGTTTCCTAAAGGTTCTCCATTTTTGAGTCAAAATGTTTGTACCAATTGCGTATCTGTAGCCAAATAGTTGGCATTACCAACTGTTGAGAAACTGTGGTGATCATTCAATTTTTTCCTCATTCTAAGTTCTGCAGGTCTACAGCTTTTTAGCATCAATTTAAATGATTGAATAGCATCAGCAACAGAGTTAGCAATGGCTCTATAGTTGCCTTGAATGGAACTAGCTCGCTCTTTATTTGTAGTTATCCATTTCTGAATATGTCAGAAGTGTTTCCCCTATTTGCAGAATGAGGAGATATTAATTTGTCATTTGAAGATCTGATAAGCATAGTGTTGAGGGCTGGCAAGAAAACAGTTCCCAGTTAACTGTGGCAATAATGGATGGATTGCATTCACATTGCAGGAAAATGATCTGTTGCCGTTGATTTAGTTTGGAATTTTTTCTTGGGTTTCTCATGGAAAAGAGCTACTGATGTCCTACTGAAATTTCCTGCAAGACAAGCACATCATTATTTTACAATTCTTCAAAAGTCCAAACCTTTCTACTGAAATGAAAGAGTTTTGCTTTCTTTGTTGCTTATTCCGTAGACATTAACAACTCTCTTCATTAAAACCGTACAATACAGTGGAAAGAATTTTTTCTTATTCATCAATAATGGCTGTTGGCCTGGAGAGCAGCCAGTGGAGTGAGTGATATACTGGGGCCCTTGATTTTGAAAAGTTTTGTTTTTACTTGAGCTCTGACAGCAACTTTTTATTGAATGAAAGCTGTAATGCTCATAATACATTCTGCATGATGGAAGATCTGCTCCAGACCTACCATAAAACCATTGCATAAGTGACAAAGTTCATCAAGCTCCTGATCATTTGGGTCTCCTCAGATTTGATTAAATTAATGAAAAATAGAGAAAATATAAATGCAATCAATGCTGAGAGGGAAAAGAAGCATTATGGATAACTTCAAGTTGTTTGTAAATAGATAAGGAGTGACCTGAGATGGCTGCGTAAGCAAGTTATCAGCAGAATAGAAGTGAGATATAAGCCATTTGAATCTGTTCATCATTTTATTAATCTTCTGTGTTGCTGGAACTGTTTGTTCAGGTGCATGAAGGATTAAAAAGTGCACACCGAATATTTCAGCAGGGAGGCAGTAAGATTGTGAAGCCATGATAATAACTTTGGAAAAAAAGGTTATATGAGCTTTCTGGCATCTGCATTTTGGCTGCTATCAGTCCAGAATTGTTTCATGGAGCAAAACTGTATTCTGGTGGTTATTTTTTGGCGGTGGGAAAAAGTTGTGGAAGCTTGAACAACGTTAAAATAGTTGTTAATGAGTTTTAAAATTATGAATGGACAGAGGTATGAAATGTCATTACAGGAAAAGATGCACTGTTTTGCAAACCTGAAAATGTATTTATTCTAATTTCTTCAGTTGTAGCTAGTGAATTTAAAATGGCTTTGGGACACTTGGATAATTAGAAGAGAAATTACTTTGTTTAACTGATGTGACCTTCACTACCAGCCAGCAGTCTGTAGTGCAAACAGACACCACAACATGGTTTAGGACCACTCCATACATTGCCATTACCTGACACAGGGGCTTTGTTTTGATTATCCTTCAGTACACTTGTGCATCTTAACTCTTAGATCAGAGAAGGTTTTGAGAATGATCAAATACTGGATGGGCCATAGAGGTCACACTACTGTAGAGCTTGAGCTCCTCACGATGGACTTTATAGCTGTATTAGTGGAACTAGAACCAAGTGAACAAGAACAAGAACTCTTTCCCCAAAAGTTTGCCCGACAGTGCTTAAAGAATTCCAAAGTCTGGACAGGTAAAAGATAAGCTCTTGCAAATGCTGTTCAGATTTTCCTTTAACTTGCTCATTAGTGAAGTTTAAGTCCATATATGACCCTACTCGTTTTCAGGAGAGGCCAGCAAGTTTTTCCCAGAAGTTCACCCAAATTAAGGATATATTATATTAGGTTGGGATTGTATAGAAAGCAACAAGACTTTTCACCCAGTATATTCTAAATAAAATTTTTCATGGAAGTTGGTACTTAAGCACAGCAGCTGTTCTCAGGTAGTGCAGAAGTTGCCTTCCATCAACATTTTTAGGCTTATATACTGAATAGTTCTGAAAACCTGTAATTTCTCCTGGTTTTCTTGTAAACCTTGCTTTAAAAGCTATTTCTGGCAAATCCTCAAACTATTCTTTCAAGTCTTACATAAAGTAATAAATGTCTTTGATATGTAATAAAAGGATTCAACTTATGAATATACAATTATATTAGTTAAAGTAAAAAGGATGGGGCTTTCACTCTTCATGCCTCATCAGTTAAGCCCCGAGACCAGAAACCTCTTCATGGGGGAAATTGTTACTGAAGTGTTTGATTTTGACAGATGCTGTGATCTGTAGTTTTGAATAACCATTCTCACTGAAATCAGCAGGAATATCAGTAGGGAGAGATGCAGTATTCTGTAGGAACTACTTTTTGTTCTCCTAAGTCAAGCTCGATTTAGGATGGTGAAGATGTTACTGTTTCTGGATAGCTCTTTCTATCATCGTGGTGGAGGTAAACCAACAAACAATGGCCCTTATTTCCACTTCCCAGCAAATGGTTGTTCTCTGTATCTGTGCAACACGGATATAAGTGATTTGGCTTTACTAGCAACAGTGGTTTTATACCTCCTTGACTCTGACACTCCACAAGTGCAAATAACTTTGCAAGTTTTTTAAGACACTTTACGGGTTCATCCCTAGTTTTCATAATACACAAAATCTGTTTATTGTTGTTCTTTGGCTAAAGGTGGCATTTGTTGAGAGATCAAGTGATTAGAATCACATAGCTGCTATAGTAAAGTAATGTTATATTTACCTTCAAGAACCTGCCATTGAAAAGGAAATATTTTTCTTAAATGTAGCTTTCTAACTAATTGTACACCTGTATAGCCATCTGGGCCACTGGTATCAGCCCCAGTTTCTCCCCTTCCAACTATCAGTGAGATTCTGGAGACGTCTTCCATTCCAACATCATACATGACTGAATCTGCTCTTCCAGCTCCTTGTTAATATTCATGAAACATGCTTTGCAGATTTGTATTACAAAAAATCTAAATACCTACCACTGTGCACACCATTTGGAATGAATGATTTTCCAGCTGGAACATTTCTAGCCTTGTTCCTATTAAGAAAAAGACCCATATTTTATGTAAGCAGCTTGTTGGACAAATTGTTTAGATGAAAGTTTTTCCTGTAGGCATGTGTTACTTATCTTAAATTTTTAAGGATTTGGTAATGTAAAGCAGTAGAAAGCTTTCCATCAAAGAGACTCAACTCTTTGAGTTATGTCTAATGACTGCCCCAGGAGTAGAGATCAGGTTATGGGAAATACATTCCAGTCAGTGCATGACCCAAGCTGAAAGATTTGCCTATAAAACCTTGTTAAAGGAGTGACTTGGGATAGTGTTCAATTTTCAAAAGTGATCTGCCAATTGATAGTTTTGGAACCAGTGGTACTTAGGCTCCTACAGACAGATCTAGTGATAGCATCTCTAGGAAGTATCATATCTAGAAGAAATCATCTCTCATGATATACTCTCTAGAATTGCTCTGGGAAGCAACTCTGGTTTAAATAGGAGTTTAAATAGATTATGATGATTCTTATACATACTGCGTATAGATCTTAACATATATATACACCTCTAAAACTCTGCCTCCTGACTTCCAGAATTTTCAAGATGAATTTTGAAAATGAGCAATCATACTTCTGAAAATGTTCCCATAGTCCAGAGTTGTTATAATAATTACGGTGATTAGCCAGGTTTGACTCCTTTATTTTGTCAGGGCTAAGTCATTGTCACTGCCAAATTCCATTTTCAATTAATGAATCAATTTGAAGAAAATTGCAGAGAATTTAAAGGAGGAAAGACAAAACTTTGTGCACAATTAACATGAAGCATTTGCAGCCAGACTGTAACAACCAGTTCTCAGCTGTAGTTGAGGATGGGGGGAGGATTATAGGTGGGGCCTTATGTGTGTGAACTTGGGAACCCCACACACCCTGCGTGCAGGGGGCAGCCAGGTTAGCTGCAGTTTCCCCTTTTAACTGATTGTTCCACCAGTGGTACAACTCTGAACGTCTGTTTTGGTACAATCTGAAGCACTGTCTGCGCTTCTAAAGATCTGCTTACTTTAGATACATGCACTTCATCAGGAATACTTGGTAGTGCTCGTTACAAATTGTACCGAATCCAATCTGAATTCAATGCAAGTATTATTTTAACCCAGAATATATCTGAATTTTGGACTGGGAATGGGTTGCTCTGATTCTCTCTGGAAGGTTCCATATGCCTTTGCAATAATTTCCATATTTCTAGCATTGATCTCCAGCTAATGCAATCGACTTGCCTGACAGCTTTTATGTCCTGAAGTCAGGATTTTCCTTTGTTAGATACAGAGACATGAGCAATCAGCAAATCCAGTGAAATCTGACAATCAGTCTCACATTAGGCTGTATCATTTTTGGAGACGGAGTTATAAATATGCAGTAGTAGCTTCCATAGATTTTTGGATGATTTTGTTTAGCTACTTCTCTTTTCTGATTTTACTTTGGACGTGAACTAGCTGCTTTATATAACTGTATGGTTTTGGCCTGACAAATTAATGACAAGCAAAATGAAGACGGGTTAGATTAAAGTTGCTTTGCCAGATCATTTGTAATTGGCTGCTTTCTTGACAGTGACAGATGAAGTGTTTGGACTTTCCTGGATATGGTAGATGTTCTGTCAGCATGTGCAAACCCCACAGTCAGAGAAACGTTAAGTCAGAGCATTGCAGGAGAGTTGTAAGAAGTAAATCGTTAATTAACAGATAAAGAACAAGCAGATGGTGGTTAAAAACATGGCATAATATCTGGGTTCTGTGGGCAACAGGAAACTTAGTGGAGGTTGGAAAAGGGTTTCCTCTAGCAGCAATTTACTTCTTCCAGCAGGAAGAATTATGTTAGGTAGTAATCAATAGGGTGTATGACAGCATGCCTGTTAAAGTTGAGAAGAAAAATTATCTATGGGGAGAAAAGACAAAGCCTAAGCATTGCCTGGGTTTGATCCTTCTTTATTCTCATGCTGAGGAGATAACATCATGTTGTAAGGGAGGCTACTCCTACAGGTGCATGTAACCACACAGAACGGAAAGATCAAACAGTATTCATGGAAAAATACCAAACTCCAGTCTTTGAGCAGATGGACAAGAATGGGATGTGTTTACTGTTGAGTATTTTTCAGATCACAGTGGATGCTGTATGAAAAGGCAAACAAAATGTGAGCAGACGTACTCCTGCACAGACCACCAGAAATTAGTTGGCAGCAAACAAAGGGATCCACACAAAGCTCTGGGTGCACTCCAGGAGTATTTGCAAACCACAGAAATGTCACAAGAAAGATACTCATATCTTATCAAATCATAATATGTGAGCACTAAATCAAAAGCATAACATTTAGGCTTGCATTCTGCAATTAGTGTTGTTGCATTTTTAGTCTTTTTAGAATGCTTTTTTTTCCTATCCAGATCTACCTGTAGGATGTATTTCTGTAATACAGTGGCTTTCAGCTAGGTAGTCCAGAAACCCCCTCTGGACTTCATGGGCTACTTCAAAGGAGCCTGGAAAAGGGAACTACAGATAGTAAACCTGCTACTAAAACAGTTAAATTTGCTTTCCTCCCCAGCTGAACATTTTGGTCTGAAAATCAAAGGCAGTTGAAAATCGGTGGTATTACGGCTTTGCAGTTCTCCAGTAGCAAGCACAAGCTGAGAAATACTAATGGAAATCAGAGTTCTGTTTATATTTTGTCACTTCCATGATTATGCTGATCTCAAAATGCTTATTTTTGCATCTCCTTTAACTGATTTCAACAGTAAGTTCTTTAAAGGCATTTTATATAAAGTAATACACATTTAGTCAAGTTCAGTCAAACACAGCATTTTGTAATCTTTTTCACCAGGTAGGAATAAAGAATCTCTTGATACTTGGCTGAACAAATTGTTATGAAAATAGTTTTATATCCCCTGCCTGTGGTAACATTCTTTATTTGCTACTTCTATTAAGTAAATTTAGAATGTCTCTATCCATTTGAGTAAATCCAAAAGAGATGTTTTCTTACATTTCAAAATACTTTATCTCAACTTACACTGCTTGGGTATTTTTCCCCGAAACCTTTGAGATTTTTGGTAGCATAGGCTTAAAAAAATGCGACATAGAACAAATCTACATTTTAAGAAAAAAATAGTATTGCTGAAGCATGTTTTCTTTTTTAATATAATCTGATAGTAATGACTTTTCTGTCATACTTTCCTAGGATTAAGAAGTCAATAGAACAATTTTTGGGGCCATGTCTGTCGGTGATAAAGTCCATTGACCTGGCAACACATACAAATAGATTTTGAAATACTTAACATTTGGGTTCTTGCTCTCTTTTTAAAAACTAGGCTCTTTCAGTCTTTTTTTTTCTTCCAGACCTAAAACCCATAAATACTGAGATCAGCGGTTCAGCTGTTGGTTGGTGTGAGTGTTACATAAATCACTGTGAAATACACGCCTGCTTTCTGACAGGCTGCATTCCTGGGTTTTGCTGGCATGATAAAAATGCATTTGAAAAATTTGGGAAGTCCGCTTTGATCTCAGTGTTTGGCCTTTGGTTCTGTTGTGGCACTGCTGGGAGCAGAAAAGAGGAAAAGTTGGGAGTCTTTATGACTTTTCACTACCTTCTCCCACTAGCAACGATGGCAGTAACTCGTGAACCCCCTGTATTCAACTCAAGCTGTGCTCCTTCTCTGATCTTTGTGGTACACACTATGAGGTCCCACAATGTTCTTCATAGTTCTGTCTGCTTCTCCTCATCATCACACAAAGCTGTTAATGTTACTGTTGACCATCTTTGCAGAAAGACTGAGGAACCAGCATGTGCTCACCAGAATATCCTTACACGTCACTAACCATGTGTCCCATGCAGAAAGCAGACATCAATGTGTTGCAAAAGAGCAATTTTTCTCTAGCAGTAGGGTTTGTTCTAAAAAGCTTTGGAAGAATTCTCAGTGGATTATTTTTCTTACACAGCAATATACTCTTGGGATCTAGCTAGTTCTGCAATTACTTGACTCCTCTTCCTTGTGGGAAAAAAATAAATTAATAAATGGATTAGTGTAATATAGCTATGGTAAGACAAGTTGATTTCATTTTTGTGCCTTTAAGTGATTGGAAGTGTCAGATTTTTCTCGCTTTAATCCTTGTTGATTAATTTCTCTATTTTATCCTTAAAGTAATATCTTTGTCTCCTATAAAACCGTTCCACAATAACCTAGAATATTTAGGGGCACTTTTCTGCTCTCAGTTATAAAACTGTAAATCCACAGTAATGCTGCAGAGTTTCAAGGCTTTGCTTTCAATTTACACTGGAATAACTGAGAAGAAGAAGGAGTTCTAGCTCTTAAAGTAAAAGTAAAGTAAAAATAAAAAAGCTGTCCTTGAAATTTTATATAATAAGGAAACTACAACCCCAGGATGGAAGCAAATTTTGTTGCCAGCTCTGCAGGTTTAGCCACAGTGTAAAGGTATTGCTTAGAAGAAAGTTCTCTCCAGATTGTAAGCATCTTTTTGAAGGAATTAATATTTTTTCCTTTTTCCTTCAGGCTGATTTCTTGTCAACTCAAAATTTCTGTATTTAATACATTTATTGCTGTACCGAAGTGATTGCATGATACGCTAGTTCTGCATAGGAAGATGTATTAGGCAAATGCATTGCTTTCACAATATACATCTTTTTTTGTTTTGTTTTAATTCTGAAACTTTAAAAGATAGCATTTATGTTAAAATGATTGTCTAGATCAATGAGAACAATCTTCTCCCAAGATTTTTGACATTACAGAAGATTTTGGTGTTTGACTTGAGCAAGCTTAAACTTTCTGGTGCAATGATTAATGTTAATTTTTTCACATGTACCCTCTTTGAAAACATAAGACATCCACCAAAGAATATAAAGGTACTGTTTTCAGTAAATTAGTATCTCCATTAGAAAAATTTTGTTCTTTGCTTATGACTTCTGGAAGTCTCTGGACTTGGATATAGATATAGATGGATATAGATACCATATTGCCCTTTAAGTTAGGGAGGCTGAGTGATAGCAATGTCAAGAAAGTTTATTTGCTTTAAATGTATAAGTTCAGTTGTCTGGATCGACAAATAACCTCAATTTCCAGGGCTGATAGACCAGTTCATCATCTTCATGGATCTTAAATTTAGCCAAAACAATAAAAGCAAGTTCCACAAAGAAGCTCATTTGCTGCCAAGTGACAGTAGCTTTTAATTCCCTTCTAGAATCTGACAGCAATACCCCTAGAACAGAACTGAAAAGCAACAGGTAACAGCCTCCCATTTCACCCCTTGCTTTCAGAATTATCTGCAGAATATTTAAATAAATTTATTTGCATTTTTAAACCTATCATTAGACCATATCTTTAGGCATCTTCAGATATTTTTCTTCAGTGTTCTTCCCTCAACCTGTCACTTTGATTAAATAATTTAGGAAGAATGTAGCTATAAAGATGATTCCTTGAAACCATATGAAACGGGTTCTTTTTTCAGGTATGTGTTAAAACTGGAGTTTTCCATTGAATCTCACTGTTGGTATAAAAGCTTTATGAAAAACATTAATTTTAGTTCAAGTGTTTTCAAATATGCATTAAAATTAAAAAAATAAAAACACCATTTTTGTAATTTACTTTTTAAACACTGTTTAAAAAGTATTTCTGCTATAATAGGAAAACAATAAAATTCAAGGCAATGTTGGGGAAGCAACCAGCAGAAAATTCTAGAGTTAAGAAAACTCCTCTTGTTGCAATAGTATGACATGGAAAAGGGCCTGTTTTTCTCTTGGTTTCAAATAACTTCTTAAACAGAAAGCTTAGCCTGACATCGGTAGCAGTTTTTCCTGAAAATTGATTACATTATCAGGTCCCAAAGCTTTTATTTCACCTGGTGATCCATCAAGGCTTTCAGCAAAATGTTCCAGCTAGAACCCAAACAGTAATCTGTCTGGTGACGTTCAAACGTACATAGATGTGTGTGAAGTTTATCAAATGTTGCTAAGACAACTAGAAAGGAATCTGATAGCAACAGTCAGCTTCTCTTTAAACTTCAGTAATAAGTAGAATGGAATTAATTTTCATTAGAGATAATGCAGGTGTTAAGAATAAGTTGTCTATAAAAACTAGGTACAACCTGTTCTTGGAATGACAACAAGCAGGTCTGGGAGAGCTGCCTTTCACTCTACTGCACAAAGGACTCAACATTCAATTAGTCAAGTGTTTTGATTAGTTGATTAAGAAACATCTAGGTACTGAATATGTATGAGATTCCTAAATCAGCATCCTCAGATCAATAGATGATTTTTTTTTTAATGAAATCAGTTGTCCAGCATGGTTTGCAGTTAATTCATTCATACATGCATTTATAAATGAAATCTCCAGTTCTGTTCCTCGGCCCTTAAGTAGGAGGTGGCTGTCAATGACCAACCAGTCAGCCTGTGATAACCAACAGCATGTAATTTTTTTTCCTTTTTTATCTTCAGCATGTTCCAATGAAATGATTTTAATCTGTGAGGTTTTTACAATCTCTTTTGTAGTAGAGCTATACCTAAACAGGAACTCAGATTTAGGAAGAGATCTTGAATGTTGTCCAAGATGGTGTTTTCATAGGCACTTGTGTTTTTTTCAAAATCAAAGGAGTCCTGGACATGTAGGATGCAGAAATTCCTGTCATAGTTAATATATATAATAGTCATATATTCTAGGTGATTTGTGTGGTTTATCAACAGCTTGGAGGTGTCAGAACGCTTCCTGAAAATGTAGATTGAGGGAAGGTTGTCTACTCAGCTCTGCTTTTTGGGCTACAGACACCTAGAGCATTCAGATACTTGAGTTCTAAACACATTCAGTCCTGATAGGCATGAGGTGGCAGGGGGGTGGGCTGCACAGTTGGAAATGCAGGTACAGCAAGTGGGGCTACTGACCATGCCTTTATCTTTCCTTCTTCTCATCTTCCCTGATCCTCTATCACTCAAAATGTTTGCACTCACAACAGAAGTGGCTGACTCTCCTGAAGTGTCCTGACATCAATATTGCAATCCAGTCTAAGCTCTAAGCAGCCTAATTGTGCCAGCCTTTGGAAAATATTGACCTTGAGGATTATTGTCTAGTGTTGAATGAAAGGACTGTCTGGTACTCACCAAGGCACCTCTTTGTGGTGCACTTTCTTCATCTATAAAATGGGATTAATTATATCTTCCATTGAGCAGAGTTAGAAGGGTTTTAATGTGTTCCACTGCACTTCAAAGACATAAATGACTCTTTGAGTGTAGGCTCTGTTGCTATGTCCTGGTAAGCCCTTACTTCTGCTTCCGTCATACAGATTCAAAATGTATCTCAATGAATTAAACCTTCTGGTCCTGCTTTCAGTCATCTAATTTGGCTGGGCTTTATACTGCCACAATCAGTCATTGGAGTGTTTGGGGATAACAATATATAACATTATATAGCTATCAGCATTGAATTCTAAGACAGATTAATTTCAAATAATAAAATCTGAATTTGGCAGCAGGTTTTGCTAAGATCCTGATACAACTCTCCGGGATTCTTTTTCAATAAAGCTAAGTGTATTAACAAGGGAAATATTAAAACCCCCATAAAAGGAAATTGAAATACTATAACATTATATATTTTATAAACAAATATTACAGGGAGAGTACTTAAAGTTAATTCAGAAACAGCAGGGGACCTCGATAATGTTGTATAATGCAGATAAGTATGTTTGACTTCATGGCAAACATCTTTTCTTTTGGGTGTGTTTACAAGAACATTAGTGATGTTTCAATTTTTAGTCTCAAATATTCATTGTTGTTATTAGGTTCCATGAAATTATTAGCATTCTATTGGTTCCCATTTTGTCATCTTGTTCGTTGGATTTTCGAACACCTATATCACACTTGTCAAGCAGAACTGCCCTTTGTACACCTAAGTGACAAGCTGACAAAAGAGTTACATGATGATTTAAGTCCTGACTGCAGTGCAAGAAAAAAGCAATCCCATGTTAGCAATTGTAATAGATACAAGTTCAGTGAGGTTCTGAAGATTTTGAGATTTGCCAAAGAAGCCAATTTGACAAGAGTCTCATTTGACAGTGAAATTTGTCAAGGAGGAAATAGATTTTTCATTGGAAAAGTGACAGAAAGAAATTGACAGTTGTGGTCTCAAGTTGTTGGGTTTTGCCATCTTATCTGTAGGAGACACTTAACAATTCAGAATGTTTGGGTTTTGACATTTCTAAAACAAAGTGTTCCATTTGCTTATTTGAAACAGTTTTTGTACTATGTAGCAACTTTATTATGTAGTAATAATAATAATGTTATGTATATATAGAAAAGTAATAATTAAATAATAAAGAAGACCAACCAATGAAAACGGAAACCTTGAAGCACAGTTTCATTTGGGGAGAAACAAAATCTCTGATTATATTACACGTTTTAATTTATTCTGAAAGAATTAAGTTAGTGATAGCTACTCACAGGGTTAGTGGATTAATTAGCTGCTTTTGAAAAAGAACTGTATTATGGCCTACATAAATCATTACAGTAGCAGCTTTGATTAAAAAACTCTTGGTTTACTGAATTAGTTAAGGATGAAGAAGTTCTTTTCAGTGAAATTCATTAAGATAATACCACCACATAGTCCTATATATCTTGTAAAAAAGATTTATATGTTTCCAACTTGAGTCATATGTTCTGTTTGATGAGTAAATGGTGTTTGTCATCATTCTTCAAAAATTTTTCTCATGCTCTGAGGAGAGCTTTGATGAGTTGCAGTAGTGTCTCTGTCCACAAGCCACTAAAGCACTGAAGGTCTTCTGCAACCTTGTGAGAAAATCAGGGGACCCATCCCTGAACTGATGAAGGCACAACAGCTCTCCTGTTACTTGCTTTACTTTATAGTGGATTCAGTTCTTTCCTGAATTGGTTTTTCTTTTTAGATGGAAAAAACACCAAGTTCATGTAAGAAATAAAAGAGAGAAAGAGAATTTCTATAGATTACTTGTTTTATTGTATAGCAGGCAGTGACTGCAATGTAAGATCTCACAGCCAGCTAGTTCCTCGTATGTTTTACTAAAATGTTTTCCTGAAATTTACAGCAAGAAACGGAGAACCTGGGAAAACATTTTTTGTATTTTTTTTCTGCTAGAGGGAATTTCAACTGCACTGCAGAGTCACGGTGAGAAACACATCTCTAAAATTCACTAGGGAGTTTAATGTTGACACATGAGGTTAAGAGGAGCAAGCAACAGGGCATGTGGAACAACGAAAATTAAAAGGAAAATCTTTGATAAGTAGAATTTGGATATGCTGTGGAAGTGCCCTGCATAATGAAAGCATACAGACAAAAGAAAAGGTTAAATTTATCCAGTGGAAATGTTTTGTTGGTTTTGGTGAATTGTGTCAGACTTAAACTTGGAATCAGAGTTTTTCTTCTCTAACCTCTTGACTGCGTAGTTGCAGTGACCAAAAGTTCTGAATATCTGAAAATATATGAATTTGAAAGTATTCCTGGGGAAAGAAATCAACTGTGGTGGTTTTGCTTGCTTTAAGAAAAAAAGTTATTAGGAAATTATAGTACAACTAGGAGAACAACTCCAAATATTAAAAAGTGGCAACTTCATTTATCTTAACAATTTTGAATAGAGGATTTCAAAAAATAATGTTCAGATAAATGCTTATTCCAAAAAGTCACGCAGAATTAATTGAATCTTTTTTCCCTACTGCGCTCTGTCAGGTAACTTTGATTTATGGCATTTGTTTCAGCTACAAAATTCATAAAGATGTGCAGTTCAGGCATTTATCTCTGAACACAGCCACTTATTCAAAAATATCTACAAAGCAAGGAAGCTCAGAACAGAAAAAGTCAGAGACCTTCTGATATTCAACTTCCTGAAATCTTTGAATTACAGAGAATTCCATCATCAGGACTGGCATTCTGCTGCCTCCTGTTTATTCTCTTATGGTATTTTATCTTAGCTTCTGATGAAAAGAGGAGATTTGATTTAGAGAAGAATGAGAGCCAACAGTGCCAAGTGTGAGCAGTATCAGGGCTCACTGGCTCTCTCCAGAGATGGAAAAATTAAACAAGTTTGGCCCATTGAGCAGAGCCCAGAGGAAGGAGAGCAGGTGTCACAGGAGCTGGGAAACTGTCTGGAATAAAGCAGATGCCCGGGAGATCAATGGGATGCATTTGAATTTTGTGATGTTATTCTGTGGTCATGAAAAGAAAAAAGAAATATTTGTGCTCGTTCCAGAGGTGTATTCAAATGATGTTGTGGTGCTCAGGCAAGTGAATATAATTCAAAAAAATATGTACGTTTGGTGATGACCCTGTATAGTTTCAGCTTAGGTATTTATCCACCCATTCAGTGTTGTCCAGGCATGACCGGATAACAATATAACTTCCCAAGCAGCTCATACAAATCAATTTTCTGTTTTAAATGTATTCCGTGCTATTCTGTTGGATACAGAAGATAACATTCATTTCTACCAGGGAATTCATTTGCTTCACTAGGCGTTTGCGAAGCAGAATACCATCACTAGAGGAATAATGGAGATGAATTCATACAGGATTTTAGCACAGCCTCTGGGACCAGCGCATTGGTGCTGGTGATTTCAGAGATACCAGTTCATCCAGATCATGATTCATCTAACAATTAGTGTGAAAAAAATAACAATAAAAACAACTGAAATTAAAACATACATCTCAGAGGCAGATTTCATGTCTGGACCTGCAGTGTGTTAGTGATAAAATTAAGTTATCTTCAGGGAATTAGGATGCTGATGGAGAGGAAAATGTGTGATCATTTGTAAGTCAGCAGCCTTCTCAAGACTTATGTCATGGTTTCCTTATTCCCGTAGAACGGAATTAATTTCCCCTATCAAACACAAATCAATGCCTGTCTTTTACAGACTTTTTGTGATTCTGCTATGCAATCATAACTTGAAGTATGAATTTCACGGGACGTAGAACTCAGTTACTGTGATAATTAGTGGTATTTCTAAAAAACCCAACATGAAGCAGTAGAAAAAAAAAGTCAAAACTCCCATGGAATATATGAACTTGGAAAAAATGTATTGTTTGGATAGGCCTTCATTTGTTTTATTATGGTGTAACAAGTTTATAATAGAATAGTGTAAAATAGAATTATATGAAATATAATCAATAAATAATCAATTATAATGAAAAAATGAGGGTCAGGTGTGGTGGAAAATGATAGACTTGGCATCTGCTTCTCTTTGTGCCTAATATGAGAAATGTGCTTTTGGGATTAAGATTGGACAACAATGACTAAAATGCAGTCTGTGTGCAAGACTGTTCAGGAGTTTACCTGTATGATTGGGACTGGGTGGGTTTGAATGCAGAGGCTTGGGTTGTTGGTATTGACAGCAGAATGCATGTATGTGGTCAAAAACATCTCTTTTTTAAAAAAAGAATAAGGTTTTCACCAAAGACATATCTGACTGTCTTTCTCCTAACAGAGAGAAACCTGCCAATAACTCAAATTTTGGCTGTTCACTCTTTGAACTTATTACTATATGATGATTTTACTGTAATGTAGGGATCCTTCATGGTCTATCACATTTTTTCATGAAATATTTTTTGAAGTAGGCAAGATTGGTAATAATACCTGTGCAAAAGTGAGGTTCAGTTGCCATATCTGTTCGTCTGAAGCTTCCTCAAGGTAGAACCCACGTTTCACAGAATCACTTGAGTTGGAAGGGACTTTAAAGGTCATCTGGTCCAACTCCCCTGACATGGGCAGGGACATCCCCCGCTAGACCAGGTTGCTCAGCACCCCATGTAACCTGGCCTTTGATGTCTCTAGGGACAGAGAATCCACCACCTCTCTGGGCAACATCTTCCAGTGTCTCACGACCCTCGTGGTGAAAAACTTATGTCTAACCTATGTCTAATGTTTCAGGGGACACAGTCCAGTGCCTCAAATACAAAGAAAAAAGAAAACACAAAAAGAAAACCCCAAACAAAACCAGCACTACCTGCAGAAAAGAAATTGAGGATGTGTTAATTTTTCTGAATATTCTTTGTTTGTAAAGAATTGTTAATCTGCTCTCCATCGCAATTTTATCCTGTTAGTGGCACTTGAGTTATATTACTATTCTATACTATGTGCATTGTCAATAAACAAATCAAGAAAATATGCATAAGTTTGAGAGCTGGGTGAAGGACATTGTAATTTTACTTATTGTATCTCCTCCTATTCAAGTGTCTTCGTTTCCTAGTTACCATTTGTGTTTTCTTTCATTCTCTGCTGAATATGAGCAGAATTTACATTTGCTGCTTTAACAGCTGTGTTGGCAAGATCCTTTGGGGGCCAATTTTGTGGTAGGAATGTACTCTCCAGACCACAGGCATCCCTGGTGTACGTGTAGAGTTCACAGTGGGCCTTAACATGACATTTTGAGTTTGGTGAAAGCTGTGCATGAATAAAAAATGCAGGACCCAGGCATAGTTTAGACTATATTTTCAAAAAACCCTTCTCTGATTTAAATATCAGTATAATTGTTAATTGTTCCAGTTGGGATGTTTTACATATGTTAAGTGTGTACAGAACCTCTTGGTAGGACTGAAGTCTGTGTTTGAATTGGAAAAAGATCAGTCTGCTTTAAATAATGTTAATTAGGAATATACCACAAATAGCTGTTATATATGTGAGTAATCTCTGGAGGCAAATTATTCCAGCCCCATGGTATTGTGTAACATTTGTGAGGGGATGAGATTCTATAAGCCAAAAACCAATTACATCCTTTACTGCATTGTTAGGTATGATAACTTTTCTTCATAAAACCTTTCCTTAAGTCTTTTATGTTATTCTATCTTGGTCCCTTTTTCTTTCTCTTTGCCTTCCACCTTCTTTCCCCTTCTCCTTCTCATCACCCTTCATTTGTATGGCACTGAATGCCATAATTCCCTAGGGAATGGTACATCATCGCTGTGTCCCAGCATCAACAGCAACAGGAGTTGGAAAACAGATTTAGGATCTTCCTCTTCATGTGTTCTGCAATGCTCCCACTCTGCTCAGAGCCAGATTTTGCGTGTGCAGGAAGAGGTGCCCCTTTAGGAAGCTGATCTGAAGCCCTTGCAGGCAGTTCCAGGCAGACCTTTCCAGTTTTCTCCTGCCCTTGCAGAAGAACTACACCTGCTCACCTGCCATAGGGTGGAGGACAAGGGCAGGGGTAGCTTTCACTGGGTATAACACAAGTGTTTTGCAGTATCCTTTTTCTGCGTGGGCTGGGCAGCTGTCACTGCCTCGCTGGCACAGAGTCATGTTTTCTATATCCCCAGAAATCTCTGTTAAAAAGATTGATTTGTCATTTCACTCAGGGTTTGTAATACGCCGCTCTCCAGACATCTGTTCTCACAACTACGCTCAGAAATAGCTTCTACTAAGACGTTTAATGAAATTCAGTGAGCTTTTTTAAAAATGGCAAGGAACGTGGGCCACAACCCTTGGTTATTTGTGAAATACATTGTAGCTAATCGAGTTTGATATGACAGTCATGCCAGTAATACAACACCGTGCTATAGTAGGTACGGAGATGGAAGAAGTTCCCCAATAGGTTGGGACAGGTTCTTGAGCCCACTTTTAGACACTGTCATTTGCAGGAGAGTGTGAAGGTGAAAGGGTTGTACCTGCAGTAGTAGCAGCTTGGCCAATATTGTAAGTTATAATAATTAATATATTTGTATGTATTTAATATATTTTTGATTCTGCTGAGTACTGCATACCTCTTTGGAGATGCAAAGAGTCCTTAACTCCCACTGATGCTGGTAAGAGCTGAGACTTGCTTAGCTCTCTGCTCCCTTCACAAGAGCCCTTAGAGCTCTTTTGTTGCTCCTCTCAGTCACAGCATACAACTGAGGCTTTTTATATTCACCAGTGTGATCAAACCCAGGTGTCTCCTGGCGTTACAGAATAGGTTTCAAGCACTGCCTCTCTTTTTGCAAGTGCCAATTACTGGAGCATTCCTTTGTTGTAGGCATCTTTTCCCCTTGTTCCTGAAATGGCATTCATCCACCTACTCCAATTTCATGAATTAACAAGGGAGACTCAATCAATTAAAGTAATTGAGACCATCATTTCATCATCTTTCAATAGGGCAAAGCCTGTGTCCTTTGTAGGTAGTTTGGTAGTGTGGTACTATCAAACATTACATCCTTCTGGAGCTGGTTTGTCACATCACACGAGAGAGAGACCATTCTCCAGCAGTGTAAGCAAGAACATTCAAAATGGTTTTGGAGTGGAACAAGTATGTAATTTGTTCTACCTCAGAAGGGCATGGGAAGCTAAAGACGGTCTAGGTCACCAAAAGAAGAGGTTGTCATGTGCCGTGCGTGTATTAGTATATAGAAATATGTATCACAGAATTGTTATGGCTGGAAGAGACCTTCAAGATCATCCAGTCCAACCATCTTACCCAGCACCACCATAATAACCCCTAAAACACTAAACCATATTACTCAGTGCCTCATCCAGGGGCTTCTTGAATACCTTCAGGGATGGCGACTCCACCACCTCCATAGTCAACTTGTTCCAATGTCTGATCACCCTAACAGTGAAAAAAATTTTTGTAATAAAAAATTCTAATAATTTTTTTCTAATAACATATTTACAGTAACTTTTACTTGAAATTTCTCTATGCTTTTAATCTTTATACTTCTGAAGTTTCCTAAGTGTCATCTTGGGCACCAATTATCGCTGAATTTCTCACTAGTATTTGATGAAGCTGTGCTAGCTGTGTGTCAAGAAATATAACCCTGCTTCATATCTACATAATTGTTGGCAGCTTTGGGCCCTTATAATGCTTTAAAACTGCAGAATTACTGTCATTGCTTCTCTTACCAAGGAACCAATTTTGGAAGAGGGTTAATCATTCATCCAGTAAATTGGTGGTATTTGCCGTGTATAGTGGTTGGAGAGTCACCATTGAGCACCTGCACTACAGGAAAGCAAGAGGTCAAGTGGTGGTGACAGACATGAAATAGTCTAGGGCCATGCGACCATTACTTAATTTCAAGGTTTTAATAGCTGGTTCCTTTTCTCCTTTATATGGAAATTTACATCAGGTTCCAGCCTTTCAGGTGTACTGTGGATTTACAAAAACTAAACCCTCATCCTGAGCCTCTGGTATAATCTGCACTCGAGCGTGTGAGCAGCTGGTGGGAGACAGCAACTGGTGTTTTAAGATTCTGGTTAAGTAGGCTTGTCTTGCATGTGTCTCCAAATGGAGACTGAAGCATTGACTCATTTCTAATTCTTCTCGACTCATTTCTCATTCTTCCCAGTGTCTCAGAAATACGTGAAACACATCCTGTTTGCTCTTCTATTGCAGTAATGATTGGAGAAATGCTTTTCCAGCTAGACACATCACTTGCAAAAACTTTTGAGCTCTCTCCTTCGTCTCTCTAAGGCAAAGTGGGAGTTGAGAGGGGAGAGAGCTTGCGGTCAATGACCTGACAAGACTCTGAAGAGTGAACCAAGCCGCTACCCAACCATAACAGGTTTATATTAATATACATTATTTGTAGCTATGAGAACTCATTCAGTTACCAAGAGCCTACACAGGCTCTGTAGTTGTGTGTGAGTTTTGCTGAGTATTGGGGGATTCTGTTTAAGCTCCCAAGTGTTTCTTTCGATTTTGTATTGAGTAGGTGGTGGCTTTGTTTAGCAAATGCTTTGCAAGAGAAGGGTTAGAATGGTGCTGCCTGTGTTCATCCACCCCTTTTCTACCGAGGGTTACAATAATTTTTTCTTTGCCATTTTTAAGTATCCTGATTTATATTTATATATTTAAAATTACATATTCTTTAAGGGTTTGGGAATAAGCTGGACAAACTAATGGGAAGGAAATAGGGTTTTTTCCTCATGTCACCAACAGATAACCCAGAAGCAGCAATGTAAAACAACAAAAAAATTATTATAGCAGTATCCTGTATGAAAGATCCTGGCAGCCTAAGGGGAGGGAGGTATTTGTTTTGAGGTTTGTTTTTTGGCATGATTTATTGATTAGCAAACTCCAAGCTAATTCATGTTATTGAGCTTTAGTTTATCTCAAATACTACACTAACTAAAGCATCTTTCTTATGACTGTGTATCTGATTTTTAGCATGACTGGTTTTGCACTGATATTCCATTACTATTTTTTTTTCACTTGAGAAATATTGGGTTTATCTTGGAAACCACTAAGGGCAAACAAGGAATACAATAAGCTATTTTCAACCATGATCTGTAGTAGTTGCTTGGGTTGTCAAGTTTCAGTTGTGTTTAGATAAATTGAAGTTAAGGCATATCTTAGTCATGTTTAAAATACATCAAACGCATTGCCCAGGCATTCAAGTCATTGAACTGTTCACATTAACTGTGTTTATTCTTTTTATAGATATGACTCAGAGGCTAGACAAGTAGCAATATTGTAGTCTAATAAGCATATGTATGCTGCCGTGCTTCTCAGAGAGATTTAGTTCAGTGATTATGTTTCCTTGATCTGCCAGTCTGCACATCAAAAGAAGCTATTTTGTTTAAATACTCTGTCTACCAATATTAACTTCACTGAATAGGTGAAAAACCCCCACATGCCAGTATGTTTTAAAACTATTTGGGGATTATATTTAAGCCACTGTAACACTACTTGTGTCTAAAGGTACATCAGCATCTGTTGTAGCATAATATCCACAGATGAAAGGCAGAGAAGATAAAAGGCAAAGAGAATGTAATTAATTAACTGTGGATATATAATGGGCCCCACTTCCAGTCCAGTCTCTGGAAAATAACTGGCATGCAGAACAGGCTACAGATGGGTTGACTGCAGCACACATATGGCTGCAAATAACCAATGCATGTCTTGGGTTTTTACTGGTTGGCTGACTGGCTTATGGGGATGGAGTGACTCGTGGTTGTGACACAGCAACACAAATTGATCCTGGTGCACTGGCACATCTGTAGTAATAACTCCGTTTTAGACGCAGATGGGAGGCAGTAGTTGCTGGCCTTAGCTGGACATTGCAAGAGGTAGGGGCTCTTTTCCCATTTCATGTATGTTTGATGCCTGAGTGGACTGCTCACTGCTTGCAGAGGTCTACAGTTGTTCCTGTTAATAATTATAGGCCCAGTGACACCTCTTACTTGTTATTTTTTTGTTGTTTTACTATCCCTGCAAGGTTCAGTTTCATCCTTTTAGCAAGTCAGTCACATGGCATAGCTTATCTGGTTTGTAAGTCAGCAGAGGTCTATCACATATCTGGCTGGAAAAAACAGCACAGGAAAATAGGAATGTCCCCTGTCTCACAGTGGCTTGAGGCAGATGCATCAGAAAAAAAAAGTGTTAAAATTGTGCAATGAGCAAATAGTCAGGAATTTGCTACATGCACAACATAGTCCTTTCAAGGCCACCTCAAAGCCACCTTCAGAACCAGAAAAATGCAGACAGAAGGCCCAGCAGGAATGCTACAGAGACAACAGAACCTTCTGTAGCCAGAGCACACATGGATTCTTAATATACCAGCAAGTGGTTTGGGATTCCAGTAGGCAGCATGTGTAGAGAGGGCAAGTGAACCAGAAAGAGAACCATGCACAGCTACTGTCAGACTCATCCATCACAGCTGCACAGATCTTCCCATTAGGTCTTCTGATCTTTCGCAGATACAGGCTTAAGGCTTGAAATATTTAAGCTTCAAAATCCTTTGTGTGATTAATTATGATAGCTGTAGGTATTTTTGCTGTCTGCATAAATGTCCAATCCTTTGGGGACTTCATTAAGTCATTAGCTTCATCACTTTCCTGTGGCAGCGATTCTGCAGTTCTGTTCAGGATGGGTCAGAGTCAAAAAACAAAAGTACTCGTTTTGTACTCTTGCCTGTGGATTTCTGTGCAGCAGCCAAAGTTTTGAATTCTGAGATTCTGAGCAAAGAATTACTGTTTTCCTGATACTGGAGCTTGTGTGTATGTGCACAAATGTCATGTTTGAAGAAGAGCATCTTGCTACGTGTGGAACTATAAGTGGTCTGATATTTCTTCACTCCTGGAAAGCTTGTTCAGATATCCCAGGAGAAAATTCCACTTGCTGTACCAAAAAAGACTTGCCTGTGCTTTTGCCCTGAGAGCAAGAAATGTTGATGCCAACCTGAAGCCTTTCTTACAAAAGCCAATATACAGGGTAATGCAAAAATCTGTTGTGTTGATGGTGCCCTGTCATGCTGAGAAAGCTCTCTGCAGTGTTTATTTACCACCTTCCCAACAGAGGAAACAGCAAACGGGGGCTTTTTTTTTCAGTGGCACCAGAGATGCTGCTCTAATGTCATCTCTTGTCTTTTCCTGTGCCTGAATGGCTCCTCAGAGCCAGCCGTGCGGTTGGACAGCAGGGACCCTGCATTTGGGCAGGTGGTGGACTGCTGACAGGAGAGGTGGCAACATGCCCACCTAGTTAGGTCTGTTTGAGGTTACTAAGCCTGATATTAAAGGCTACAAAGGACGAGCAGCTTTGATGATCCATCGCTTTCATGATTTCTTCACATGTGTTATGACAGTGTCTTGACAAAGGCACCAAAGCTTTTGGGTACAGAATCAAAAAGAGGATCTAAGGGAAAGCTTTTCAATTGTGTTACCTGTTCACATGCTGCCCTGAATCAAGGCTTAACACTGACTTGTGGTAGGTACTGTCCATCACCCTCCACATTCACATGCTTTGCACTCTTTCATAGGAAATGCCAACAGTTGGGCGCTCAAACATTTCAGAGTCGTTATTGCTCCCGGCAAGCTCCAGCGGTTTAACACTTGGGCATTTTTCCTGCCATATTTTATCCATCCAAGAACCTGTTGTTAAATAAAATTTAATTTGAAGTATGGTACTTCATTAGATTATTTTACAGTATTACAGCCACCCAAAAGCTTTGATGTAGAAGATAATTAGTACAAAATTATGAGGAGATAAAGCATGGGTGGGCAGACAAGTCTAATGAGTCAGAGTCAGCAGAAAGTGTGAATTGAAGTAGTTGGCTGTCATTAATATCCCAAGCCATATTCCTGTTGTGTTTCTTCCCCAGGTATGAGGGGAAGACACTGAGAAGACGCCTTCTCAGAGCCAGAATATGAATGTAGTCTTCCTGTGTGGTCTGTCAGACAGTTAGCAGTATCATTGCTGAATCACAGTGCCTTGATTTCTGAAAATCTCAGGTCATAAAAGGCAGATTGATTCCAAAATAAGCAATGGTTCAAATGGTTGATTTTCTCCTTAGTCTAAAAGATTCAAAAGAGTCTTTTATTTAAGGGTAGTATTATCCATGTTAGGATGCTGAGCTTCATTGCAGTACTGATTTGTGCCTGTTTTCAGACTTCTGGCAGACTACATAATCATGATGAGGATGGTATTGAGCTTCATAATAAATGTAAACATATATGCTGCCTCTGCATCCCCCAAATGAACGCTGCACCCTGGTCTCTTCAGCCCCTTTCGTCTTAACTACTGTTTCATCAAGAGAAGGGAGCAATTGCTTAAAACTAATTATTTAGTGTTTAACAATCCAAGATTTTCATACTGGTCATAACCTACCAGAACTATCACTAGGGCACAGCAAAATTCTGTTGTTTCCATTTGAGATAGCAAAATGCTCTCTGTTTTTTTTTATTATTATTTTATTTTTCTTAAGTGTTTCTGAAGGTGTTTTTGCTTTATAGAGAGTTCCAAGGCAGCTGGTAATTTTCAGTTGTCTTGTATTTTGCTTAGGTCCTGTGCATAACCTGGTTCATAGAGATAAGGCAGAAGGTGATGAGGAAACTGCAGTGTATCTTGAAGCCAAAGATACCATTAAGTAAGCAGATAATAGTCCAGAAGTGAGTCCTGTGGGTCCATTGTTTAAGGAACAAAACGTGATGGTATTGGAAAGACAAAAATAGGAAAGGGTTTGGCCTTGGCTTTCTGTTGAGATTTTCTTTCCAGCTAATCACACATGCTATTAGTGTGTTCCTTTAATTCAGCAGAAGATGGTTTTCATTGTATTTGAATAATCTCTTCCCTGATGCTAACACTGCCCTTACCATTTCCCTTGCAGTCAGTTCATTTGTATTCTGTTACTGACATAACTTGCAGTTATTGTCTCTTACGTTCACAAAACAGCTTTCCTGAGGAGTTAACAGGTTATCAGCTCTTCTAGTCATTTTTAATCATTGTGAAGAATCATATCTTTCTAATAAGGCAAGTGATTAATTATTGTGCCCTTTTTATCAATGTAAAACCTGCCAGGGTTGAGGTGGCTTTCAAACACAGCCTTTCAAGCTTTACTTTGATAGAATCCAGACAACCCCAGAGTTAGGCAGACTTTTTCACTGTACAAACTATTATTATCTCCTTATTTATTGTTCTATTTATTTACAAATAAAGACCAAATACATCAGTGGAACAGGTGAGAAAATAGTAATAAATTCCATTACCCCAATGCTGAAGAAAGATTTGACATCAGAAGCTTAATGGAAATGGAAATATATTATCTGTTTGTATGATTAGAGGATAAAACCCCTTCATAAGCCTAAAATAAATGAAATACCAATATGAAATTAGGAATATGTTCTGAAGCAAGAGGCTTTTGTCTTTTCTTAATAGCCTCACTTCAGACTCAATTGTTACAGCTTGCTGTGGAGATGGAATGGAACTACACAGCAATGCAGGGGAAGAGGCAGGAGAACAGTGCCTGATAAGCCAAATAATGCAGCAGGGAGCTTCACACAGAGAGAATGAAACTGCTTTACGGCAAGCCACATTGCTTCCTTCTCTGTAAATCTGTAGGAAGGTTTGGCAAAGGAGATGAGGCAGTACCAGAGACAGAAGTATTGAGCATCTCCCAATATCCGTGTCACTTGGGCTGCCACAAACCCCTCCATAGCAAACTCCTGGTGTTCCTCATGTAATTGGTATTTTCCATGGGCACGTCAGGTAGCTCTGGGGCAGTTCTCTTCTAGCCTATGCCTAGGGAAATAAATACATGTGTGCCCCTTGCTGCTTTGGCACTTTGGGAATTTTCAAGTGGCCTTCACATTGCTTCCATCTGCCTTTTGTGTATGTTCTGTTCCTCGAGGTGCCCCTGCTTTAACACCGGACTTGACAAGCTCTTTAACCAGCTCAGTGGGAATAGAGACTCTGCTTTTACACTGTGCTATGAAAAATTTCCTCCACAGAGGAAAAAACACATTCCTTTTGAGTATTTGCATAAGTATCAGAAGGATTTGGAGGGACACAAATCTCTTTCAGCAGTAATCACATTTTTGTTCCTATTAGTATAACAAACTCAAAATCATTTTGCATTTTGCTTAGGCCATTTGTTTTCCCAAAGGGGACCATTCCTGCCATTAAAAACTCTGTGTGTCAAGCAAGTGCATAAATAAAAAGACAACAGGAGAAAGAATTAATATTTATACTGTCAGCATTCAGAGCATTATGGAATCTTTTTTATTTATGGTTTTTCTTTTCTGTATAAAATTGAAATAACCAACAAATAATGAACTTTTGTATTGAGGACATGTTCTTAGGGATAAAGCCTGCCACTGGACATGGGGATATGGGGATGCTTCTGCCAGTCTTAAAATCTTCTGATTCGATTCTGACTTCAAGAGTAGTTGTTGGAAGACATATTTCTCTGTCTAGCACACTTTGAAGGGATTATTACCTAATACCCCCACATTCTGTGACAGAGGGAGAAGAAAGTCTGGAATTTGATATTAGATTGAGATCTGGAAAATATTTTTTCCCAGGTTTGCTACTTCTATTTGCGAAGTGTATTGATCAACCCAAATATGAAATAGTTGTGCAATCACAGTACATCTAAGAGCATAATTTGTCTTTTTATGGCCTCAACAATGCAATTCACTTTCTATCGCTTCCTGTAATTGATGGCTGTTAAACTAATTGTATTCAAACCTCGCTATGTTTTATTAATGCCATGTGAATTTGCCTATTCATTCTAATTCTTTCACCTTTTGGTACTAGTTTTTTCACTTTTTCTTTCACCTGTTGATACTATTTTTTTCATTTGTTTCTTGTAGGGAATGTAACGTGGATGTAAGTGATTTCTCTCCTTTCTGGAGTTCTGTGTATGGATGGGAAATTCTTCCCAAATCCACTAAACTTCTCAATTGCAGGAAATTTTCGTGTCCTGCTTTTTTCTCTCCCAAACCTCAGTGCAGTCTGGCAGGCACCGTACTATTCCTTGCTTGGCTGGCAATGCAAGACAGAGTATGCTCTGAAATTGCTTCACTGTACATCTCTGCAATAGATCAGCAGGGAGCTCTGAGATGAGGAGTGTAGCCTGCATCTCCTCTAAGATTTACTATGTCATATTCAGGACTCTATTCACATTTCTGTGAATACACAGGGATTTTTCTTGTCTACAGCACAAATAAAATAATCCTCTCTTTAATCCTGTCAATACCAGTCCTTCAAATAGCCAGTAGAGGCCACTCTCCCAATGACCGAGGTCTTTCTCATGTCCAGTTGCATCCAGAAGCTTCCAGTTTTTGCAAATAGAGAGTGCAGCATGCAATTTTGCTAATTCATGGTGACAGAGAAGCACATTTCAGTGAACTGGCACAGAACTGGCAGGCAGAGATACTACAATTCTCTGTCTAGCTTTGCCTTTCATTCTCCATATTCCCTCGCCTGAGGCTGATAAACCTCTTGCTTTCATTTTCCCACAGGCTAAAGTGCAGCTACTGCAATTTTAAAAGGTTCTTGTAGGATTACTTAAAAAAATGTAAAATCTTCCCAAGTGCTAATGATGTTAGGCTGTATCTAGGAGAACAAGATACCAGCTCTGACAGATAACCAAAGTATAAAAGCTCAAGTTAAGAAAGTCACTGTAATTTATGTAGTCTAAACAGGGATTCCGTAATACTGCTCCCAGGCTCTTAAACCTTCATAGTCAAAAGACAGGCAGGGCAGTTCCTTAGGTTACAGGTACAGGGCTGAGCATACTGCTTCTTTAATAATTATGGTACTTGTTGATACATTTGCTGACTAAATTCAAAGCGTAAGTGCTTTGGGAACTTTTTTGATGAGAATTTGAAGATAATATCCCCATCTAAGGAAACCACTTTAAAAATTGCCCAGATGAAATAGCTGAAGGACAGACTTTTGTGGATTCTTCACAAGTAAATTGTGTGAGACTCCCTGTAGTTGAATTTTTTTTCATGGTAGCTTTGTTAGTAATTAAATATTTTAATACCATTATCTCAGTAATATAGGAGCCAGCCACAGTTGTCTCATCTTCCCCCCTATAGGTTATTGCAATATCAGTAGGGTGCATCATCACTGCAGCAGGGATTCATTTATCTACATTTAGGTGTCTGTTACTATGGATCTTACTGTCTGGTTTCTGTTTCTCATTGTTACAGGCAAATAGATACTCTGGGGTGCAATTCGTCTCATATTCAGGTAGCTGTCAAAAAACAAGTTAGAGGAGTAGTTAGGTTTTAGATGCTTACAGTGTGGGAATCTAATGTTAAATGAGATGGTTTCCCACCTCCTATGTTTATGTCTTGACATTTCTAAATCAACATAATTTCCCAACTGGTAGTTGTCAAACACTGGAGAATTTTAGATTTTTTTAAACTTAAATGGAAGTGTGAGTGAGTCAGATCTAAGTGATATAAATGTTTTCATTTCTCATTATAGTGTCTCAAATGGAGAATCTTACACTTTTGTGTTTTGTCCTTTCAAATTATATAGGCTGTAAGGAAAGGTGGAACAGAGTAGATAAAGAGATTGCACTCCCTTCCATGAAATAAACACCAAGCACTTCAACTGTCTCAGGTATTAGAAATAATGCTTTAGTTTGAAAGTGTGTTATTGAAATGGCAGTTCCCATCACCATTAGCACAGGGAAGCTGTGTGTAATACCTTTTCTTGCAGCAGGTGTTCAGCCAGCAACCTGGAATAAGAGTTTGAACTGGACACGCAGTTAACTGGTCCCAGTTTTTGGGTACATTCAGCACGTGTTCATCATCACTTAAAATATCGTCCTTGGTATTTATTACCTGTTAATGAAGTGTATCATCACTGTAATAGTTTAGAACCTTGAACACCAAATTCTGGCATCTTGCAATTGCTGCCCAGTACTGTATTTTCATGTATAGAACTCTCATGTCATGGAGGGCTAAGAACAGAAGACTATAGGTGAGGGAAGCTGCTGAGATGAAACTCCATGTTGCATCCCTATCACATGCAAGTGCAATGCCATAGAATCCAGGCTTGCTCTATTTTTATTTTATTTAAAAAAGAAAAAAAGCTTCAGTTATACACAGGAATATATAGTAGTTGCTGTTAGGTGTGTATTTCACCAGGATGTTACAGCAAAAGCATATTGCTCAAGCTAATATTTTAAATAAGGGCATCTGATCAATATATTTTTCCAGGTGTTTTTAGCTAGTGAATATTATAAGCATTCTAAATGCCATGTTGCATTTGAAATGCAAAATTCTGAAGCATATAAAATTAGAAAGCTGAAAATGGTAAATTAATAATAACATATTTAATAAAATAATAAAAACAAAATCATGTTAATTAGGACCATATCCTGAGTAATTGGGCAGGGCTAGGCACACATTCTTACAGCCTCTTATAATCTGAGTTGCTTGGAACTGAAAGTTCAATTTGTATTAATGAGGGAATTCATTCTTTATGCTGTACATCAAGATGATAAAATGTATGTTCATTGACTAGACTACAGGTGGGAACATAATGAATTCAAGGGCTCTCAAAATAGCAATCTGGCTTTACCTGCCACAGCTGAAATCTATGCTATGATACCATGCTTTCTGTGTTTGATGCCTGTTCTGCAAATCCAGTTTCGTAATGCCTCACCAAGCCCATGCTCCTTTCCCAAGAGTTGGTGTGACCACATCCTCTTATCAGAGTTCTGCCATCTGGTTGGCATCACCATCACTCCCTTCTACTTTATCAGTTTCTCTTCTACACATACTGTAATGGGTATCCCATCAGTAAATGCAATTTACTGTTTTAATTTCCTCCTAATTTTCTGTTGATCTGAATCACATGGATTTTCAGTGGTGCATTCAGTTAACCAACTGGTTCTGATACATTTGATCAATTTTCAGAATAAGAAATTCAAGGCTAAGAAGAAAAGCATAGTCGGTGCTGTTTTATTCATATGGTACCAACATAAAATTCTGATTCTTCTGTAGATTCAAGATCCTATCACCTGAGCTCAGTAGAAATCTCTGGATATGTTTACATGATCTTCAGATACACGGTTAATCCATTTTAATGTATTTTTTGTAGCTAACACTCACCAGCCCTCAGCTAAAACAGCATAAAGGGTAGTGTGCTGCTTGTGCAGAAGGATTCACTCACTTGTCAGGGAGCGGCAAGGACAACTTACACTTCTTTTTATCTGGATATTGGGCAGATGATGCTTTTGATTTCTAATTCACTAGTAAGAAGTACTGTTGTTTATAGATTTCACTGGATTGAGGTATTTAGTTATTCCAGAATCTAATCATTACCTTGCAGTCTGAGAGTTGAGATCACACTGAGCTGTAGATGCTAGTTGTCACCTTTGTGCTGTTTGCACAGCCATCGAGGAAATGCATTACCGGTTACACGTGTTCACTCTTAGACAAGTATTTGGTGGGTGGCTAATTAATTAATTTCCACCCCCACCACACACATTCCCTCCACCTCCCCCCACCAACTGAACATTTGCGTAGTTTTTCAGGTCAATATTTCAAGGCAGTGTTGATGTCAAGTTATAATAAAAGAAATTCATGTTGGTAAGTAAATTTAACACACGCTCACTCCAGCTGCCAATTTACAGAACAACTCGATTTTCAGGAAGTTAATTGGATATTGAATCCTCTGAGTCGTTTGAAGTGAGATGAGCAAGTCTTTCCCCAAAGATGAGGACGTAGCCTAGAGATAAGTTAAATGCTGGCTGCAAGCTGAATTAGTGAATGAGAGCTGGGCAAAACTTTAGTAGGGAAGATTAGGATTGTTTTACAGGTAGATGACCTGTGATTCAAGTACCAAAACGTCCCTGCATGCTGAAATACAGTAGTACTTCTGTAGTACTTCGGTTGCATTTGCAAGCTCTCAATAATGTATGTGCTGGAGATACCAATGGGGTCAGTGTGCCCAGAGAAGATGCAACACTCGAGAAGAATCTCTGGTACTTCTTTGGTCTCGTAGCGCTTTTCTCTCTCTCCTGCATTTCCAAGAGACTTAGTTTATTGGTATTTTTTAGGTTTGGGGTTTTTTTTTCCTTACTGAGAGGTGCACATGGAGCCTTCTGTTCTTCACATAACATTAAGTGTTCCTTGGGGGCTGTTAAGTAGGTGTTTTCTGCTGAAGATTTGCCTCAGGAGTCTATAATTCTTACAAGAAGAGCACATACGTTTATTTCAGTGTCATCACAGGCTATCACGCTGGTTGATGCTCGCTCATTCTGCTTCATTAACTGTTGCATATTTGTTTCCTTCTCTCGCCAGCCTGCGTCAGCCAGATCCCCAGTGTAACTCCATTAAAGCTTATACTGGTTTCAGTCAGAAGACAGATGGCTTCATGCCCTATTCCTTCCCTTTCTGTGAAGTACAAATTGTATCTTAAATACTTCTTTCAAATGTTGCTGAAATATTGGCTGCACTCTTGCCTTTCTAATAAAATGACAAATATATATGTTTGGGTTTTTTTACACTGTGTTTGGAAAGTTCATGGTGCTGGAGAGGAAGCAACTAGACATGGGAGTGTGGGCACAGCTTGAGATGTCAATAATGGGCAGCAATATTACCCTGAGGACTCTCTATCTGTTCCCACTAAATCTGAGCCTGTGCTCTGCATTTGTGTGTTCTTAGAGTATGGCCTAGGACAGTTGATAATAGGCACACTTAATCTCAAATAAATAGTAAAAGGAGTCTAGAAGCTTTTAAATGTAGATGGATAATGTAACTCTAATTAAATGTGTAATCTAATCTAATAAAATGGCTTTCAGTTGATCTTCTTGGGGAGGGCCAGAAGCTTTCATTCTAAAAGACTGTGAGGTCTGTTGTGGGTATCTCCATCTCTGATTTTGACTGCAGAAAGATGCAGGATCGTTTCAGATGGTATAATGGCATCAGTTATATGGCAAATCCACTTGTATGACTGTAGCACTGAAAAAATTTTAACATCATTTTGAAGCTACATCCATTATCTAGATGTTAGTAGAATTGGTGCTTTTAAGAAGTAAATCTAGATATGATGCTTTTAAGATACATTCCTTCAATGTTGCTTGTGTGTATGTTCTGTAGGGATGCACACTGTCATCTTTACATTTATTTGGAGAAACTGGCAAGTGAAGCATGCAACAAATCCACTATTCTTTATTAGCTAATTATCTGGTTGTGAGTCCCAGCATTCAGCAGTTCAAGCAAATAATGTAGAAGTGAATTATTCATTACATCAGAACTGCTGTAATGGGTAGGCATGAAAGATTCTAGTTATTCCAGTCTCCTCTTTCTGATAGCAACTATCAAGCATGAGCAACAAAGCTACTGGAACCATGACAGCATGCAGAGATGGAGTCATTGACACAAACTGTCCATGATGTTTGGCTTCCATTTTCTCTTCTAGAACACAGTATGAGCAGTAATATGTGTTGCCAAGCTATCAGCTTTACCATGGTGGCAAGAATGTTTATGTCTACTGTGTTTTTCTTTCCATGTGTTTCTTTCTCATTTGTGCATTTTTTTTCTTAAATGTGTCAGCAGTAGAATAGAACTATTTTAATCCTCCAAGTGACAAAAGCTGCTGTTTAGATAAAGCCTTGAGTTTCCCTACCTTCCTGTCAGTCCTATCTTATGAATCATTTAAAAAAAATCCATTTAAAAGCAGAAAGTGAAATCCTGATCCCAAAGAAACCAAAGCTTCCACTGGGCTGTGGTAATACTCAGTGTTTCTTCATTAAAAGAGAAGTATCTGTAAAAATATGGCCATTTTTAAATTTGAGCATTCTCTGGTACAGACACTCAGTACTGCCTGTAGATGTAATGGCTCTTCATGCATGTAGACATTTCTATGGCATTTTTTAAGGCTGTCAGCTAATGCCATCAGAGGAAGTTAAGGGTAAAACAGCATTTTACAGGATCAGCATTCCAGCTGTAACACTCCGGGATTTTAAGCACGATGAAAAGCTTATTTAAGGTTACTCACAGAAAAGAGAGACTTTATGGTAATTTTGTTTCACTACAAAACCATGAAAGTCCACTGCCAGTAAAAATGAATGTTACTCTGCCATATTTGTAGTCATGAGTCTGCCGAGCTTCCTCTCCATTTGTTTGCTTTCTCATGCTGCAAGTAAACAGTGAGGGTCAGTAAAGTCCTTTTAGCCGTGGCCCTTTGGCTTGTGCTGTTTCATTATAAAACCAAGTGAAATCCAGAAATCCACCAGAAAATGTAGATAAGTGGTGTGAAATTTAGACACACTAACAAACTACCAGAAGCAGAACTTGCTGAGTTTCAAATCATCCTGCAGCCTGAGACTGCTAAATTACTTAGCCTGATGGAAAACTTCAAGGAGGAGCCACTGCAACCTTAGAAAAGCCCTTAAAAAAAATCTATATAGTAATGTCAGTGTACCACCATCCACCACAGCAAATGCTGAGAGCCAGCAGTAAAGCTACACACCTACTAATGACCATGTCCCATCTAGATTTTTCCGTGTTTAAGGAGCCTATTATGCCTAGTAAATATCTTGACTGTTACTGACTGTTCAGCTTGCATTGAAAGATCTGATATGGTAGTCTTACCTTTAGAGAAAAAAACAAATCATGAAGATTTGTGGGCCATTTAAAAACCTATAGGGCATGAAATTGATACTGTGTGAGAGAAAGGAATGCCCTCATTAGGTCTCGCACATTAGTACAAAGGCTGTTGCTGTAGTTTAATCTGACTTCTTGAGATGCATCCTCTTAGCTCGTTTGTACCAGACATGCACATGGAATAATACATTAATACTGGTATTTCTTTTAATTATTTTGTTAATGTTTTCCCTTTTTTAGTGTGCCTATATATTGTGTATGAAAGAGCAAGAGATGATAATGTAAGTAGCTGAACTGAACTGAAACGCTGACTCCCTGCTTCCAATAACGGCTCTCAAGTGTTATGGGCAGAGTTACATTTCTGCTCTGTTGTTGGTGAAACTAAACACTAGGACTGCCTCTGTGGCAACAGTAGAAGCTGATGTGCTGGTGTTTCTTTCCAAAGCTTGTGATAGAGTCGACTGGACTATAACTCAACTGCTGCTTAATGGTTTGTACAACTCTCCACCTCTGTATCTCAGTAAAGAAAGTTACTTAAACATCCAAAGTGTTGAAAAAGCCTCAGAGCACAGAACATGAAGCTCTTGGTTAGTTTTTTCTCTCCTGCACACCTAGAGTATTCAGGTTGTCTGCAGTCTTTGTTCTGACATGACTCAGAGTAGATGAAAATTTTGAGTTAGGTTTTCTGGCAGCAACTCTATTCTGGAAAGTACTATGAAATCAGCTGGAAAAATGATCTTGTCCAAATTATAAATGCAAATTCAGTCATTATGTCAGACAAACACGTTTTCACTGAACAGATTTTAATGTTTGACTGTGGTAAAATCAAGCTAAACTCATTTTCCAGTTCAGTGTCAGCCCAAGTAACACAGGGGGCTATTGCAAACCCCACAGGAGAGGGAAAAGGAATCAGAAAGGAGCAGAGATACTCCCTCCTTTGTCAGCCTGTCTTACTCTACAGCTTGCTCTTGCCCTCTTCTTGAGTAGAGAAGACCTCTTTATCGCGATGCACCCTTATTAAAATGTCAATTTACTGATTAAAAACAAATAGAAATATATTCTGCAGAAGAAGCAGTGGGATGGGTAAATCGTGCTGAAATACAATTTCTGTTCCATTAACATCACAGCATATTTATATAAATGGAAATTATTTTCTTCTCCTTAATACTGAGATCACAGTTATACTGTTTCTGTCTTCTGACTGTCATTTTTCAACAAGGATCTTGCTAGAAATTGGAAAAGCATCTGGCATTATTTGGTATTCCCTCCAATCTGAGATCCATTGCTTACAGAATCAAATAATCACAGACTGGTTTGGGTTGGAAGGGAACTTAAAGATGATCTGGTTCCAACTCTCCTGCCATGGGCAGGGACACTTCCCACCACACCAGGTTGCTCCAAGGCCCGCCCAACCTGGCCTTCAGCACTGCCAGGGAGGGGCAGCCACAGCTTCTCTGGGCACCCTGGGCCAGGGTCTCACCACCCTCACAGAAAAGAATTGCCTCCTAATATCCAATCTAAATTTCCTCTCTTTCAGTTTAAAACTGCTACCCCTCATTCTGTCACTACATGCCCTTATAAAAAGTCCCTCTCCAGCTTTCCTGTAGGCCCCTTTCAGGTATCTTCCTTGGTTTTCCATATTCACTGAGAACAGTGAAGTCTAGAAGGCAATAGAAGTTATAGGTGACATTTACATCTTTTCAGATCAAAACTGAATGAAGTTCATTAATTTAGAATGGTAGTGGTAATTTCTGCTAGTGTCCTCCCTCTTTCTCATCTCCCATCCCCAAACCACCATAACACTTTTTCTTACTTTTCACATTATTCACATCTCAAATTTGTGGCAATGCCTCCAGATAAGTCTAGAGATAGATCAGATAAGTTGACTCTGGTAATGGAATGTATATTCCCAAAAGAGAATAAAACCCAGCTTCCAACTCAGTTGTTACTTTGTGTTTGAATTATTCAGCATTACTGATAGACATGGGTCCTTTTTATTAGAACTCTATGTTTTATCTTTGTTCTACTAAAAATTAATATATACATCAGGAACCCTGAATAATTCAGTGTTACATCCTAACTGAGGGAGCATACTCTTTTTCAAGATATTTCTTGCCTAGGTGTTCCAGAAACCAAGCAATTCTCCTATGAACAGTTGTTCTGTTGTAGAATTGGATTTTAGCTACCATGCTGAGTGCAGAAGTTACAGAATTTGCTGTTGGATTGCCTGAGGCAGCCTCGGCTCTTTCTCTGTGGGAAAAGGACAAAACAACATTTTACTTATTCCAGACACTCAAGTATTCACGAGGAACTGTTCAAACTTTAATTTCTCATAAAAACTCTTCTATCAGAATTATTTTAGCTAAGTATTGGCAAGAGAAATAGCATTCCTCCTCTGTCAGGTGATACCTTCATCAATGTTTAATTTTTTGACAAACATAAAGCATTTTAATTAAAGTGTGAATCCATCTAAAGCCTTCTAAAACACAGGTTTTGTGTGTTTAAAGATTATTATCAATCACTTATCAAAAGACATATCAAAATGCCCTGGGATGCATTATAACTAGAATTTTAGCATTTGCCAGAGAACTACAAAAAGGCAACTGCAAAGTGTGTTGATTTAGCTCTGTAGAGGTGATCTTTTGTTGTTAAAATTCAATCTTAAGGTCGGAAAAGCCAGAGAGGAACCACAGGCTGTGTGAATTGAAAGTTGATCATCGGTTTCCACACTTCTGTAGCAACCAAAGTGTAGCAAGAAAAACCCTGTAGGAAGAACCCAATGTTGGGGTTTTGCCTTCTGTATGTATTGTTCTGCAGGGCTGTACACATCCTATAACTTCATGTTTTCATTGCTACCATACTACTAGACACTTCTAAATTGTCCTTCTGACCACTTCTATCTTCCAGCCCATTCAACAATCTGCTTTCTCAACTTCTGAAGTTCGCTGCATGTTTAACCCTTTCATTTAATTCTGTGCAGAAAAGTCATCAATCTCCTACTGTTTAGAAACTCCCAGTCTCAAAATCTCTGCCTTTGACCCAATTCCAGCAATTGCTGGTCAATTCCAGCAGAGTGGAGTTAATTTTTACAAAATTATTTTGTAGTTTATGAATTTTCTTCTTCATTTGTTTCCCATTAGAGATTCCCTCTTGCACTGTTCAGTGAGGAATGGTATTAGATATTCACTGATTTTCACAGCACTTGGTTCTGTTAAACTCCTACTAGAAGAAGGAATTCTCATTGCTGAATTTATATTTATTATGCTTTCAATCCAGCCAGGACAGGTGTTTGTCCTTTCAATTATTTCCCATTTAAGCCTCTTCCCGATATCAGTTATAAGACTAATTGATTATCCATGGAGGAGCTTTATCTTTTCCTGCTTAGATAATTCCCCTCAAAAGCAATGAAAATTACATTGAGCCACAATGTATTAGGCTAGCCAGCCCCCAGCCAATTTACACTTTTGGTGTGCTTTGTGCTGTACAGATTTCTAGATTATGTACAAACCACATGTAGTAGAAGCAGCACTCATTCTGTAGGGTCATGTCATTGTCTCATGGTTAATATCTCCATAACATTAAAATTCTGTTGGTTTCTTCTCACAATAAATTCTTTACCTGTAAATTTTACAAGTTTGTGATTTTTCTATTTCATCTCTAATCCAAAGGTGTCCTGCAGAATGCTACATGTCTTGCAAGGTTGTCCACTGTGGTATCAGGTTGACAGGGACTGCTTCCATGTGATAGGACTGAAACTGCTATCTTTTCATAATGAAATCAGTCTTTGGAAAGTCTTTTATTTTTGTGTTTGTTTTGCTCAGTGTACACTAAAATGAATCTAATATGGAAACAAATCTTCCTCTGTTGATGTAGAAAATAAAGTGTTTTGCCCATGTTTCCATGGAGACAGACTCCCATAAATGAACACGAAACAACTCTTAGTTCTGCAGAATTTAGCTGGTTTGAAATCATTACATTGCAAGTCATCCACAGGCGCCCTGTGCTCGTGTTCTGTGATGCCTTCCAAGAGTACCAGCATGATTTCTAGACAGGCAAGTATTGCTATCCCCATTTTGAATGCTGAAAAATAGAGGGAGGCATAGAGTGACTTACTCATTTATTCCAATCACAAAAAAGGCAATGATAGAACAAGACGACCACGTAAGGGTGACCTTTCCTTCCTGCCCCATTGACTACGACAGTCACTACCCATGCACCAAGATGCTCAGAACAAGTGTAGAGTTGGTAGTTCTCCCGTGACACACTGCCTCAAAGAATGCTGTCCATCTTGTACCTTGTTAATTAAGCATAAAATGAGCTCCTGTATTTTATAGCTGATAATGATTGGGGCCAAATTGTGTCTCACTTATCCTAGTAAATAAGCAGAGGAACTTAATGGAAAGTAGAGATTTTCTCATTTCCAGGGCTGAATGTCGTATCTAGTTTAACATTTAAATAAGGATATGTAGAGATATGCAGGTGCCTGGCTGGGAATTGCTGGGACTGTAACAACATTGACATTTAGTCTGTCGACAAATAGGGCAAACTCATCAAACTTTCAGAGAATTCATATCTAGAATTTCTATTGCTTGCCTAGCTCTCTGCAGTGGTGTGTTGGAAAAGAATTGTAATTATGCATACTGAAATACTGAATTGTGAAAATGGCAGTTTGGTCCTCATCTTGTACTATGTGCTGATGGAATCAGTGGAAGTGCTTGGAATGTAGAGCAGCGTGATGGCACTGATCAGACTTTACCGAACCCTGTACCTGCAGCTTGGCTGAACCGTTGCCTTGCAGGCAGGAGAGTTGCTTGTGAGCAGTGCACCTGATGCTAGCTGAAAAACAAAGTGAGTACGTAGCTGTATTTGACAGCTTCTTTTTTTTTTTCAGTGTAGGGAAGTATTTGAGATACATTTTCAGTATATTGCAATATAAATTATAACGATTCATTGTCAGAAATCAAACGAGCAGCTTCTCTTTTATAACTCTTTAACAAATTGACTCTGGTCTTGTACCTGTCTCTTTACTCATTGCTAGCCAAATACCTCCATTGAAGGTTGTGACTGGTTATCACATCCACCAATGGAAGCACGTTTCCTAACTTACAGTCCTATCCTTTATTTTTCTTCACTTCCTTTCACTGCATCAGATTTCTGTATATTTATATATTTGGAATACTCCAATTCTTATCCTCTGCTTTGGAAAGGAAATCTGTAGAGTACTTTAAAGCATCTTTTGTCTTGGATGGCCCTCAGCAATGTCAAAAGCAATTATATATCAGTTATAAGAAATTATTTTTGAAAGTGGCTGTAGAAATTAAAATAGATGTTTCCATGCTCTATGCCAGCGTCTTCAGCCACTCAAATCTGTGAGTGCTCCAAAACAAAACTATGCAAAAATACTACACAGTGATGGAATAAATGCTGACAGTTTGAGATGTTACTTTTTAACAGCCCTGAGAAATTCCATTTACTGAAAATAATTCACATACATGTTTGAAACATTCAAGCCTACGGTAATTAATTTTCAACTAAAATTATTTCTGCATGCAAATTGCTCCGAGTAATTATGCAGAAAGAGCATGCAAGAAAGAGAGACTTAAATATCTGAGCTTGTTAATCGAAGACATGTTCTCCCCTAGACTTGGGGGAGGGCTAACACCAATTTTCTCCCTAATGGAGCAGAATGATTTATGCCAAGATTTGCAGAAGCAGAATAAAAAACGTTGGTGATTATTTGCAATTTATATTGGGGGGTGGGAGTGCTGGTAATCTGTTATTAAATAACATTTTTGAAAACCAGAATTATTAACCATACCAGCTCTGAAAGGGTTACACTCAGCTCCAATAGACACCATAGTCTTAATCACTCATTGTGGCCACTTACCAACCTGTAAAATAAGAAACTCTGGCGAAAGGGTATAGTCTGAAACCTTCTGAATGGCTATAAAAGCCTGGAAGTCCTTCACAAGCTTACTTGGGTGTCTTGTTCATGCAAGGGTGATGGGGTAGTCCCATTGCACTTGGATTAAGCTCCACTGGCAGTCTAACCTTAGCAAACTGGAGTTCACCTCTGGACCATTGAAAACCATTGTGTTTTCACAGACAAGCAGAGCAACGTTCACCTGAGTGCTCTTTAAGTCAGTATGTATGGCCATGTTCACCTCAAGGAAAAAAAACAGAAATCCATCATCTAAAGCTGAACAGAAGCTCTAATTCTGG
The DNA here is from genome assembly GCA_013398125.1 of Aegotheles bennettii. NCBI lineage: Eukaryota > Metazoa > Chordata > Aves > Caprimulgiformes > Aegothelidae > Aegotheles > Aegotheles bennettii. The sequence goes on along the minus strand of VZRW01012209.1, from coordinate 1,531,946 downwards.
GAGGAAGTCTATGGTTTACTTCAAATAACAGAAACTTTAAAACCAAAACTGTTTTTAGCCATCATGTGTTGAAAATACCCCCTTTCCTAAGAAAAATTATGGGCAAGATGTGTAGAGATTTTTATTAATACATGGTTAAACTGCTTGCATGGCTTCTTCCACTTTTGCTGTACAGTTTTCATGGAAGTACAAAGTAAAATCCCTCCAAGTCACTGCTTAGCTGCTTTGATCACACTTTCTCTTTGGCTGTGAGAGGAGACAAGATGCTGATTTGAAATGTTGCCTCTTAGATCTCAAGTTTAACATGAGCTGCCGTTTGAGCTCCATGCTGAGCAGGGAGGAAGCCAGGCGAGGAGTCAGCCTTCCGCCCAGCCCAGCTTGTGTTTGCTCCTGTGCCCTGGCTGCTGGCTCGTACAGCCGGGAGCTGTGCTTGCCTTCTGCTCCTTGCTTGTGGAGTGATGCTGGAATCAAGTAATACATAATAATATTGAAATGCACACCTATAATGTAATGCATCATTTAATTGAGAGGCTTTGTTTTATTATCAATCTCTTTTGTCTTAAAATATGCACTCAGATCTCTGCATCAAAGACAGCAGGTCCCATTTTCCAGTTCACAATACCTTTCTCAACAGATGTTCTTCTTTTCTCATATAGCCAGAACAGTTCCAAGGGGATTGCATAAAAGCAACTGCTCTTGACATTTCATTATGCAGAAGTATTTTTGTCATTGAGTGATCATAGTACTTATTGTCAGGCAATTTTGAAAACAAAAAACCCAATATTTACATAATGCAATTTCTTTTTGATTGTGTAGTTTGGTTCAGCTCCACTAAACAGCTATGAGTTTGAAATTACTCTCTTCCCCCAAACGAATGGTCATAAAAACAGAATCAAGCTCATAAATCTTGCTGTGAACTAGTTGTACAGTTTCTGCAGGATTACACATCCATTGCTGCAAGACATCGAAAGTATTTATTTGTTATCACCCTTTTAAAGTCAAATGTGTGAAGATAAACGACTCTGTTGTGATTAGCACAATGACCCAGAGCTGCAGCATATGGTCTTACAGAGCAACTTCTCCCTGTCCTGCTATTGTCTGAGTTAAGGAGTTTCCTCCAAGTCATAACTCCTCTTTTATAGTGGTAATATATAAAAACGTGAAATGTAATAGAAAACTATCTCAAACACTGCTGTTAGGTCTTTGTCCAACACGGATTTATTTATATTGGAAGCTCGAAGCCTCTGGTGAATGGTAGAGAGGGGAGAGGAAAGTTCGTGCAGTTCATAAGTGAATGTTCTCTGGTCTGCTTTGTGGAGCTGGGAGGGAAAGGGATTTGGGATGCAGTTGGTATTTTCAATTCTTTTGGTATTAGAAAGAGATGCCAACATACCATTAGGAGGCTGTTAATGGTCTGATGCAATCCCTGGTGTTTACTGCTTACCAGTTATTCTGGTATCTCTAGGAGATAGCCACAGGAGATTTATAGTTTGAAGAGGGAATGTAGGTTGCTGTGCATAATAAAAGCTGGACCAAAAAAGAGGAATTCAAGTCTTTTGTCTCTTAATGACAGGAATTCTGAGTCTTCACCTCTACTTTGTATAAATGGGCCTAACACAGGTTTTGGATCACTTCCTGCATATGAAAGCCTTTCCCCTTTGCAGTGCAATCAGCTGACCTATAGAGTACAATTTTCCTACAAAAATGTTGTGGCCAATGAAGCAGAATCTTCAGCCCATCTAAGCACTTGGCCAGACTGAAGAGATTTCAGAGCTCAGGGTACCAAGACAGCTGGCCAGGAAACAAATAGCAGCAGCAGAAACATCTTGGTGTGAAGAACAGTAAGACTTCTGAGCCCAGATAAAAAGCCAGAATTTCAAAATTTTCCCAGGATGAAAAACTTCTGAAAACAATGATACTGAGAGATGTGCAGTACCATATTTCCCTGTATTTCAGCCAGCTGTCTCCTGGGATGGATACTTCCCTTGGAGACCCAAGTGTGCAGGGATTTGAACATGAGAAAAGCTCAGGACAGGAAACTGTGGAGCCTGGACTCATGAAAAGAGAGGCAGGGTGACAGAAGTGGTTTTCAGCAAAAGATTTATGTTCATGTGAAACCTTTCATTCCAATACTGGCTGGACATGTATCCCCTCCAAAAATTTTGGACCAATCCTCAGCCACTGCCAGGTCAGACGAATTAACTGTATCAATTTCACCTTCAGTCTCAGTCTAAAGAAAAAGTGGAAAAATGTTCCCATATTAAAGCCAGGCTTAAAGTATTTTTGTTATTACTGTGCAGACAGACCTGAGCTACAATGTGCAGACTCTTTGACGTAGAAAAGGGATGGCTGTAGTTTTCCTTTCAAGCTGATAAAATAACATCTTTATAATAAAGTACTTCATTTTTTTTTCTTCTCTTCTCACTTTCATTTATTTATTTGTACTTTTGGCTCTTCATTTTCAAAGATTTCATACTCGTTGCTTTAGGACAAAAAGAACTGTGATGACAAATATGGTTGTTAGGTTTCATCTTATTCCCAAGGGTCTTTTCTTCTGCAGATGATGAGCATCTGCTCCTAGTCATGTAGAAATCTGATTAACAAAGCATGATCTTTGATTAGCATATTTCAGAAATTGTTTCTTATTATGAGCTCTCCTTAGGGCTTGTGTTGCTTAGCAGTAGAACAACCTTCCAAACTTATTTAACATGTTGAGGAACTTTGCAGATGTATAAATCCCTGCTTTGACCTTTTATGTTCATATGGATCATGCATTCTGCAGAAGTGGAAAAAAAATCTTAAGAAATAATAATCCACATCATGGGCTTTTTTCCTGTCTTCAGACATAGCCCACAGTTTTGCTTGTATTTCATAAACTTCCTTCTGCTGTTCTGAACTGTATGTAGGGGCTCTTTGTAATGAATAATAAATGATGCTTCTGTAGTGTGTTCCATTCAAGGATCTTCATGAGCTTTTCTACCATGAATGAAATAATTAATCCAACACACAGGTGGGGAAAAGCATTATTATTCCTCTCAGATTTTAGAAGCAAGACACTGAGGTAGAGAAAATTTGAGGCCTGATTTAAAAGGAAATAGTGACTGGGATTTCCAACCACATCTTTTCCAATTCCTTTGCCCATTTAACAATATTTTTCTTTTTTGATAGACAATTTGTGAATTGCAAAATATTTGAAATTTATGTTTCTTTTAACAATAATGTATCCTGTGACACTATTTCAGAATGTACATACTTCAGAAGTGCATACATTTTTATTGCCTTAAAAGACCTAAGGAGTTCCTGAAGTGGGTATGATTCTTCATTTACTTCGATTTACTTCAGAGTAAATTTTACTGGGAAAAAATGCTAAGTATTGAAACTCTGCATGGTGTCGCATAGACCATGTGGGCCTAAGTCTTGCTTCTCTTATTCATGCCAAAATAGTATTGACTTTCAAGGCTAAACCCACATCCCCACTTATGCAGACTGGTGGATAGAAAACTAGGAGAGGCCAGAGAGTGCTCTCCAGCAGCCCGGCAGTGTTGGCAGCTCTTAGCCCTGGGCTCCTAGCCAATTTGCACAATGGTTTCTGTTGATGCAGCATTTTGCATCAAGGATGTGTCACCAGCAAAAGCAGAACGTGTGTGTGTGTGCTCCAGTAAAAGAGCAAGGCCAACTGCAAGCCAGCACAAGCTCTGGTCATTAAATTGTTTTATGTGGATGTGACCTTTGAATTTCATCAGCCCACTGAACCTGTAATGTGGTGACCCTTCACGCTCCAAGTGGCCCTGACTTATTAAAGGCTTTGCAGAAGAACAGTAGCTCGCTTTGTTTTGCAGTTTAAGAATATCTAGGTAAACACATAGGGAAGGAAATTGTGTCTTGGCATTTCAATCCCTGTCAAATGCCTGCCTCAGTCTTTAACTCGGTCTCCAGTGAGAGCGAAGTAAGAGGATTAAGAATGTATATCTCAGCATGTTCTGCAAATGTGAAGAACAGGAGATGGGCTCCTTCTCATGTGCCAGTTAGTCTGACTTAGAAAAGACACCAAAAGGCAACAGCAAAACACCCCTGAGGAACCTTTTCATCCTTCTTCTTTTCAGTGGGGCAGACCCTGGCCCCTCAAACACTGCCGAGATATTTTCCTAATGGCAACTCACTGGATGGGGATGCCCTGTTCTTTATGATGCTGGAAGCAGATGGTCTTTTCTCCTTCCTAGCTCACTTCATGTTTTCTATCAGTTTTAATGGCTTTAAAAGAAAAAGCTTTTAACACTTCTGTTTAGGTGTTGCTGTTTCCCCTTGTCTTGCACCAAAGGCATTCCCTTAAACACGTGTGCACCAGTGAGGCTCAGTTGCCCATCACAAATGCATGTGGGTGTTGATGTGGTACCAGCTCGTAGCTGTGGCTGTGTAAGCCAACACAGAAGAGCTGCAGCACTTCAGCACTGCAGGAAAACAGAAGAATCCTCCACCTGTTGGAAATACATTTGCTGTAATATAAAGAAATTTGGTACATGGCAAGCTGAAACTTTTTGTACTTCAAATAGTGTCCTTTAAAACTTTCTCTGATCATTCAGTAGAAGTGGGAAGCTCAGTTATTGCAGTGTGCAGTAAGTGTGTTCTACAGAAATGAAACTAAGAGTTGTGATTGCAAAGAGTGGCCCATTATGTGGGGAGGAAGGGGAAAGGTAAAACAGGATTTGAGGACACATTGACGAGGAACAGAAAGTCAAGTCCATGTCAAAATAATGTCCAAAAAAGCACATCTAAAAATCACTTCTTAAACAAAGGCAAAATTTCTCTGTATGGATGTGAATTCCTTCTTCTGAAAGTATTCACATAACCATTTTTTTTAATACGTGTAATTCATCCAGACAGATACATCTTACTGCTGATCTTTAGAAGCATCCTTTTGTAAGAGAGTGAATTTAGATAGATAGCCTTTCAAATGGGACTTGATTGCAGGAGAATATTTATAAGAGATTTTCCCAGGTGGGATCAGTGCTCTAATCGGAGCAGTATCCAGCGTACCACTGTATTGCTCCTCTTTTTTAATTTCAAAGATTACCAAATCACTACTCATTTAAGGAAGCAGTCTATAGAAACTTGGCAGGAGCAGGCAGGCTTCCACACTGGCAGGAGAGCAAATACTGTCTGCCTCTGCTGAGCTTCTGTAGGGACCAGGAGGCTGCTCCAGCACCTAATGCACCAGTATCTTCTTGCCTCTGGGAAGGAGCAGCTCATGCCTCCACTGAGTTCACACCCTCTTGCTCCATTTGGGTGCTATACAGGATGACCCCAAACCAAATCCTAATTTACCACAGCAAGCCTCTGATACATGCTGAAGATCTTCATTTGTTTGAGGAGAGGGGGAAGGTCTGTGCAGTTGTAGTAAAGCCTTGTGTAACGTGCCATGTGCTAACTTAGCGTTAGACATTTTTATGTGTAGAGAAAAAAAATGAAGAGGCTCCTCAGACTCTCACTGCTGCTTTCTGAGCGTGTTTGTTGCATCTGAGGGAAATGGTTCCTCGCAAGCTGAGTGGGGATCTTTGCAGGAGCCTCCCGTTGGAATCTTGTGCTATTTCAGTCTCCACGTACCCGTGTGTGCAAGCACATGGGCATTAATCCTCGTGTGCTGGCTAAATGCCAGTTTTGATAATTACTCTCTGTCTGCAGTCCTTTAAGTCCATTTGCATCATCATTAGGGTACAGCATTAGTCACTCCTTCAAGTCCACCATGGTGCTGCCTTGCAGTGCCCTGTTATAGAGAGGCAGATGTTCACCAGGGGACTGGCAAATGGCTACATTCAGGAGGGTGGTTCATGGGATCTTTTCCTAATCAAAGCTGTAAAGAAGGTACCTGAGGGTAAACCCTGGTACCCTGCACTTCCCGGTGCACATCATCCAGACTCCTGACTAGCTTCATGTCACAGTTTGGATGGTTGCTGTATCACCCAACCCCACCTAGGAAGGGGAATTGGGAAAAGGAAAGGAGAAGGAGACCGCTGGGTTGAAATGAAAAGATTTAATAGAATAATAATAATGAACGAATATTAGCCCCAGTGCTAATATAAGATACAAAGTTATACTCAGCTCCAGACAACAGTCAAGAGCTGTGCACTTCTAGCAGTGAAGGCTGCATGCCAACACTGGGAGCACAACAGCTCCAGCGAGAAGGTGGTGATCACAGCAAGCAGAGGAGGAGGCCTCAGACATGGGATGTCCAACATTACAGACAGGACCTTCTTGGGAAGGCATCCATGGTAGAAGCCCCAAACATCCTTGCAAACTTCTCAATTTATAATGAGAGTGATGTTTATGGTATGGAATACTTGGGTTGGCCAGCTTGAGTCAGCTACCCTGGGCTTCACCCGTCCTCACCCACTGCACCTGCATGGCTCAAAACTACCCCTGACCTTGGTCACTGCAGAAACCTGCATACCAGACCATCTTCTCCCTTTTGTTCTCACGTAAATGGACTTTGCAGTCTCAAAACTACACTTTCTCTGAACAGAAAAATGATTTTGGAATTCTGTCCCAGCAATACCAGGACACTGCTGTACCTCAAATCACACAGCACATTAGAGGGAGAGACAATCCCTGTACTGCCATCATGTCCTTTTGTCCAGCAACTTAAGGCTTCCTGGGGCTGGCTGAAGTACTGAAGATAACATTCCTGGGCAATGTCTGTCCCCAGATCCTCTAAAGGCTCTAAGCTGTTAGGCTACTGGAGAAAAGGACAAAGCAGCAGTGATGGCTCCCCAGGGAACCAAAGCCTCAGGCCAAAGCAGGGATGCTACCACCAAGAGGAGGAACATTGGATAGTGTCAGAAGGAGAAGAACAAAGAGTGTAAGGATTGACTTTAGAGGAAGAATTTTCCCTGGGGAGCAGCAGCAGGGACAACAGCTCGGGCATATTTCCTCTGAGATAGCAACTCATCACGCTCCTAATCCCATTTCTGACAGCACTGCTGGGGATGTGAGTTGTTGTATGGAAGCCCAGGTTTATTTTATTGTTATTACTGCTCTTCTACTCAGGCGTTTTAAGTACAGAAGATGCTTATCTTTAATAATTAAAAATAATTTCTACAAAATAATATGCCTGTTATACAGTATCTGTGAAATTAATTTTATTAGCACTCTGCAATGTCAGTTAGCTTCTAAAATACTAGTAATTTGTTACTTGTGAGTGTATTTTATTCCACCATAACTTTTCTATGAAAGAAACAGCATGATATAGTTTATTATACCAGAACTTCATCCTGAAGTGTCATGTCTAATATTAATGTGAATGCCAAGTTAGACTCGGAGCACTGTTCAATAATCAGAGTCTTTAAGCTCTATATCTATTTTTCTACTTAAACATCTCTATTTAACATGCTACCTGAAAACAGCTGCACATACTGTAAAGTGGCAAAGTATTTGCTAAGATGTGGGAGTGTCCATTCTAACCAGATGTCATCTGTCAGCCAAGAGGTAATTTTATATGCACTTCTCATTTTCTTTTTTAATATGTTTTGGTTTTTATAGCCCTTGATCCATCCAAAGATCCATGTTTGAAGGTGAAGTGCAGCCCACATAAAGTGTGTGTCACTCATGACTATGAAACTGCTATTTGTGTGAGCCGCAAGCAGCTGGTGCACAGGTAAGGGAACTTCATGTTGTTTGAGTTTTTTGGGTTTTCATAGACATCCAGGATGAGGAGAAGAAGTAAAATAAGAAAACTCCAAAATGAACATTATAAAACATAATTTTAAAACATTTAAAGGTCAATTTGCATTTTCTTCAAAAAAAAAAACCAAGCAAAAGTCTTACTATTTATAACTGAGGCTATTCCAAAAAGATGAACTGGAACGTGGTGCACCATGTGGTGTGGGGAGAGGAATGCTCTTCCAGTTCTGGGAGTGGATTTCTTCTCTCAGAGAGCAGTATCTATACATGCTTTAAAATGTGAAAGCCTGTAATATGAAATTAAAATATTGTGTCAGAGACATCTACAGTTCCAGTAGCGTAATTAGAAGCAATTAAAAAGAGATTAATAAGAAATTTTTTGTTTTTAAGTATATCAAGCCTCTGCTTAAATTTGGTAAAGAACTGAAAAAGGTTGGTGCAGCTTCATAGAGCATCTCCCTGGGAAGTCACATAATTACAGAAAGCTCCAGATGTGATTGTTAAATGACTGAATTAAGAGCAAATGAAATAGCTAATATGTTAAAAGCTTTGGCCAAGATGTTCAAATTAGACCACAGAACTTCACTGAGAGAAATTATGAATAAACAAAGAAAAGTCTACTGAGCATAAGTTTGAAATATGCTACAAACAATCAAGAATGAAGAAATTTATAAACAAATTTAGAGAAAAATTAACATTGCCTTATTTTGGAAAAAGACAAGTAGAACCAATAAGGAAAATGGTCTTGAGCATCTTCAGAATCTCCCTGAATCAAGACCCAGAGTAAAGCTGAAGAAATAAGTGACTGTGCGTCCCAACTGATACTGAATGAAACCTGTACTGCTGTAATGGGCAACCCTGAATGGTTGGTCTGTACTTCAAGAAAAATATGTGGTGTTGCTTTCATTGTGTTTGAGTGATAAATCTGGGGACTCATCTCTAATTTCTTTCCCTGTTTAATAGGGAAGCAAATATTTGCCTGTAACAACTCAGGTCCCTAATTGTCATTGTCAGCTGAGATTTTAGTTCCACAACCTTTTAAGCCAGACTAAACACAGGATGATCTGATTCCCGTGTACCAGTAGTACATCTCCTCTCACCTCTATCAGGCTGAGGAAGCTAACCTAGGAAAAAAAAATTGTCTTTGATTTATAATACAAAGTTAATGGTGTAATGGCTGTGAGGCAGTATATTTAATCTTTGGTTTTCAATATGGAATGAGCCCTGGAAGGATGTTAGGCGTTTGGCTATGTGCAGTGCTTGCCTTCTAATGATGTTTTTGGCATTATGTAGCTTACAGTTTCTAGTTAGGATGGATCTAAAGTGCTAGCATTATATAGTAGTCTTTATGATATATAGACATAGATGTTGAGCCAGATGATTTCTGAGCTATTTCCAGTATTTAATGTCCCAAAAGTGGTGAAAATGATACAGAGTAATGGTATAGAGGAGGAGCTGAATATCCTTCTTTTTTTCGGAAACCAGGCTGCGTTTCATGTGATCTCTCTATGATTCCTGCACTGCCTGCAGCTATTTCAGCTAACCTTTGAGTAGCACTGTAACTATGGAGATGAATAGAAAAGTATTGAAAACTTACTTTGAAAATTCTCCAAACAATTTCCAGCAAGTTTTGTAATGCTGAAAGAACTACTGCTGATGTGTGATAGTGGCACATATGTCTCCAAAGTGTTATTATTCTCAAAATATCCAGCTACTCTTGCCTCCAAGGGTAGACATCTCAATGATGAAGTAACTAGGCCAAATTCTCTGCTGATTTGAATCAGTGGACTGACACCACTAAACTTTTAGTCCCACGACATTCTGTTCTTTTTTCTGTGCCTGACCTGAATACTGCTGTACATCTGATCCAGTCGTATTTAAGCCTGTGTTAATGAGGAGTAAATGCATTACAAGGGATGGAGTTGCACCTATTTAAACCAGTAAAAGCCTGGATACCTGAGCATGGGTGCATGTGTAGTAGGAACCATCAAATAACACAGCCCCACTGCGATTGCTTTGTGCATCCACAGTGCTTTGGGGTGTGCTCAGAAGGATTTTCCATTTCATGCGTCATTATCAACTTGCTGGGGTGGCTTTACAAAGCACGTAGGCTCAGCAAAAAGTAATCAGGGGAGCAACATCTTGCATTATTGCTGAGGCTTCCAGACAGAGCTACGCCGATTTGCATCAGCTGATTAACTGGCCCACTGAAGAGTTGCAGCACAAGGAAGCTGTATTTTTCCCTGGCATAGTGTAGCTAAGTTTGAAATCACCAGTGACAGTGCAGTGCCATTGTTTCATTTCCTTTGTGCTGGAATGCACACTTTTTATACCACTGCAGGAGTACAACAACAGGGTATAAAACTGAGTTAAATGGAGACTTGTTGTTTTACATTTACTCACCCCCGGTCACCGCAAAGGCTAACTCATCCTGTAAAGCTTTAGGCAGGCCAAGTCTCATGCCTTTAGAGTAGGACTTTGGGATGTGGCATTGTGGCTGTCATGTATTTCACAAAGGGTGCTGGGGCTTTGATCCTGCCCACACTGGACCTGCTGGGTGTGGGATGCCCTGACCCAGCTGGCAAGGGACATGAGATGAGTCCATGGGAGAGCAGCCCACAGTGCCAGTAGATTTGGTCATGGGTTATCCCAGGGGTGCCAAAGGACCCTGCTATAAGTCTAGGGGCAGCCTGGCAGCCGGACCTCTCCTGTGCAGCCTTCTCCTTCCCTCCCCACCACAATCACCTGGGCCTTGGAGATAAGGCAGGAGGTGTCTGAGAGGTATTGCAGACAGATAATAGCGTTTTGTCAGCACATCCTCTGAGGCATTCACAGTGTAAATTGGACAGGGCATTAAGAGAAAAGGCAAAACTGAGCAGTGATTAAAGAGCATGTAAAAGATAAATTTGAAGGTACCTTCTTAAATGTTTAATAGTCCTTGGACTAATGATAGACCTTATGAAATCTTTTGTGTGGATTAAAAACCCTTTCAATGTGGACATGATCTATGAGGAAGAGTCTTTATTAGTTCAGTTTAGCATGAAATGCAGCAGTTGGTATCTCTCAAAGATGTCTTATTCGTTTGCAGTCCTGTTAAAACTTCCTGCCATGTGTGAGTGCAGCTGACAGGGAGATGTCACTGGGGCTTTTTTTTTGGGAAGAACAGAATGAGAAAAGAGGATTGGTGAAAAAATAATGAGCATATTAACATGTCCAGGGTTTACAGCTTTGTTCAGTCCATTTAACTGGCAATCACCAATTAGTTCATCACTGCAGTGTGTGTCACTCATAAAGGTAATCATGCAACATCTCCGCTTCTCTGCTGTGACTTAGAAATCCAGCTATTTTCCCAGGATTTCTTCAGTACTTTTGAGGCTACTGCTGCTGACAAAAGAAGCCACTACTGTGTTCCTCACAATTTTATTTTTGTTAAGATCTGGACAAGTTCCCAGATAAAACATCTGTTCCTCTGAATTACGCATCAAAAGCTTGGTCTGACCAGCATGGCAACGTAGGCAACTACACTTATCCACAATGAACAAATGAATCTCCCCTCTTCCTTTACAAATCCAGTGGCTGATACACCATTCCTGGTTAGGAAAGACCCTGTTGGAAACAAGTCCAATAAAACCAGTCCCCATATGTAAAACTGAGCATTTTTGTACCACTGCTATTCTGCGTGCTATTCATGTGCTTCAAATTGTATTCAAAAGGGAGTTCATGAATGAAGGAAAATAGTAATTGCAGGAATATCAGTGACCCACCTGCCTTCAAGAACTGCTTGGGAGCATTAGGGGAAAATCGTTGACCACAGCAAATGCACTTTTAGGGATTTACTGAAAAGTTGTGCACATAAAAAAAAGTTGTCGATTTTTTTGTAACAATGCAACAATATTTACATATCTCTGCAAACTGTTTTGGAGTCACTAAATCTGATTTTCACTAAAAAAAAACCAAAATAATTTTTCATACAAAACATGTTATCCACCTCCTAATGCTGAGCATTGATTTCTCTAATCTACTGGCATAGATTTTTGCTTCAGAAGAAAGAGCCTTGAAATATTTGATTAAAAACACTCTCACAAAGCCCAGCAGATTGCATTAGTTTTTTTTCAAACAAATATATTGTACAGGGGAAATTGCCAAAATTTAGACTTATTATTCCCAAGGGTACCTCTGACAGAATCTTGGAGAATTATTTTAATCCTCTATGAATGGAAGTTCTAGACATGAACAGGATGGAGTAAATGGCAATTTTTTGTAATTTGTAAACCACAGTGGGTTTTTCTGTAAGGATCTTTTATTCTTTCTACTATCTCACCACTCATGGTACATTACACAGCTTAACTGTAGCTCATGCTGTTTGTCCAGAAAAATAAATGAGAATCCAGTAAAATTAAAGTGAGGGGAGCCTTTGAGGTCACAGCCAAGTACATCACATAATAGGAAGTGCAAGTGGTATGGGCAAATCTTTGGAGAAAACCTGAAAGCTTTTAAAAGTATTTCATCTCTGGACTGCCTGACAACAAGGGCATGCCTCTGCTACAGTGCAAAAGCTTTGGGTTTTGCAGCAGACAATTAATAGACACATGGAAACCAGGAATGTTTGTTTTTCTTATGTGGGCTAAGTTGCCTTTTAATAAGACAGAGCACATGGCATGATGTACCATCAATCTACAAATGCTCAAGGGGACCATTGAATGGTAAGAGAGGACAGCATAAGGGTCTGGCACTATCCTTTATTCCCCATTACTGTTGTTTTTAATATTTTGATTATGAAAATTATGGTCTAAGCATGAACTCCCAAAGGTCAATAGGATTTCCTCCAAGACAGTTTCCATCTTTAGCAGCCCGGGATTCAGTCCAAGGATGCTTAAATAGTGGAACAGCACTCGCTGGTTTTAAAAGCAGATATTACTCTACTGAACAGGATAATCTGTAAACTGTAGGTCTCATTCTCCAAGTGGTCCATTTCTCAGTTTCAATTTTGCCTACAGTAAATTGCTTTTACCTAAAGAGACCGTAGGGAGAGTCTGTGGAGGGACCAGCTTTCATCAGTCATGATGTTATGAGCTAGTTCTGTTCTGAGTCATGAGAGTGATCTACTTGCTGCCAGGAATTTCTGCACAAAAATCCTCCAGTTTATTATTTTCTGGAGGAAGCTGACTCTGGTATCTCTCCTCAATAGACGAGACTTTGTCCTTCTAGGCTGTTTTCTATCTTTCCCAAGCTCTAGAGAAGCCGTTGACTTTGGTGTATTTCAAAAGTCAGAGGTAAAAGAGACCTGAACATTAGCCAACATGTAGAAGGAATGGCTACAAGTACAGAGCTCCACTTCCCTGGACTTTAAGTATTGCAGTTGTCTTTAAAGCTGAATTCAAATATAGTTCCTGACTCAGCAGGAGGTGCTGAAAGACCGAAGCCTTGTCCATGTTTTGCCCCATGTATTTTGACATTTCCATGCATTTTCAAACTTCCACAGAAAAAAGTAGACATGGTCAGGCAGAGCACAGGTATCTCCCATGGAAATTGCATGGCAGCTGACAAGGGGGCTGTCACCAGTAGCCTAGATGTGAAGCTTCCTGCATCCCAAGGCCAATTAGCCACCCTGCACTCCTCTGCCCAGAACAGGTAACTCAATGCTAGTCATGCTTCATCAGCCTTACAGCTCATTAGAGTAGTGCAAGGTGACTGTCTCCTATTGGACATGAGTAATTTTTGAAATATATGATAGTGCACAGCTCTTTTGTAATGGATTTTAGAACTTGTAGTCCTCATCTGTCTGCTTTGGCAATAGCAATAGATGAACTTGTTCTTGCTATCAACAGGGGATTTACTGTATTTTATTCACAGTCACCAGGCTCTTGGCTGCTGGGGTGAACATCTTACTGCTAAGGTCATTGTCTTTTACTCTGCAGCTCCTATCTTGCTGTGCTTTACTTTACTGTGAGGATGCTGCAAGCACAAAAGGAAATACAATGGTTATTGAAACATTCTCCTGCTGCATAACTCCTTTTAGGCCAGTATCAGAGCAATCACTGAAAACCACCTCAGTACCTCTGGATACCTCTGCTCTCGTTGGAAAGTTATTAAATTGAATAGAATAAGAAAGCCTACTATCTTCTGCACTTTAATTAACATTTATAAATAGTTTAGTTCATGCATTTAAAGACAATATTATTGGATAGGTTGAATACCACTTTATAATATTCCTGCTCTTAATATTTCTAGTTGTACGTTTTAGCAGTATATAAAAATGGACCAGAAGTGACTTCTTGGATCATTAAATCCAATCCCTCTGCAACAGTATCATATAAACTTTTTCATTAGCCTACCAAGTTCTGTCTTAAAGATAATAAGGTTTATCTCCCCCTCTACTCCATTTGGAAGAATCCTTAGCATCTCAACCCCTTGGGCTAGAAATCTGCTAATATCTAGCCTAAATTTATTCAAATTCAGATAAAACTTCTGGAGTTTTCTTAATGGTTCCTTAATATTTATTTGGAAATAACGAGCTGTGGTTTTTCTAGACCAAGAAAATGCTCTTACTCCCTTAAGCAGACATTCCTTGTGACTGTCTCAGTTTCCCTTTGCAAGAGAGCTTACTGGGCTTGCCATTTCTGTAAAGAAATGAAACTCAGAATTATCCCTTTGTCTCCTTGCCATTTAAACTCTTTACTCATCTTTCGGTATTATATTCCCTCAGAATCATTGCTTATTAAGACTTTAATCTTTATTTCTTATATTAATCCCCTTTTTAAAGTGCCTGTTCTATCCATGTCTGCTTTAAACTGTGGTTGTCCTTCTGTGAGCCCCAGTAGAATATCTGCAATTCGGACATCCGTGTTCTGGGTGGGCTTTCAACTGAGCTTTCTGGACAACAGTTCTGGCTTTGATGCTCTCTGTATCTCTGGATTGATATACTGTCCAGAATTGGATAGATATATATGCAATTTGCTGCTTCAAGGATTTCTACATAGAATTCTACATTTGTTTCATCTGCACTAGAAACATACGATAGCCAAAATTACTTTTCTCTGAACAAAACATTTTTTATTAGCATGATAACAAGGGGGGGGGGGAATAGGGAGTTTGAAATAAATACAAGCCGTAACGAGCCAAGCATTACATATAAACCATATATAAAATTCAGTGTTTAGAGCTCTGAGGTCTGACTAATATGAAATTTAAGTGTATAATGGTGGAAAATGCCTGTCTGAAAGTGAATGTGTGAATATTGCGGTTGGACTCATGATCTGAAAGGTCTTTTCCACGATAAATGGTTCTATGATTCTATGATAAGTTTGTGCAGCAGATTCATAGGGAACACAAGCCAGCAGGAAAACTTAAAAAAATATGAAAGATAAAATAAGGGCAACACAATGTTTCTTCTTTAACAGTTTCACTATCTCAGAGGGTTCTTTTGTTGACTGCAGAATTGGTCATATATAAACGTCTTGATATAGCTCTTATCAGCTTGCCAAGAGCTAGCATCCAAAGCTAAGTTGGCATCCAAAAGCTCCTGTTCCCTTGAGATATCTGGAAGAAGGTTGAGTTAAAAGTTCAGTCACCTCCTCCATGGCATTTGTCTATTCCTGACTTGGATTGTGATCTGTTTACAGCATAAGGAACGTTGGCTTTTTTGTTGTTTGGAAAGCTCCTCTTGCTCACTGTGAAGTGAGCAAGAAATGAAAACAGTAATTGGTATAAATGTCAGCTGCTTGGCAAATGTCAAGAGAATTGCCAACAAATAAATATGAACAAATGAATACAGTTGGATGGGACTCACTGCCTGTATATCTTCATCCTGTAAGAAGACATTAGTCTGCATATGGAGTAGCTTGGTAATTTTGGATTTTCAGTGCTTTGTGCTTTTTCAAACAATCATAACACATCATCATTGTCACTATTATTGAAATGCAAGCAGGTGGGTATATTAAGATGTGGCGCCCAAGAGGAGGTACTACAGGCTCTCCATGTACCTGTTGGTCAGCAGTACCACATTTGACTGCTGACCTTGTAGGTCACATGCATGTGGTTTTGCCTTGAGCTGTTGGCTGACTTTCTCTATGAGTACATTAATTCTCACAGGACCTGGAATCTGCAATCTTTCTGGGTTTACTGCAGCCTGTAGATAAAGGATCTATTTCCCAATTCACGCTCACTGTATTTTCTATATGCTAAACACCTTAACCATAGAATTCCTGGAAACAAATTTGTAATAATATTTAATAGGTGCTTGTATTTTTGCTGTTTCTCCATATCTTAAATCTGTTGAGTAATCCAGTCAGTCAGAAATTATTATTTAATGTTTACAAATGACCTCCAATGCTCTGAAAATTACTCTGTATTTATACAATAATCTGTTTACTGGAGATTCTAAATTTATTGCTGATTTTTGCTGTAGAAGCCCCAGGACATGAATGTGTTCAGTGGAAAAGTCTTTTTAGTTCTAATAAAAGGCATGCTTTTGTAAGATTGGGACTGATGTTTACAGTGAAGGAATTTTATTAAAGCTTTTCTTCAATTTCCAACATCCCATTATATTGGAAATAGTATTAAATGTGCAGCATTTTAAAATCTGCCTTTTGATAAACGGCATTATATATTCCAATTGCAGTGGATATTACAAACAATACATTTTGTATGAAATTTGCAAATTAGGCCTTCAAAAATATTGTGTTTCAATTGATGCTGGTCAGTTTGCTGCTTTTTACAATCGTGTGTCTTCAATACGACGCAGATTCAACATATATAACTTTTAAACCTACCAAAGAATGAGCTTTATTGTTCATAAAACTCTCCTCTGTTTTACCATTACACTTCAGAGATTTTTCAGTTATTGCTTCTAAAGCCTTTCAATAGCAGTGAAAAACATTGATAACAATAGGCTAAAATTCTAAGGAGTTGGGCCAGAATCTTTTACACCTCTTGCCTTGCATAGTTCACAGCTTTCTACCCTCTGTGTGTGGTTCTCGTGTGGGAAACTTTGGGTCCTCTAAAGAGGGAAGTGGTTTTCTGCAGAGTTCTGCTGAATTTCATATCTTATTCAACATCCTTCATTTCGGGCACAGAGCTTCACTAGGAAAAATGCTGAAGCCATATCCAAGACCACCGTGAGGAATTCATCAGCAAATATCTTGCCTTTCATTTTTGAGTTAAACGTTGCAAAAAACTTATGCTGTGAAGACCTTTTCCACAGGGGTTTGACAGTTCCAAACTGGATTAGCAACAAAGGCATGAATGACAGCTAATGTAAGTTGGAAAAGGTAGTTTTAGGTGTTTTATTCCTTTTACAGCTATATAGTTCCATCTAATGGCACTCTTTTGAAAGAAATAGCGTATGAAAACAATAAAAAGGAGCTTCTTCCATCAATCGTTTTCTTACTTGGTGCAAGTTATGTTATCAAAATTAACTTTTAATCTATTATTTCCCACTTTAATATTTCAATTTCTATCATTCTCTTTTCATTAATAAGCTTGTGATTGCCTGCTTAGTGCTCTCCCAGAACTCATCAAGAGCTCAACCTACAGATTTTCAATTTAGTCATTTTATATCAGATTAATTCAACCAATGAACCACAAATGACATTATTTATGGACATGAGCCACCGAAGTACAGTCTGTTTAAAGCTCTGTACATAGGGAGTACTAATGATGATTAGAAATCAACCCAAAATATTTTGCTTCTTTAAGTATGTCTATTCAGGTTTCACTGTTCCACTTATAAATTAACTATAGGAAGGCAATGCTGTGCCATTAACTTTTTAGGCAAAGACAGTAATACCTCAGCACACTTGTGACTTGCTTGTATCTCTAGATTTATAGTTTTATAATATGTGATTTCATTCCCATGAGCATCTTCTGTATCTTAAAAAGAGGGGAGGAAAAATCTTGATCTTTCTGTGTAATACTTTACACTTCTTATTGTTCAGCAGTTTTTTTAAGGGAGTGAAGAAAGAAAACACCATGCCAATGTGTGTTGAAATTGCAGTCCGTATCACCAATGCAAAACTCTTGTGTGGTCTCTATAATAATTGGAAGAGGTGATGAGATGTTTGAACTTCAAAAGCTAAATAGGAAAAGAAAGAAATTATCTTCTCTGGTTTGAGCTCCTCCCCTCATTCTTTCTCCCTTGAATCTGCTGTGAAAGTCAGTGCAAAATTGTCATGCCAGTAGTCAAAAGATCAAATATTATTTCATACTAAGCCCTGTCATGGCTCCTTAAAACTGAAAAGAATCATTGTTTCAGAATCCCACAGCTCTCAGGATTTGACCTGGAGAATTTGACCTGGGCTGGATGCTGTGGACTCCAACATTCACTTTCCTCAGCAGGAAAATATTAATTCATTAAAGCTCATCTCATACTTAGATGCCTGTAGAGTTGGAAGCCTATGGGGTCATTTTATATTTGAAGGATCCATATTCACCTTTCTCATCTGTAAATTCAGTGGTACATCTTTTATCAAGGACTGTATGTTCATTCTAAGCTACTTAACTGACCATAGTGTAGAGCTGTCTTAAATAAATAAATAGCAAATATATCACGATAGATTCTGCTACATTGATGAGGTGTAATTATCAGGAAACATTTCTGCAGATCTGTGCTATTAAATCTTTGTGAAATAGCAAGGGCAGGAAGATTAACAAGTTTTCAAATTAGTTAAGAGAGAATTATCAAGCCTTCATTTTGCTATCAGTTACTGGATTTATGTTCTCTAATTTAGCAGTGCAGTCCTAAAAGATTCATTGCAAGTAAATACAGAGTGTTCAGTAATTGCAATTTAAAAAGTCAAAATTTCTTGCAGATTCTGCAGTTAACTTCCTACTCTAATTAGTAAATTAAAAAAGAAAAAAAACCCAACAAACTTGTATTGCAGCCAGTGTAAAATGACCACCTCTGTGAAATCAAATAGCACTTTTAGGTACAGTACTTAAAACTGGGATTTTTTAAATTGGATTTTAAATTGGATTAGCTCAACTATGTAGAATTATCTGTATGGTCTTTGCAGTCTTAGTTTGCACTCAGCTCCCTGCTGAGATTTTTTTCACTCTGGAAGATTTTGAGGAAGTGGAAACAGAAATTAGCTTAAAAAGAAAACAATCTTTCAGCTTTAAGTATTGAGTAGGAATGTTCTGGAGTCTTCTGACAAAATGGTTTCCCTGGCAATTCAACAAAAGATGCTAGGAATGTACAGAATAGTTCTTAACAAGAAAATCTCTCACCTCAGAAATGTGAGTGGGATGATGATGGTGAAGAGACCTTGAATGTAGAATATAACATAGAGGGGTTCAAGCTGCATGACTCAGGTAGGTCTCCTGGATCTTCTGATAAGCGTCATTGGCTTTTCTTTATGGCTTTCCCTCGAAGTCTGTAGGTTTTATTCCTTTCTCTCAGTGTTAATTTGGGAAGGGATTCAGCCTCGTCAACCTGGGTGAGTGCCCTAGTCCAATTGGTATCTGTCCATGTCTGACCCAATGAATATTTCATTAATTATGCAAAATTCACTCAGTAGCCTGATGGTTATGGCATTCAACTGGGACCCAAGCTCTACTGAGCCTGTACTGCTATTGTTAACAGAAGGGTAAATAAAATCCACTCCCTTGACTTTCCAGTGTACCACCTTTGGGACGTCAGTAAAATCAAGCTGATGTAACCACCACCTCCTGTCTTGATGGTATGACAGATTGTGAAAAGAGTATATAGCACAGTTACCCCCAGATGACTTGAGTATTCAATTATCATTTGTACCTAGAGCAAATAAGACATTATTCTCTTTCGTTGTTATTTGAAGAGCGAGAGTATGGCTTTGCTCCTGGGGAAGTGTCCGGAGACATTTTCTCTCCTCTTTTCATTATTTGGAAGTGATCTAGCATTGCTGCTTTCTTATGTTATTTCTACAATGGTAGAGATGAAACATAGTGGGTTATGATTTCTGAAATATGAAATCCTTTGCCCTGGGTCTTTGCTGGTTTTTGACAAATTGCCAACTATTAGAAAAAAATTCCCCATCTCCTTTCTTTCCTATTTTCTGAGACAGTATCTTTAATATAAGTGGGTATTGCAAAGTAGAATTTCCCAATAGCCCTCAACTAGCCTTTTTTCTTACAGTTCTCTTTGCATACTGAAGAATAGGCATTTTCTATCATTATCTCTCTTCATACTTTTCCAGGAAAGGAAAATTCTTCAGAGGGTTCTGTAGACCTGCAGGATTCAGGGGAAAAAAGCTCTTGTGAACGCTTAGTGATGTGATCCCTCTAACTACTGCAGTATTTTGCTTATACTACATTTTAACTCTAGCAGCAATACCTGTCATGAAGTAAATATTCTCCGACAGTCCTTGTACTTTTCTCTTGCCTAGAAGATCTTCACTTTGAAAAGAAATTATTTTGTTCCTTAATGAGGGCTTATGTTATCTCACACATCTGAATAAACATGCTCCTATGCAACACAACAGTTTTAAAATAAAGAACATTTTTTGTACCTTGAGGCTTTTTTACAATGCCTCAAAATTTCAACATTGTATTACTTTGCAACAAAAAGAAAATATACCCGAGGGCTAAAGCATGTTGTGCAGTTCATTGGAATCCCAATTATTTTCACTGATATATTTTATCTCTTGTTTATTTTTATGTATTTTTATTTGTCCTCTGGCCTGATACATTCTTTCAGCTTCAGATTTTTCTCATCGTTCTTTCAGCACTGTACTTTGGAGGAACAGGACTTTCCTGACAGTTACAACTGGGATTAGAGGAGCTTTCTACTGCAGTCCCAGTTTTGACCCTGACTGAATCAATAATCTGTGAATTTTTCATGCAGCACACTCTACTAGAAAGGAAGAGTTTTGTAAAACACTTGGAGAAGATATTTGAACTGCCTAAGTTATTTCACTTTTGCAAAGAAATCTTTGCAAACATTTTATTAACAACATTGTTCACACTCAAATTTAAGATGTTTACAGTTTACCTTAAAGATAGAAAATTGAAGTTTGGTTCTGAAGTAACACTTAAACTGTCACTGATGGAGAACGCAGCCTTACAACTTCAGATTATCTTGCAATTTTGTCAGTTTTGATTCTGTTTCCCCTTTTTCTTTCTCCTTTCCCTGGCAACAATTTTGAGACTTCCAACTGTCTTAAACTCATGAGGCTTCATAAAATATAGAGGACAGATGTGATCTAATCACTGTAATTAGAATCCTTTTATTAGTATTCTTTGTTGGAATTGGTGAGAAACAGTTTTCTTGTCACTTCACAAATGTGGAGTTTTTAGCATTTTTTCCATCTTAGCAAAAAGCCAATGTCTTGAGAAAAATCATATTCAGCTATGCAGTAAGGTTCAGTCAAATTACTCCAAGCATTCATTCATCTAATCTTGAAATACTTCAGTTTGATTTTGATGTGTTTTTTTACAAAAAACTTCTCGTTGGTTTTAACACAAAAAAGCTTTTAATATAAACTGGCCTATAACTTTGAATTTGGGTAAGTAAAACATTTTGACAAGATCAGCTCTTTTCTCCTTCAGCATTTTTATAAATATGGAAATCTATTTTCCCATTGATGATTTTGGCTTCAACCAGTTGGCATTTGCTTCTTTGAGAAAGAAATGTTAAGGTTGTTTCTAAACTTTCCATATTCTGTTTCAAGACAGAGACTACTGAGGCACCAATGACTGTATTTTGATACCCAGGAAATAAAGTAGTAGGTTGGAAATTATGATTCTATGAAATGAAGTCAAAATAGCTGAAAGAGAGGCATTTATAACACCTTATCCTTCCAATTGCTGAAGTTTGATGGAATTTGATAAAAAAATGTGAGGAAAAAACCTCTTTCAAACCAGTGATTACTTGGCAGTAGCATACCCAGCTATCCATACTCTGCTGGAAGGCTATTGCTGATACCCCTGGATGGCTGCATGCCTTGTGTCTCACAAACTACCAGGTCCACACCAGTATCCTGTTAATGTGCACTTTGTTATGGCTTTGCTGTATTTCTTGTATTTATCTGTATTTATGCAGCTGCTAAAGAGAATTATCTTTGTACCATCCACACTCATACCATACAAAGTTTAGTAAGAACTAATACAGTCTGCTTATCCTAGTTTTGTTATTGTAACTCTGTCACAGCTTCATTATGATAATATCTAGAAAAATGTTATTTAATATGTATGGGGAGTGACAGTTGGGAATTTTGCTTTGCTGATTTAGCCAGCCTCTAGCTTTGATCACCACACAACCCATCTTCTTTTATGAAACAAAACAAACCATTCTAATTAGTTGGTTGTTACAATCGGTGATCATCAACAGTGAAGGACTAATTAACCGTAGTAGTAAGGCATGATGTAAGTTTTTTTGTTCATCTGTTTAATGAATTAAGAAGTCAAGAGAACAGACTTCATCAAAAAGAGTTGAAAACACTAATAAAGAATCAAACCTGCTCCTCTAGTCTAGCATCCAATCTCTTGACTTGATCAGAAGACAATTCAACAGATAGAAATACAGGGAACTTAACTATCCTCTGCTTTTTCTTTCCTCTTTAGAAATTCTTTCTTTGTACCTTATTGGCATTTAAATTGATGGTCCATGTTGAATAGAAAGGATATTTTGTACTTTCATTGTATAAATTAGCCCGTCCATTCTTCATTGCTGTACATTGTAGTGCTATGTGCCATTATTCTGGTCAGTCATCTGGCTTTAAATCTCTTTCAAGTCTTCTGACAGATTTTCCCAGTCTTAGCAAATCCAGTTTACCTGAAGACTGCCAAATTTAATTACACTGCGGTCAAACCTATTTAGCACCTCATCCATAGTTAATTTATTGAGCTCCTATGTTTTATCTGTGTATAAATTTTTCATTTGAAACAATATTTTAGCTTAGCAAAGGAAGAGCTCAGAAGTCTGAGAGTTTTTTTAATTAGTTCCTTTGTTAGTTCAGAAATTTTGCTTCAGCTGCCTGTATAACTGAGTTCACAGTCCTTTCAGAAACTCATATTCCAGTTTTTGATGAAACACAATGAGAACTATTAATTTCATAATTAGTTTCACCCAGCCTTTGACAGCACAGCATCAATGTGTTGAGTGCTGAAGTGGAAACCCTGCCCTCTTCACAGCTGAGTAGGGAAGAGCTCCGTCACTGACACCCTGGGATCATGATCAAGATGAGACAAATAGTCTGTAGGCTGTTGGTTGGAAAACACAAGATGAACTTTCAATGTTCCTGATAGTCAGTGATCTGATTACTCCAGCTCACCTGTTTATAAGGTTCTAAAAAGTGGGAAAAAAAGGAGGATCGTTAGAGCGTGAATCCAAAACACAGTTGTTGATATATAAAACAGCCTTACAGCTGCTATACTGCAACCCTCAGAGTAAAACATAACCAGCCTTTGGCTTTCTTTATATGTAAGGAAATGCGTTTATGCAGAAATCATCTCAAAGCATGTAAATTACTCTCCTGCTCTGGGAAGAAACAAACTCATACTATGCATTTTACCATTGCAAATACTTCCTTCCCTTGCCAAAAGTATTATTTACTAATGACCCAGAACTCCAATAGGTCTAAAGGTAAAAGGACATTTTCTATCCTAAAAGGTATACAGGCTGAAAGTAAGAGAAGAACAGATTGTAAAGAAGCAAAATCTGAAGATGTTTATTTAGGTGATCTGAAAGAATTTTAGGAATCACAGAATCACAGAATGTCAGGAGTTGGAATGGACCTCAAAAGCTCATCCAGTCCAACCCTCCTACCAGAGCAGGACCACCCAGAGCAGGTCACACAGGAATGCATCCAGGCAGGGTTTGAATGTCTGCAGAGAAGGAGACTCCACAGCCTCTCTGGGCAGCCTGTTCCAGTGCTCTGTCACCTTACAGTGACAAAGTTCTTCCTTGTGTTCCCCCGGAACCTCCTATGTTCCAACTTGCACCCGTTCCCCCTTGTCCTATCACTG
Organism: Aegotheles bennettii; assembly: GCA_013398125.1. Taxonomy (NCBI): domain Eukaryota; kingdom Metazoa; phylum Chordata; class Aves; order Caprimulgiformes; family Aegothelidae; genus Aegotheles; species Aegotheles bennettii. Next base: position 1,508,330 of record VZRW01012209.1, on the reverse strand, counting down.
GCCATCACTGAAAAGAGCCTGTCTCCATTCTGCTGACCCTCACCCTTTAGGAAGATATAGGATGTAGCTAATTTCATTATATTTTCCTCTTGGAGTGAGGACACGGATGTACAGTTGATCACAGCCAGCTAAACAAAGGAAAATGTGTGCTGAAGTCAAATTCAGGTGGGAAGGAGTGACTGAACGTAAGGTGGCACATAGACAGCCAGCAGTATTCTCTGCACTGAACTGATTCCTGTTCAATAACTTTGCTGCAAAATATTTAAATCTGTTTTCTTGCAAACAGTGTAAAAGTCCCAGGTAATGCTATATATCTAAATATATCCCTAGTTGAGTCTTGAGTTCACAAGGTTTGCAGGTTTTCCACGTGGTAAAATCTGCTTTTGAGGAAGCTGCTATAAAACACCGAAACTTTCAGAAGCAGAAATGCACGGCTCCATTGCATTTTAATGGCACCTTGGGCCTCCATGGCTAGGGCAGCCTGTGGAGCTACATATTTGAAGAAGATGGGAAGAATGGATGGTTAGCACTGCGTGGTTGCTAGGCTTCATGATTCAAGGTCACAGCAAAGTGAAATTTTAATAACTCGGTGGAAGTAACTCATGAAATGTGTATCTTGCAGTTTCTGCAATTCTGTCAATTGCATTCATCTTCAAATCTTACCTAAAGGTGTGTTTCACCACGTGCTGTCTCTAGACTGGATCACGTGTATTCAGTTAGTATCATAAATTAATGTGATTATGCAAATTCTGTCTACCAGTTTGGGATCTTCCTGAAGCTCCAGTCACCTTTCATTAAGACATAGCCCGATAAAAGATGGGTAAAGCTCTTGATGGCCTCATTTGAGTATCTGGGAATGGTATGGATATTATGAGCTCCATCTCTAGCATCAAATAACCAGACAGACAGCACTGAATATGTTGAGAAGTTCAGCAGAATGTTTAGACATTCATAGTACTGAGCTGTGTAAATCAGCAGTGCTGAATAAGCATCAGGAGCATTAGCTTATTTAGGTACCAAAAAAGGATGGGATTTTGAAATTACCCAGCTCCTTATAATATTTATAACTGGTTTGGTCAGCATGCATTTCACTATCATTCATTTTATTCTGACATAGGAAACTTCATTCTGATTATTTCTCCAAACCAACCTTGAATACTGGATCTTGACTACACTCTGGAGGTGGCTTTGGGTTAATTTTATTTTTTTTAATTGTCTGTTGTTTGACAAGCCAGTTCTATTCAGAAGTCGTATACAAATTCTTAGGTAATGGTCGCTAATTGTAAAAACCCTCAACGACTTAATCTGCTGTAACCTTCTTGAGAATATAATAAGCCTCTCTCATAATAAAATGTGTCAGAAAGGGGCAAATATTTTGCTAGCACAGCTTGTAACTGATTGTTTGTACCATGGTAACATGTATTCACACAACAGAAGTTCTGTGCAGTCATTTTTAAAAAGAAACATTTGGTTTAGTGTCTTAAGGGCAAGAGTTATTACTGTATTTTTTAAAATGCATGTACTTTCTCATCCCTACCAGCAATATGTCAATTTTTGTGAGGATTGCATGTTATTTGCCTTAGGAAAAGCAAAATCAACATAATGAGGCAGAACGCGGCTGAGCTGTCTGAGGATGCTTGGGGTGGGGGTGGGGGTCACTGTTTTTTCCTCTGCAGTTACAAAGTGACAATAAGATTTCTGAACCTCTTTGCTTCAGAAAAAAAAAAAAAACAAAAACAAAACAAAAACTCACACTTTTTGATCAGCAGAGCTTTTGGGAGTGCAGAAGTAAGAAACGTGCTGCGTGTGACTGAACTGCTACCATTGCCAGAATAAATCAGGCTGGGTTATAAACCATACTGCAGGACACAGAGCTGATAAAGATGCCAGTGTGAGTCTGCCACCTATTTCAGCCCACTGGTTTGTCCCAACAGTTCATTCTGCCAAGCAATCCACTGTCTGCAGAGACATGAGACACTGGGGTTTTGCTGGTGTTTGGCCACCAGTGAGAACTATTTCAAAGCTTGTCTGTCCGCAGCTTCTGAGAGATTCATCGGTTATGTTGGAACTTTGTGGTGTTGTTAAATGCTGCCAAGAAATCTGCTGTGATTTTTAGCCTTTCTGAGTAACTTGCACCTTTCTGTTTACACAGCTCAACATCGTAAGTAGAAATAGGAGCTGTAGCAGGGAAATGGTAGCTGCTCTGCCAGATTTGGTGAGAACAATTTTGAAGCTGTCTAATTGCATGAAACAGGGCAGAGTGAGTGAGGATCAGCTTTCCTTCCCAAATAAACGTGACAGTTCAGATTAATCTCACATGCCATCAGCTTCCTTGGAGATCTTGGCAAGCTCTATCACCAAGAAGAGGCAGACCTGATCAATACAATATTTTAATATAAAAATAATTGGAGAAAAGGTACCTTCATCCTCTTAAAAAGTATTCTTTTCTGGTAACAGGGGAAAAAACATGCAGGCTGTCCTAGAAGGAAGGGAAGAAAGCCAATGCCAACAAAAGTATTAAATTTGCTGCTTGCTTCACCTTTAAGCGCTCTGTGCCAAGTTACAGCATCTCAGGGAGCATGCAAAATCCAGGGTTCAGAAGTGGCTGCTGCGGATTGCTACAAGCTGAGGAGTGGTGGGGAAGATTTCAGCTTTAATTACCAACTTCCTGCTATCTCCCCTCCTCCTTTGAAATTCAAGGCACTTCATTTTATTTTCACATAGTTTGGTGTCTGAGATTCTTTTTTATGTTAGTATGAAAATAATGATGAAAAGGAAAATAATTCTCTTATGAAAATTCATGAGAACGGGCAGAGTTTAGAAGTTGTGTTATTTATTCAGGAGAGCATAATGACTTTTAAAAACACTGGGATTGTAAGTTTGTGTGGATTTTTTGGTGTTGGTTCTTTTCCTTTGTGTACCTTGCCAGCTTTCATATCTGTGCAGCTGTGGAGCATATGTATCAGGTCTCAAAGTTGCAAATAATTAAGAATATAGATTCAAAAATAAGCCAAATAATCTGTTAGCTAAGAATGTAAAGGGACCTTTCAAACACCGTTTTTATGTATTAAAGTGCCCAAATGCAGACATCCACATGCTTCTCCAAGGACCTTAATAAATGCTTCATATTGTCATTTTTAGTCCAGGGATAAATAAGGCCAATTACTAACACCCCAGAAGGAAACTTGTACTGAAGAATCCTGATATAGTGCAGAACAAGTTGTCTTGGCAGTTTAACAGCATCCATATTTAAGTGCAATAATACAGCTGTTCAGACACAGACCTTGCTGTTGATTTGCCTTGCTCAAGCAGATGCAGTCAGGGCTTCTCTGACTCCATGCTGCTAGATCTCAGAAGTTACCTGCAGCAGTTGTATCAAATCAGTCAAACACACTACAGTTTTTCTGACCCTCTAGGTCCTCAGAATCCATGCCAGCTTTTCCAAAACCTCTGTTCCTTTAAAACACATAAGAAAATAAAAAGTTAAAAGATTCCTTCATCTTGAAGAACCAATAACCTGGAGTACTCTGTGCCCCAAGATCCTTTATCTTCTTTCAAGAGTTGGTTGCCAGCTGAACCTAGTAGGATCCATGCAAGAATCTTCAGGGCCTTTTCCCTGCAAGACATATCAGGATTTTTTCTTGAGAAATGTATTGCTATACCCACACTTTCATCCTCCCCTAGATCTAGCTGACAAGTTCCTCCTCAGACGTTGTTCCCCCAGGCTTTCTTACTGTTGGTAAGAAATACAGGCTTGACTCTTCCTCTTCCTTGACTCTTCCTTTTCCCTTGGAAATACCTATTTTTCACTGCACTGGAATGACACCCGATACACTTTCACCTCAACAGTCAGGATTTTCCTTCTCACTCTTTCCAAAATTTTCCATCTTCAACTCTATCCTCAGAGTACAGCCCCACTCTCTGAGAACAGGCCTGTGGCTACTGGTGCTCTCCAGCAATGGACAGATTTAATTGCCACTATAATCTCATCGGTGTCTGTTTGAAAGAACAGCAAGCAAGTGGAGTATCCATTTACTGAGGGAGAAAGTCTTGAGCAAGTCTCATTCTGCCAGAAAGGTCCCCAGTCACCACCACGCCCCATTAAGAATCTTTGCACATCTCCCAAAGCACAGTGAGTAGAAGCCTTTTATTTCTTATTGCCTCTTTTAAGTCAGATCTGTTGGGAAGTAGATATGAAGGCAGCAAGAGAGAGTAATCAACAGCCTTAGTACAATCAGACAGTCGAAATTATTTCTTTGAATAATGAAATCAAAGGAAGTGGTAGTATATAACTCCAATGGGATGATGCTAAATTGCGAGGCAGCTCTGCCTGTTATTGTTCTTTGTATGTGAAGGTGCAAATTCCAGTTAGAAAAATTACTCTAATCATATCTCTGTTCTCACTTTAAAGTGTTTGTATTAAATAAGGAGTCTGTGTCTAATTCAAAAGCTCAGTATCCTTTTTTTTTTTTTCCAAGGTAGTATGTGTAGACTGTTTTCTTCACATAGCCTGACTGGTGGTGCTTGGGTTATATACAGCTCTGGTGAAAAATGTGAAAGGTTGTAGAAATGAGGCCAAACTCTTAGCTCTAATAAACAGAATACACAAATGATACAAAGAAAGAAGCCAGCGTTGCCATTTATACTGGCAAATTTCAGCTCTGTCCCTTTTTTCCTCAAGAACAAGAGAAACAGTTTATGCAAAGGCAAGATAGAGACAGCCAGGCACTGCTGGGTTTATCTTTGGTGTGATAAGCTTCCTTCAGGGAGACAAGAACAAACTGTGCACAAGGCACAGAGAAGGTACAGGCAGTACATTTTAAATGCTTTCCACAGTGAATTGTTCCTGCTTCAAGGAACAATTTAGGTTTGCTCTGTCAGAGCTCCTTCCAGCTTCTCAGGAAGCATAGATCTTTGATGCACTGAACTTTTAATTGCATTTCAATGGGGCTTGATTGATAAGTAGTTGTGTGTGACATATGGCAGTTTGGTTTGATATAAGGTCTGGAAAGAAAGAGAGATGGATGAAGTTAATCCTACTCCTGAGGAATGTCTCCATGTGAGCTGTAATTGAAAACTAATGCACACAACTCACAGTCACCTGAAGCCAAGGTTATCTGGAGAATCCTTGTAGTAGCTGGGTCCACCCATTGGGGCCTGACTCCAACCTGCCCCCCAGGGAACCTGCAAACCCTGAGGATGGTAAAGATTGCTTCTGCTGCATGGAAGTGGTCTCTTCCAGAGAGAGGAAGAGATGGTCGTCCATGCAGTCAGGACCAGCGCTCCGAGGGCTTTCAGACTTCTGGCTTTAGAGGAGAGAAAATAGGAACAAGAGTTCCTGTCCCTGTAGCACTTTATGTGTCAAGGCATCTGCAAAGCCCCAACTTTGGGACCTCAGGATCGCTTGCAGCCTGAGATAAACTGGCACACCATCTAGACCTCCAGTGGCAATGTTATTAAAAGTTCAGTAACACCAATTTATCTCCATGAAATAATTTGGTTTTGTCAAGTCAGCCTTTTGTAGTTAAGACTTGTTTCATCAAAAAATTCCTGGCCACCTCAATACTATTCAGATAGGACCTGAAGTAAATTGTTGTATTACTTTAGGCAGCAGAAACAGAGAGTAGAGCGTTGTGAGTAATTTGCAACATGTATTGAACCAAATTCTATGCTTGTGTAATGTCACTGAAACAGGGACTTCAAGAACAAGAAGAGACAGTACCAATCTCTCTATTTTGTTTACCTGACACTTTCTGTTAGAAGAAATTGTGTAACTTGTTTGCTAGGAGTTTTTGAGAAACTTTCTGCTGTTATTTGCAGCAGAGCTTTGAAAATTCATCTAACAAAAACTCTTTTGGGCAAAGAAATGTCTTTTTCTCATCCATTACTAAATAGGTTCTAAAGTCCCAAGGAGGAACTTCTACCTATGGTCTCCTTCCTCCCAGAACTTTGGCAGGACTTTCCAAATACCCTGCCAACTTGTGTTCAAAGGAGCTTGATTTGTAATTGCACTAAAACCATTAATATTTAATCTGCCAATTTACTGTACGCACATTTGGGAATAACTTGTCTTGAAGAGGAGTAACATACTGTTAATATTGTAAATTTTCTTCTGGATGAGAAGTCTGAATTCTACTGCATTTTATTCCTTTACTAGCAGTAAAGTACATTTACAGCTTCAATTGAATTTGCACTTGGACGATCAAATATAAGTACATAAAATACAGATTGATCTTGCTTATAAAATCTGTTGATATTTTGGCTGTTTCTGTCTGGCAGTGATAAGACAAATATTAATTGAAACAAAAAAAAGCTGATCTAATTTTCTATTTTAAATTATATTATAATTTCTCAATTGTTTTTCTGAGTTATAGTCATTATCTTATGTAGCAATATTATACAGCTTATTAAAATATAATGTGTCCATGTTTTCTAATAAGCTGTTGTCTCAAAATTGAACACAGATACTCTCAATTTGCACATTCTGTATCAAATTTACAAGGTCCCATTTTTAATTTCATGTCTATAGACCACCTAATCATATCATATTATATTCACAACTTCAACTAGAGATTCCATCAACAAGAGAAATCAGCTGCAGAGCAGAGGCTGAGAGATCATTGTCTTCTCAATAAGTAAATTAATTAAAATCTACCAATTAGTTCAGTAAATCGTAAGAAAATGAACTTTGTGTAATAGTTGGGAAGTAAGTATTGGGTGAAACTAAGCTATTCCATATCATAGCCACTCTCACTTCCCATGTTGTTGTTGTGATAGTCTTTGGTAATGCCCTCCAGATTTCACCTTGAAAGATAAACTATTCCCTTTAAAAAAAATGCTACTTTAAGTTATTTTAAAATGTCATTTTTTCAAAGAGTATTTCAAGGCAAATAAAAATCAATTTGTTCATAGTTCTAGGACCTGTGTAAAATTTAAAATTAAATAAAACTAATTGTAAATGTAAATTTAAAACCCCATCATTTCTGTGCAAGGGACTGCCAAGGGATTTGCCAGTCTGTTGCCATACACTTTTGTGCCATCCTGAAGAGAATTGTTGTAAGCACAGATGCAGAGATCCCTAAATAGCACCGCCCGTGTCATCCACTCAGAGAGTTGCTCAGGCATTAAGGTTGTGGATTATTTGGCAAAAAATATGATTGAATGTGCGATGTTTTGTTTGAGGCATTGGGTTTGATAAACTTCTGCTGAAAGTAAGGCAGAGTTCACCCTCCTGGCAGGATGTCTCAGTGCCTGGAGCTGGGACAAGGCTCAGTGATGGCATCCCTGGGCACACCTGGAAGCCCAGTATCCTCAGGTGGATCCAACTTCCCTGGAGCTTCTGAGCTCCCTTTTCCAGAGCCAAAGCTTTGTGCTTGGAGGACCTGTGTTGCAGTGGAGGGGTTGGTGGCTCTAGGGCAGGCTGTGCAGTGTGGCTGTCCAAAGCTGCCATGTATGGTCCTCACAGCTGGCTGATGGCATCTGGAACCCCTCCAAAATCCTCCCTCTTCCTGCACAAGCAAAACAGATGTAGCTGCCCTGTATTTTCACAGTATGTGGTAAGTAGTGTGTTTCTGTAGTGAGTAATGAAGCTGAGTCTGTGTATGCTCTCCCTTGTGTTGAAGTGTGAATGTTGTAAACTGCTAAAATTTTTTTTATGCATTAAAACATTTAGAGGCTGAAGTCTGTAAAACTTAACTGCTCCTTAAATCTTACCCCTTTCGGTGCATCAGTTCACCGGTCTGAAAAGCAAAGGCAGGCAGGGTTTGCCTGTAAGTCTTAGTACTTGAGCGAGACATTAATGTCTGTTTGCTTCAGGAATATTGCAACTACTTGGACCTCTTGTCCTTATAAATGTGGCAGACTTTTCCCCCAGTGGGGAGTTTCTGGGTTGTTCTTTCTACACAGTTGTTTTCTAATGATTTGTAGTAGATTCTTTCAACTCTTGAGTCTTAGAGCAGGATTAAAGTTGGTTAAGTTGTCAGGGAAAAAAAAAAAATAAGGCCTAATTTGCTTTGGCCTGGCTGGTTCCTGATATATTTATTCTAAAACAAGATGATTAGCATAGCAAAACATGTTCCCCGAGCATGTGAATGTGAGCTTCTATTGAGAAGGGATTTGCAGGCTCGCTGCTCATGGCAACCAGTATTCTGGTCCAGGTTTTAATTTGTTTGTTTGGATGTTTGCTGTGTTGTTTGGGGTTATAGGATTGAAAAGCTTCCAAAAGTCTTATCCAGCCTCTCAGAATATCACTCCAGAAAAATATATGTTTCCTTTTGGAAAATAGGTGTTTCCCTAGAAAACAGGTGCTTACCTGTGTTTTTGACAGGGGTGCAGAATCTGGGTATCCAGTTAAAACTTCCAGCTATTGCTCACTTGGCCAAGCTGACAAAAATTTGACTTGCTTCAAATACAGTGACATTTTGCACTATTGTTTCTAAAAAAACTGTAGTTTGAGAAGAGTATATTCATTTTTGAAACTCAGATTGTTTCTTGCAACCCAAATGGCTGTGGTGCTGCCAGTTATCTCACGCATGCAGAAGTTCGATTGCTGCAGGTTTCTTGCAGCCATCCCCTGCCTTGTGATCCATTTTATAAAAAAGTGCTATTTTCTTTACAAAGAAAAAGGCCTGAGATTGTGCCTGTTCTTTTTACTCACAGCACCGTGGTGGAAAGGGCCACCAGACTTGATGAGCTGCTGAAAATGACTTGAAATGGAAGAATTAAATGACTTTTTTTTTCCTTTTTAAGTAGGGATGGAAGAGTGGAAAATAATATTAGTTCTAGAAGAATCTTCCAATAGAAACTGGGTTTACAATATGAATCTTGAAGGGACCAAGGCAGGATTACAGAAATGAAGAGCAGGGGGTGTAAGGCTGTGCAGAGAGGGACAAGTCACCGTGTCCAGAGTGGACTTTTCTTTTAAGGTTACAGTGTAAAATGCCTGAATGTAGTTTTGTCCATAAATGATGTATAATGTATATTATACTTGCCACTCAGAGCCTCAAGATCCTGTGATTTGTTAGGCATCAGCCTAGCTAAGAACTTCAATCTACATTTGATTTTGATGAGGTGCTCATTACTTCAGTCACTCATGCTCATCCTGCGTGCTTGGTGGCTAATGGCTTTGATGACGATGGCACTAAATCATACACTTCTGGTTTAGCATTTCTTAGCTGTTTTTCTATAACTAATCCTAAAACTTCCTTCTTAATGATTTAACGTATAGGCAAGGGTCTGTCTTTTGAGATTGTGGAAATCAAAGTCTGTGGAAAGGTAGAAAGTCATGAGCTGTGCTTCTGCAGTCTGCAGAGGAGAAGGACAGCACCTTCCCCATCTATCTCCAGTCTCTGCTCATCAGTACCCACAGTACTACACCCAAACATATTTTTGACTCTTGAGTTCACACATTTCCAGAAGTGCAGGGCCATAAAGTGAATGAGGAAATTTTCTTGTCCAGCTGACAAGACAAAAGAAATGCGTGTAATCGAAACAGTTCGATAAAATAGGTTAATCATGTTTTAATAACAAAGCATTGTTGGGGGCAAGGGGGCTGCTGAAGTGTCAGGTACTCTGAGAAACTAAAACAAATGGTTTGTGCAGCCCCAGCATAAGAGGGCACGTCTGCAGAGTTGTGTCTGGGGACTCAGAGCCAAGCAACCCCCCCATCTGCAGCGTTTAGCATCTGCTTTAATGGTAACTCTGCATCTGAAAGAGGGAAAGCTGCTCTGTGCATTAAGAAAACTTCTTCAAAATAAAAAGGGAATTTAGTCTTAAATACTAGGCTTCTATTTTCATAGTTCATGATAGCATGATTGGATTCTTTCTGTGGACACAAGCTCCTTCATTGTACTATTCATCACTGTGACAGAGGTTAGACTTGAAGAAAACTGAAACTGAGATGAAAGAGTAGAATTTTTATTATTTTAGCAGCTGAATGTGTCATTACATCAGAGTCAGTATTGTGTAGCAAATTGCAAGCTGGAGTGAAATTGCTTTAAAAAATATCTGTATATATTTTTCTAAAACTGTGATAAAGTCATTCAGCGGCGCATTGAAATGTATTTCTAGCTGAACTGTTATATCAGATCTGTTTTTTACCGTAGTATGAGAACAGATGGCAGTTATTTTTCTTAACAGTCTCCAGCAAAGCTGATGCAATGCCTTGCCTTGTAAACGCTTCCAAGTGAAAGACAACTACACGTGGCCAAAACGGATCTGCATTGTAACATTGACTTGTGGTTTCTAAAGCAAACTTTTAATCAGCTTACAACAGTAGGCTGGTGATAATTACTCAATGTCGTATCACTCAGGTAGTTCATTATAGCAGGAAAATGAGCTATTAATCAGAATCAATTGCACATGTTTTGCAATAGGTTTTTGGAGCAGATGTCTTTTCACAGGCATTTTTAATGCAATAATTGAGTAGTCCATGACTTGAGGACAACTGCAGTCACTCCCATGGTGCAAATGCATTTGTAGATTTGGAGATGCTCTCTGTCTCTTTATAGCATTGCTGGGGGGACTGTGACTGATCTGAGACCAACAGCTGGTCAGTAGCTGGCATGGAGAGCAGGCTACTGCACTGACGGCAACAAAGTTGTTTGGTGATTTTATACATTTTTATAAGCATAATACAGGGCGTTTCAAAAAGATGACCCATTTGAAATGGACCTTCAACTGAAATTGGGTCCATCTTTTTGAAACGCCCTGTATAAATTGCAATGTTTTTCAAAGGTTTTTGGTTTAAAGTTTACACAACCTTGAAAGTCACATGGCAACTTGGAGAAGGCCTGGTGAAAATGTCTCTATTGAAAGCCTGATGTAACGTGACTTGCCTGCATCCCCAGAAATGCTGTGTAGGTGAACAAAATGTTGTATTCTTAAGTGAAGTCATTTGTAGTTGTAAATCAAAATGAAGCTGCCAAGTATTGTAAATCTAGAACTGCCTACCAATTTATGACTTTTTAGATTGCCTGCTGTAATGTGCCATATTATAGAAGCATTGTTAGGAGCCATATTTTATTTACTTGCTTTACATTAATACTATGTTGAAAATCCAGCTTTGCCTTATTCAGAGAAGCTTTCATTCTTCTGTTTTATAGAAACGTGTTCAAAAAAAACCCCTGGTGTCTCTTATTTTACAGCCTTCGACAAAAGAAAGGAAACTTGGCCCAGAAGCACTGGACTGGACCGGCCAACATAGTAAAATGCAAGCCTTGTCCCCTGACACACGCCAGCCCGGTCTGTGGGTCTGATGGACACACATACACTACCAAGGTGAGTTCTGCTTGTGACCTGGAACCCATTCACTGGTGGGCATCCAGGCTGTGGTATGAAGATGAAGTATCTTTCATTAATAGGCAGAATTAAATTAGAGTCTACTTTAGTTCTTGGTATATTTCTGTGTAAAAAGTGCTTGTATTTGACACACAGCAAATCAGAATGACAAATCAGAATCTTCTCACTTTCCTGATTCATGTTTCTCTAAAGAGCTTATTCTTGCTAATGATATAGAACACTTTCAATATTGATGATGCAACAGAAGAAAATTCATTTGATCAGATTAGCTTGTTTGGACAAGAGGATTTTGGGATAGTTCTTGTTTTAAGATTTGGTCTCCAAATGGTAAAATAATTTGGCAATATCATTCTTCTGTGATTTATTTTTAATAAATGATTTTTGTTTCCAGACTGCATAGGTAACATACTACAACTCATTTAAACCACAGTTTTAATATACTTGTGTGCCAGATGCAGCATATATGGTACCATTAAAAAAAATCCCATAACCCAGTGGGGATAATTGGGTCATTGTCATACTGAAAATATGATCACCTCAGGGCTTGACTCAGTAAAAAAACCTGGCTTCACAGCCATTCAGCAGTCTGGATCTCTCATTATCAGATAAAACCTTCCATGTCTTGGATACATGTTCCATAAACAGTACTTCAGGCACTGGAAGTCATGTTTAGGGAATACTCCTAAGATTTTCATCTCTTCCTGCATGTAAATTGAGGTTTAATAGCCAGTAAAACCACCCCTTAAAATGCAAAAATAGCCCCCCAAAAATCCAGGAAAATGAAGTGGTCAGGGGAAAAAATTCTTTGCTGTCATGTAGCAGTGATGATGATATTGCAGCTACATTCTCTTCTCAGCTGGGCAGCTTGAATACTTCATCCTTTAATAGATACAAATATTAAAATGCTGCCATGGCTAATTCATTTAAGCCTCTCGTCTATTCTGGCTGCAGGATTTGCATGGCTGAAGTAGCAAATCAGCAGAAACTCTCATACTTGTACACACAGGCTACTCTCTTTAATACTCTCTAGGAGTATGTAATGCAGTAATTTAGCATTGGTATTTAGGATTAAAATTGGGCTCATTTTGAAAACAAATTTTTCTGTCTGAACTCTTGACAGAAAACAGGATATTCTGTAGTAAACAGCTTTCATTGCATGTTCAGTCATCCTGTTGAACTAATTTCTGTGCATTTTGCCTGTCCCTGTTAGCTCTGAGTCTCTTTTCTAACATTCTGTGTTTATTTTACCATAAAATCCAAATGATTTTCATCAAAAATTCTGCCAATGTCATAAATTCACCAAATTATTGTGACCACCATATAAGCTTCACAGCTATAATGAAGACATTGAGCAATTCCTGTTGCTGACACGCTTGACTGTCAAAGATACCTCCCTGAATTTGCCTCTTTTTGTGTGTTTTTTTGTGTTAAGGGAGGCTTTTAGAAGATTTATTCTGAAGCAACTTTGTCTCATGGACAATTACAGCATCTTGTTGGTCTCTCAAATGCAGCAACTTCTTTTCCACAGATTTTGTCCATGTTTTTGGGGTTTCATTGCTTTCTTTACAGTAACCTGTAGAACATCATTGCCTCAATATAACTTCTACCAAAAGCTCTGCTTCATTGATTTTTTTTTTTTAATTTTTTTGTTTGTTTGTTTCCAAAAGACAAATTTTGGTAAATGAGGTGAAAATACTTTAGGCAGAGCATTAAAACTAAATGGTATATTTGAGTGTCCTAACAAATAGCATTTTTATGGTCAATAATGATCATGGGTTTCTGATACCTTTTATAAACAGAGTACAAATGCTTCCCTCAAATTCACCACTAGTTTTTACCAGATAATGTGATCCCTCTTTCTTGCCCTCAAGCCACTAAAATCAAAGCTTTTATTTGGTTAATTTTCTTTCATGTGCAGTGCTGTTGGCAAGGATTATTTCTGGCACTGCAGTGCTGGCATGTTCCAGTACTGAGTGTGAAAAGGCAAAAAAGGTGAACATTTGAGTGTGGGCAAATACCACATTGTTTTGCATTTCTCTGTGTGTGTTCGTGTCTGGCTCTGCATCAGCTGAACGTGTGATTTGTGAACGTGTGGGCAAATGAAAGGATTCTTGCTGAGGTTGTAAACGAAAGATGGAGAGTAGCCACTACATTTCAGGGGGAAAAAAGTTTTTCTGAAGTTGTATATTGGCCATCTACTCACATCAGCAGGCAGGCGGAATACACAGACAACACCAGCGTGTTCATCCATCCCAACTCCATTAGATTTTTGCCTTTTCCTGCCAGCACAGCAGGGGTTTGGGCGAGAGGCAGAGTTTGGGCTTCTGGTTCATGGCCTGGCAGAGCAACATCAAAGCATTTCAGTAATGACTGGGGGCTGCCAGTCAGTGCTATCAGCAGTGTTTGTACCAGGGATTGCTCTTTCCATACTTTGAACTGTTAGCTGAGGTAAAAAGGAATGAAAAGGAAATGATACTGCAGAAGTGTGACTGACTGATAAAGTGGAGATGAAACTTGGGTGTCAATAAATGCATAGTAATTCACATTAAGAGAAAATAACCAAATATACGGATCACAGGCTCTCATTTAGCCACTTGATCTTAGAATGATTCTGGCTGTTCCTCAGAAGACATTGTAATGATCACTTCCAGGCAAAAATGTAAATAAAGTGCTAAAAAAGGAACTGATAACAAGCACAAAACATTATTATATTTCTCTGTAAATGTCTGGACTTCTCACTGCCTTCAGTTATCATCACTTCATCTCAAAGCTGACACGGTAGAATTATGAAATGCTTGGAGAAGGACAGCAATGGCTCTCAGAGGTGTGGAACCTCCAAGGAAGCACAGAACTAAGTGGAACACTTCAGCCTGATTTTATATGAAATCATGACTAATATTGGAAAAGAAATCTGATCTGATGAAATTGTAGACCAGTAGCTTCTAAACAAAGTATTTTTATTTTTTCAGCTCAAAATAAAGTTGTGAAATTCACTGCAGCACAATATTCTGCAGGCCAAAGATATAAACGGCATTTATATAAATCCACAGAGAACCCATCCACTGCAGGCTGGTAAACCTCTTGCACATTGAGCCCTTAGGCCAGTGGTTACCAGAAGCTGGGAAGATTGGTGTAGTTCAGCAGGACTGATTTGTTCCATCTCTAATTTATTCTCTCTTTTGCTCCTTTGTTTCCCTAATTTCAAGAAGTAAAAGTACTTGGCAGGATACTAGGCTGAGAAATCTCAGGGGTGCACTAATGTAGTTCTTGGATTCTTATGCAAAAGTGGAGGCATCTATATCTCTAGATAAGGCAAGCTGATAGTGTAGCTAACATACTCCTCTTCATTGAAGTGCTGCTCTTTAAGAAAGGAGCATATTCCTTTTCGATTTCAACTTTGACTTGGGTTGAAATTTCTTTTCAAACAGGTCCTGAGTATTCCTTATATCATTGCTTGGCATTTTTATTTTCTATCCTTCAAAGTTTAGTTTCAGACCTTAAAGCAAAATTAAGACTGCAGAACTTGATCTGAAATGATGTTCAACAGAGCTTGAGGAATGTGGAGGACTTTGATTTGTTCTCTTTTTATGGACATTTCAAGATATCTTTAAGGATTCAATTCCAGGAAAGTAACATAAAATGCATTTTTAGTTGTTGTTGTTCTTTTAAATGTTGTCTTAGTCATTGCTGACTGGATAATAAAATCTTCCATTCATAAAGGCTGTATGGCAAAATAGCAAAACCATTATCATCTTGGTGGCTTGCACTGTTTGATAATCCTCAGAGTATTATGCTCTTTGTTCTAGTGCTTTCTGTGGAGATTGTGTTTTGTAAGAAAGCATTTTGCTTATGTTAATTATAGTGCTGGTGATTCTGGGAACTGACTGTGCCCATCCACCTCGATTATAAGGGATTAGGATTCTCTGACAGCAGCCATTTGCAGAGCAGCAGAGGAAATGTTAATGGCCCAGCAGAAATACTGCAAAGTGGTTTTATGCCTGGACATCTCTAGAGATGCTCAGTAACTGATACTGGGGGTAAAAAAAGAAATCATGGATCCTAGTTCAGGTTAACATACTGGGTTCACAGCAGGTCCTTTTTGGACTTGCATAATTCTAATTCTGGAAAACTTTAGAAGCTCTCTACCACCCTTTCCTGTTACCTTTGAACTCGGTGGGCTTCAGGTTTGTTTAAAATTTCACTGAGTCTCCAGTTACTGCTTGAAATGCAGATGTTTCAAAATGCACATGCTCTCTCCTACATTGTAAAACTTTGTAAAGAGGAATTGCTGTTTCCTGGGTATAACAGCTCTATTTAATACTCTGGCAATACAAAGCACTTCATAGTACGTTGCAGTCAGAGTTTTCAAAGCTCTTTAAAGTACTAATGAATTAAGCTTGTGAGGTAAGCCCCGTAAAGAACGCTATGTAATTAGTTAATGTTTTTGTTAGCAAAGCATTAAGAATAACTCTGTAGCTGTCAGTTTTACAGGAAGTTTAATTAAGCTAGTTAATAGAGCAATTATCTGAACATGACGATGACTGCACTTAACTAATCAGAATGTAGAAATAAGGAAGATCTTAAATTACAAAACATACCACCTCAATGACTAATGGTCCCTTCAAAGATGGAAAGGTACATTAGTATAATTATTATGCTTCTAATTAGGTACATTGTTGTTCTGCAAATTCTAATTAAATCATTTCAAACTAATTAAGTCCACGATCATGTCTCTTTTTGTTTGAAAATGGAAAAATCACCTCCTGTTGTCATAACATTAGGTTACAAATTTGATAGTGAGGGATGTGCAAGAGAAATAATTTTCCAACAATCTTGAAAAGGAAGAAAAAAGAACGACCAAAATAACAAGACACTTAGTTAAATGTGTGCGTTCTGAGGGCTGCTACGTTGAATTAGGAGGAGTCTGTATTTAGAAGCATGATTTACAAATATTTGTAAAGCATAAGTGTTGTGTATTGAGTTTGATTTTTCATAATCCAACTATCGGCTGGATTACCTGTCCCCTCGGGATGGGGTGCCATTATCCAGCTGTGGCTTGTACAGCAAATGCCATCCCTGGTGGAAAACAAGACACCCAGCAGAGGTTTAGCAAGCACTAAGATCTGTCCTGTCCTCAACACTAGATGAACAAGATTAAATTCTGTGTGAATTTATAGCTTTGGTTTGGTTTTAAGGGGAAAATTAAGGAAAGACGGAAGGAAGGCGATAAAGGAAAGGCTGGAAGAGGTAAGAGAAGGTAGGATGGGGTTATAGAAATCCATGGAGAAGAAAATTCAGACAACCCTATGTGTCTGCTCGTTACTGCTTCCAAAAGCTAAGTGAAGCTGTTAGTGCATAATCAGGTCCTAAATAATAAACTTCATCTCTTGAAAGCAAAACACAGAGAGCTGCAAACAAAAATTGGAAAAAAAAAAAAAGACAAGAAAACTTTTTAATCCCATGAAGAATCCTCTTATACAGAGGATACTGATTGTTTTTGTGGGAAACTGTCTGCTTCAAACTCTGTTAAAGGCCCTGGGCAGTGTTGGGAAGAGAAGAGGGTCGCTTTGGTCCTTCTGGATGCTGGTGATCTCTCGTATCCTGCATAAAGGCAGGACAGAAATATCGGAGGTGTTCTGGGGACAGTTAGGTGCCTCACAGCCTGTCTTTGTTCTTCATTGGTATAATTTCTTTTAAGAGAGTTTGATTAGACTCCCACCACTTTGTTTTATACTGGGGCCAGTGAGCAAAAGGCCCTGACAGAAAGCAAAATTTATCCAAAGTTGTACCTCCAAGTTTTAACAACTACGGGTTAAGCAAGTTGGTCTAATTGGCTGGCGATGTTTGTCTTCTTTCTGTAACCTTGCCTAACAGGGAAAGGATATTTTTAGTTTGTTTGTCCATATTTTAACATTGCTGCGTCCAAACCAATTTGACTTTGCACAGACTAAGTTCTTTGCGATTTAACTTATTTTGTCAGTTTCTAAATCCATTATTTTTTCTTTAATTCCTGAATCTGTTATTTTACCATAGTTAAGGCTTGTCAAAGTTGAATGTTTTAATTATGAAGTTAAGCCCACAGAATCTGGGGGAAACTGTGATAATATTAGGCATGTTGCTGCAAGTGGTAATTCATTATTTTGGTAACTTGAGTATAGAAAAAACACTTCTCTAAACTCCTTAAAAAAACCTTCTCATTGTGTAGCTGCTGTAGTGATGGAAAAATACCATGCTGGGAAATGCACTATAAGAACCCATGCAGAATAAAATAACCTTCAGATTTCCAACAAACACACACCATCAGTGAGTGACAGGAAGAGGTGAAGCTTCAGGCAGCATAAGGTTGCTTCTCTCACATCCAACTCCCTTAAATTCTTCCCAAGCGAGTTTTCCCAAATGGTTCTGATAATACAGCTCTGTGAAGCAACAAGAAGAGCTCATCCTTTCAGTGTTGGAGAAGCTCAGGGTTTTGTGGTTCTTGTCCTGAGTTTCATCAGTGCTCTCACAGCATAATAAACTCTAAATAAGTCAAACAAAAGTAGTACACTCTTGTGGGGTTTTTATGCTTTTTCTTTTTATGGCATTCATTTAAATTGACTCAGAGTCAATTGATAGGATTCACTTAAATGTATCTTCCTTAAATTGGATATATTCATTTCACATTTACTCACTAAGAGTCTCCAGAACTCTTAGCAAATGGCAGGTCTAATTGCTAGTTCAGCTTCCCATGTTTACATGTCAATTGTTACCAGGTTACCCAAAAAAAACCTGTGAAGGAGGAGGCAGGTGAGGGGTGGTGTATGAGGGGGCGTCATACATGTCTAACATACTCTCTACCAAGGTATTGTCAAACAACAATGAATATTTTGGGATTTTGGTGTGTGGTAAAATAATTTAACATAGATTGATGTTTCTTTCTGGTTTTGATGTTTTATAGGTTTTGTGGTTTGGTTTTTGTGGTTTGCTTTTTTAAAATAAGTGGGGGGACACAGAATTTCCTTACATAGCAAAGACCAACACTGAAGAAGAGCAACTCATTGCAGAAAATGTTTGCTCCCTGTGCCTTTCTGATTTGCCCACATATGTTTTCTTCAGAGGGATGAAATCATGTTTAGAATGTCACTGATTTTTCTCCTTCCCATTTAAGAGCTCCTACTGTGTTGAAGGCAATGTTTTTATTTAGGCACCCAGGTAACTACTGCCAGTAATTAGGAATCTGAATATGTAACATTCCTACTGTTGGCTGCTAGGTATTCCAAAACTCAGAAAAACAACCTTTTTCTAGGGAGTGTTTTTAAATGTATGTCTTACTGAATTCAGTGAGACTGCATCTCATTAACATCTAGAAAAACGAAGTTGTGTGCCCATCTTTAGGCTGGAAGATGCAGGCCTATCCGTCGTGTTTTGCACAGCCAATGAACATCTTTGGTTTGTTCTCTAGATCACTCCAAAAGTGAGATTTTTTTATTTTATTGTTTTTTTAATTCTCATTATCACATTGCATTAAATTTATAAAAAGTATTTGTTGATGAAACATGTTACCATCCATGACTTACTTGGGCATGTTAACCCAAAGGAGAGACCGTTAAATGCTACTAGAATAAAAGAATAACTGGAACCTCTTCTTTTCACATGTGTGGAAGAAGCCAGCACTGAATGACAGAAGACAATGTACTTTATTAGTAAGCTTCTACATTAAAATTACAGCAGGAGCACAGGGAGAAAGAGGAAGCAGTGAGTAGACTGTGTGTTGTGTACTTTGAATTAATGTGTCAGTAATGATGGATGGAGCAAACAATAAAATTTGACCTGTCACATTATACTTTATGAGGCTATAAGCCTTAAGGCATTTGTAATTGGCTTCAGCCAGCAATGTTAGTGAAGGTGGATTGGAAAATTAGATTATTTGAATGATACAGACTGTTTTACGTTTTTAGTATTCAAAAGAAAAGACTAGAAACTCAAAAAGACTGAAGCCGTAAGGCTTGTTCTTTGTGAACTGTCTCTTGTCCCTTTATAATAGAGTAAGCAAAGGAATAGTTTTTAGATAACAGGTTCATACTGTGTAGAATATGGGTTATTTAAAATGATTCTGTGGGACATAGTTTTTAAAGAGTGTGTGGGAGGCACATAGTTTCCATTAACAATAATGGGATTTATGTGTATATCTTCTTCATATTATGCATCATGCTCAAGTGTGCCTCTATAGTATAACTGGACTAGAAAATGCATCTTGGGGTTGACTTTATTCAATGAGTTGTCAGTGTGGCATGAAGTGCACAAGAGAACATATTTCTCATATTTTAAAAAAATCTGTGCAGTATAGATGCACAAATAAATTGAGTTTTAAATAGTCACGCACAAAGTAATTGTATCATGTTAAATGTGTTTAGTTGGTGTTAGAAATCACATTGATATTATACACATAATACTGAGGTGATACTGTGATAGTTGTTGCAGGTAGAATGATATGAGTATTTTCCAATGAGTGCATTTTATAGAAAAATGTCAGTCTGAGCTTGCGGTGTTTTCTTCAAAATCACTTCTCTGAACTCAAAATATCTGTACCCTGGGCTGGAAATGCCATAACCTGTTCAACCTTGCAGGTTGACAGCTCTTCCTGAGCAGAAAGGGAGTGCTTTTAAAAAACCCAAAACAACAACAAAAATACAACCAGTGGTGAAAGTGGGACAGAGCCCCTCCAAATCTTCAAAACATGGACTCATCCAGATTTTTTTTTCCCCTAGAAGAGTATCTATTTTGTTCCAAGTGCATGACAGTGGAGGATATTTTCTTGTTAATGCAAAGGTTTTGTCTTCCATTGTTGTTACCTGTTCAAACTGAGAAAAGAATGTGAAGTGGATCATTTGAGGTCTAGCCAGCTCTACTCACTTTTTCTGGCAAGAGATCTTGATGAAAAGGTAGGGAAAGAAAGGAGAAAGGGAAGTTTCCCATTTCAGATTTCCGTAACTCTGGTTGTGAGATCTCTGTGTGAATTTCTGCAAATTGATAGAGCAGACATCTCAAAAGATTTAGTAGCCTGCATTGTCAGATCAAAAAAGACTTTTTTTTTTTTTAAATGAGTCATTTGAGGGGGGAGAGAGTGCTGAAATACCTGGTAAAGAAAAGTTTCCTCAGGTAGCAAGGACAGGGTAAAGAGCCTTTAAAAACGTCAGTGTTTGAATGGTGATGGTGATGGTTTCCTTCAGTCAGTGGTGTGGCATTGTGTTCATTTGCATTTCATGATGAGAATGAGTTCAAAAATGCAAGAAATTATTAGTAGAAAAGCAGAGGCTTTCAGAAGGGAAATGGCACTGTTATTCAAGCTCTCTCTTCCAGTTTCTGTGTAGTATAGAAAAGACAGGAAAACCATGTAGGATGCAGTTCTGCCCAGCCTGGCAGAGTTCTCCCTGCAGGACCTCTGCAAATAGATCTCATGTCCTAGGGCAATACATGGCAGCATCATGCAAATCCTCCCCATTTGCTTGTGTGTCTCCTTCGGATTACATCCACCCCCGCGTGAGCTCTTGTGGTGGTGAACAAGAGCTGCCAGTGGGGCTCAGTCAGCAGGGGAATATTTCTGTCCTAGTCTTGGATGTCTGTCTGCAGCCATGCACCGCATGGTTCTTGGGAATTTGCCTGCTGTCCTCATGTTTTGTGTTGAGATGTAGCGTTTCTTTTCTTACCGACATGTAATCACATCATGTAATGCATTTTGTCTGCTACTGTGTACTGCTTTGGCTTTAGGTGAATCTTTGGGTTTGATTTTCTGTATTATATTTGGGCTGTTTCTAGTTCCAGTTAGGGCTACCAGAGGTGTTAGATTGGTCTGGCTAACTGGAGAGATGGAATCTGGGATTTTTTTCAGTCAGTAGCTATGTCCTTCTCTCACATGTGATAAAGTGTGCTACTGCCACAGCTTCCTCACACTTCCCTGGCTTAGGATGACACAGCATAATGTCTGTAAAAACCTGTTTCTGTTGTGGCTGTAAATGCTCTGAAGCAGCTCTCTTCCTCCATCGTGCTTAAAGCAGAAAACAGATTTGAAGACTTGAAGTCCACAGTAGGATTTCCAATAGCAGCTCCAAAAAATGACCTCTTCCAAGCAGTACCTTGTTGGAGTGCCCAGATATTTTAAACTTAAAATGAGTGTATAGTAATTTATTTAGCTCTTCAAACCAATGGCATCCTTAAACCTTTAGTCATGTTTGGATATGACTTAAAGTATTCCTTACCTCCACCCCTTGGTTAAGATTCAGTGCATAAATAACTTGTAAGACTTCTTGACCCAGGTTATAATCAGCAGCCTGGTCTTGGTTTTGGGGGCAACTTTTTTATTTTGATCTAACCATAGTAGAGCTGTAAGTGGAATATCTCAAATAAAAACAGCATAACTGTTATTACTTCTCTCAGCTGCCTTGCTGAGAGCAACAAGTAGAATTAATCGATAGGATTAATTATCTGTGGGATTGACATCATTACAAGGCAAAAGTGACACCAGGACTATCTATAAATTTCAAGCAGAATATCTAAAGATATAAAACTGAACTCTGCAGAAAGTACAAAATAATTAACTTCATTCACAGGGGTTCTTACCGGAGATTGTGGATGCACTGTTTGAAAAAAAACCTGTCTTATTAAATACAAATTAGATTAAAGTGCTATAAGCTTCCTGTAGATCAAGGCTTCAACTTGCTAATGGACTTTTCCCCTCTCAACTTCAGATTTTCAAGTTATTTCAGGAATAGTTTGTCTTTCATACAAATGAAAGCTACTTGCCAGACAAATTCCAATATTGAAGCCTCTGTGTTTAACATTCTCGAGAGAGGTGTGTCAAAGAGGCACCTGCCACCCAGGGGGGGTAAATGCTGTAAGATACACTGTGAAGCTTGAAGATTAAAGACGTTTACAGATTGTATGTAACCAATTTAAATTGCAGGGAGACCAAAATGAAAAGCTGTTGCAGCTGTTGTACCGCACTAGGGTTGGAATATGGTCTGGTTTGTGCTGGGTGTCAAAACTGGGACCGTAAGATGCACATCATGACCAAATTCTGCTGCAGTTGGTATTGAAAGCTTTTCAGTTTATAAATAAACAGTAGAAAATAACCAGCAAGAGCCTCTGTAAGGAAAATGGAAGAGGAATGCTGGACTGTACAGAGGCCTCTCTGTATTTTCAAAACTAAAATCTGTCATCATAGAGCCTGTACAGGAGCGTTAGTGTCGGAATTGTGGTTTATTACTTAAATATATCTTGCCCAGGCAACACTGAGCAAAAAAACCCCTTTTGAGTTCTATAACTCTTTGATAGGATGCCATAAGGTCTTTCATTTTAAGCCAGTAAATTCCAGAACAGTCATTTAAAGACTATACTTTTCCTTAAATCTAAAAGCATGTTCTAAATCTTGGCGTATTTATTTTGAACGCCTACCTGATATTCCTGACTTCATTTCCAGGCTGTGAGTCGCATCACCTGCAGGTTCCCTGACACACCTTTTGCTTACCATAAGGCGACTTGCTCAGGAGAAGGCAATGGGAGGCAAAGCATGTGGTCAGCCCAAACACAAATATGGGCTAAACTGAGAACAGGGTGAAGACTTATGCCCCTGTAGGATGCGCCACTGTGTGTGGTGGCAAGGGTTGTGTCAACGCTAATATCTGTGAGCAGCAAGCCTTCAATAGGACATTAGTTTTACCTGCTGTAAGCTGCCAGTATTACTATTTCAATAAACTTGAACTAGTTACTCTTGCCAGACACAGGGATTGCCATTCATCTGTGCATCACAGAATCACAGAATGTCAGGAGTTGGAATGGACCTCAAAAGCTCATCCAGTCCAACCCCCCTGCCAGAGCAGGACCACCCAGAGCAGGTCACACAGGAATGCACCCAGGCAGGGATTGAATGTCTCCAGAGAAGGAGACTCCACATCCTCTCTGGGCAGCCTGGCCCAGGGCTCTGTCACTCTGACAGTGACAAAGTTCTTCCTATGTTCACCTGGAACCTCCTATGTTCCACCTTGCACCCGTGAAGGTGGTGAGGTGAGGCTCTGTACCCTTCCTCAGGGGAAGGCAAAATCAACCTTTTGGGTATTCAAATTTTGTTCAGGTTTGATAAGAATATCAGTGCTTTTGATAAGCACCAGCATCTACAGGATAGCTTTAACACAGGGGTTATATGGGGACACTTCAGTCTTCGAAGATGTTTGTCTACTTTCAGCCATAATTTTATATATAGGAGATACTGAATCCAATTTTGCAGTGTTCCTACTGATGCCAAAAGATACAGACTGCAGGTGGAGGGCAGTTAACTGTTACTGTATTCACTTACCTATTTCTTAGGACTATATAGAGTCTATAAAAAGAAAAGGAAGCGGGGAAATGGCAATAAGAAATATGGCATGTAAGGATTAATTCAGAATGCCTTTATGAAGGAAGAATATTATAAGCTCATATGGTCATACACAGAGATAGCTTTTGCTGTCAAATACAGTGAAATATTAGATAAAATTAGATTAATAAAATGAGTAATATGTAAATTGATGGATTTGACTGTGGGTTAGGATTAAGCAGAAGACATATCTGAATTCAATCTGCAGTAAACAGTTTTCATCTGTGCTAAAGGCTCACAGCATGAAAAAATATAGAAAGAAATGTTCCTTGCTGTTGTTTAATTAGCTCTGTGTGATTAGCAGGAAGGATGGTCTGGATTTTTGGTAAACAAGGACATTGGTTGGGGCCAAATACTGAGGCTCCAAAAGTGCCTAACACATCACTACGAGTGTAATGCTGTGTCCCCAGGTGTATTTGCTATAGATTTACTCTCTGATGTTGAAATATAACCTAATGCCTTGTAGGAAGTTTGTTAGGTTTTTTAGTCAGCTTTCTCAATAACTGCAATAATAGAAAAGTATGAATAATAAATGGTTTTTTGTGATGTGATATCTGTAATTCAGGAATGAAGGGATGAAAAACTTGCAGATTTACAGGTCAGAGTGAATCATATTTCTACTGTGATAAATTTTGCATTATTGTTATCTAAATTTCAGCTCACTTTCTTCTGTTTATTGATCCTATATATTTTTATTAGAGCAGTTTTCAGACCTAAATCATAACTGTATAATAGTAAGAGCTCATTTTTGAGCAACACCTAGGCTAATCTGTGAATAAAGAACAGTGATTGTACTGGTTGTAAAAAACAAATTAGAATAATTACTTACTTATGTCTTTGTGGCAACCCCTCAGGTTGATGCAACAGTGTGTTTGAATCATAGCCAGTAATAGTTTCCTGGTGTTTCAACCTTAAATCTTCTCATTCATTCTGGTCTTCTGTTAGTTTCACTTACAGCATGTATTTCCTGTAAGTAGACAGTTACTGGAAAGTTAGTGTTTTCCTTCCACCTATCCTAAAAATCGATTTAAAATCTAGTATTTGACATTATTTCCATTTTCATTAATCAGAAGCCTTTTTAATTTATGATAGTGGATCAAAAGCAAAACATTAACTTTTCAGTGTCGTCAGTGGAAGAACGAGACCCCACACAGCACAGAATGCGAAAGCTTTAAATAAGCCTGATGGCTTCCAAATAGCTGTCTGCAGTGACTCTTACAAACTTGTGTAGAAATGGCTTAGAAAAAAAGCTTTTTTCATTATCTCTGATTATCTCTACATTGACATGGTGAGTGAAACCCAGCCCATCAGTGTCTGAAACTTTATCGTATAATTCTTCTTCAGACACTGTGCAACTCTTGTGGTTTACCAGTCAATTGAGTGACCCACTTAAAGATACCTTTAGAAGAGAAACAGAGATGTGAGCTGATACTAAAACTCCAGTATCTTCTTCCCTTGGGCAAAAACTCTCAAGACTTAAGCATACACTGAGCTTTCAGGGTGGCAGAAGCCTCTGTGGGATTTATTGCTTTGTTAATATGCTCAAGACATCATCTTCCACTGCTGTGAGAGCTGAGAGTGCTGTCTGGATTTTTCTGCTCATGGTTCATCTCTGGCTCCCTCGGTTTACACCTTTGGGCTGTAGCCTGGGTTTAGGGGGGGACTCATTTCCACCTCCCAAAAATCTGATACTGTCTAAGCCTTGTATTTCCTCTGTATCAAGAGTCATAGCCCTGCTTCTAGTCAGCTCCAGGATACCATTGTTAGAAATGTAAAAAGCCAATCCTTTGCCTTCTCAGGCTCTTCCTGGATGCACTGTTTAAGTTTGTCTGTTTAGTGACTTTAGTTTCATCTCTGTATCCATGATATTGGGAAAGTGAAGAGAAAGGAAAGGTCCTTTCCTATTCCTTCTTTCCTCGAATCAGTTGGTCCCCTTGTTTTTGTGCTTTCTTTTCCCCTCTCATCTTCAGTGTCTCCACAGATGGAGTTCTCTGCACAGGCACAATCACTTCAGAAAATCACCACCACTTCTATCCCTCCTCTTTTTTTCCATTTTATCCCACCAGTGCAAGACACTCTGCCATGATATCAATGTATTTTCTAATACAGGCTTTGATATTTAATAGCCAAATGCCTCCTTGTTACTGATTATCCTCTTTGTTTCAGGAGCAGGGAGGAGGCAGTGGAATGAGCCAAGCAGTTGTGCACCCTTATGCAGAGAATACGGTGTGGGTATGAACAGCAATAGTGTGTGCAGGGAAAGCATTTTCCTGAGCCCATCCAGGAGGCTGGGAAGGGAAGCCAGTTGTATAATTCATGTTAGGTGCCCTTGCTGCTGCTGCTGAATTTAGTCTTGATCTCGGCAAGTCAGTCACACTGAGGAGTGATAAGGGACTGTAGCACTGGTGACACCCTGCATCACGAATATTTTGAAGGTCTTGACTAGAGCACAGTGCTGGCCCAAAGTACAGGCACAAGGCCTCACTAAAGAGACACTCTTGTCAGACACAATTGTGACAATCCAATCTTCCTTAAATTAAATGTTTTTCCATCCAGGGAGTTGTGTGAATCAGTCATGTTCCCTCGGTTTCCAACCATCAGCCTATGCACAGCTTGGGGGATAGGTTGCCTTGGTGTTCCCATGCACAGGGCTGCGGTTGACTTCTGCATGCTGCTGTCATCCTTGAGCATCGTGCTGACAGCACAGTTCACCCGTTCTCATTTCATTGTTAAACAGAATGATCCAGATCATCTCCTCAGCACCCTGATGAGGGGAAACCTCCATGTTGAGATGAGACAACCCAGAGACCAGGAGAATGTTTAAGGGCAGTGAAGCTTTATCCATCTGGCTGGTCAGGCTGTGGTCAGAATGAGAAGGGACCAGTGCCTTTCTCAAGGGATGGAGGCCAGTACTGACCGACTTATTGTTTTAAATGCCTCCCTATGGAAGTGAGGGCTCAGATATGGGGCCCATAAATAACTTTGCTTTGCATGGGGTCCGTGAACTACTTTGCATGGTCAAGAAAGGTATGTAAGAAAAGCAAAGCTATTTTCAGAAGTCTTAGAGTCATGCTACAGTGGACTGAATTTTTAGGAGCCAGTAAATAATCAAAAGTTTGAAAGCCCCTTGTATTAGAGTATGTGTTCAGTACTTTAGTCTGGTTAATTTGGTCTTATCATCTCTCTGGATTTAAATATCATCAATGTCTTTGTACAACCCATTATATCGTGTGCTGGTGCAGAGCATTTGATATTTCCTGCTGCAGAGTTGGCTGCACTTGAGCAGTACTATGTATTAATACTCTTACAAATACGTAGGACTTCAACTCTTTTGTAGATGAAAGGAGTCACATAAATGGTAATTTCATTGCATAATTGTCTTACTGAATATTTTTAAAAAAATATTTAGTAGGATAGATGTAGTACACCAACACCAGTTAATTAAACTGATTTGAGGGTTTTTTGAAGATTAACAAATGCTCGTTAGCTGCCTGATGTTTACAGAAAGTACAATATTTCTCTCACAAAATAGAAATGTTCACATTTTACCTTGTGTTGCACCAAGATTACAACATCTCACTAGAAATGCCCACAAGGTTATAAACTTTCTTCGAAAATTTAGTGCCTTGACCTATGGTAAGTGTGAGAGCAAGAGCAGAGTATATTCATTGTAAAGGGTTTTTATTTAGGAGGCATTCAAACTGTAGAATATCATGTTAGAACAGCAAAAGTGCTTCAACTTTGGAGGAGGTTCTTGAAGCCTTTAGGTTTCTTCAGGGTCCATGACCTTTTCTCCTGCTCGCTGAAGGACAGATGCTGAAGCTATTCATGTCATCTTGCTGTTGAATTTGCTGAAGTAGCAAAGCTAAAATCAAACTTCTGTTGTAAACTAGAATTTTGTGTTTCTTCATGTTCTTGACCAGAGGGATTCGGGTTTTTTTAGATAACCATTTGTCATCTCCACATCAGATTTCTCAAAGAACTTGTTGAACTAACAAGACCTGTTTAATGCAATCTTGACAGAAAAGTTAATGAGAATTCAGAAGGCAGCAAGGAGGGAAATAATATATACTGCTCCAGGTGAAAACTACAAGGAACCAGAATAAGTTGTAATTCAGCTTGTCTTAAATGAAGGTATTTATTTGTTCTACAGTGAATGTAATTAAAAATGTTTTAAGCAATTCTCTCCTTCAGTAATATTCACTAGGGTCTGTCAATTCGTACTGCAGCAGGACCTAGAAGGCAGGTGCCTGAATTAGTTTGCCAAAAATGTGTTTGCAACAGGGGTTTTCTGCCCTGTGTACTTTGAAGGGAAAAGGATTCATGCATCTGCCTGGTTCAGATTCTATAGGATTAAGGTCCATATGGCTGAGAAAGAGAGCAAGAAAAGCAGAAATGAAGGCAAATGCCATGGTCACATCCTGATGAGTGGATGCTGTGTTTTATGACTGCATGGCTTTCTCCCATCATTACCCTTGTTGAGCCAGTCCAGGTACTCAGAGGCCACAGGACAGTGAGGCACGTGGCTTCCTTGCACTTAACCGTGACATCTGCAGACATCTGCATATTTATATAGCTTATGGAACAGTCCAGGAAGTTCCTAGGCCTCCCTCTAAAGCTGCAATGATATCCATTGATGTGAGTGATCAAACCATAAAGCAACTAAGTTTGAGTAGTTTTCTGTTCTGGATCTGGCTGATGACTTGCCCTGTGCAATAAATGCTTCTGCATTGAGCAAGAAAACACCCTTGAAGAGTAGTCAGCAGTAAATAGGCATTGCAGATACAGAATTTATTCTTTTTGGAAAAGCTACCAATCTTGATGATGGTAATCACAGGGCTCCTTTTTTAATTTGATTAGAATCACAGTTGTGACTGCCAAATCAAACAAATTGACAAGTGATGGCCCATCAGTTGCATACACTCCTCAGTCTACAGTTACCTCTGCATTAAGGACAACCTGATTGCTTTGGTTGTTAGTTCAACTTGTCTGTTGTACATTTTATGTGTAAAGCCAACATTATTTTTAAAATCCTCCTTCATGCAGCCAAAGTCAAAATAGCAGAAAACTCTGTTATTTACATTATGAACCGTCTGCCAAAGTTCAGGCATTGAAAAGTGTGTTCTTGACAGGAAGAGGAAACAAGAAAATCTTAGGGTTTATTATGCCACCTCACAGCTACTTACACAAGCTTAAATAAAAATGTCATTTGCACTAATTTAGTTACCTTGTTCTTAGTTCCATGCCTGCATTCAGTTAAGATGTAAAAACTCCTTGTTCCAGCGTCCAGAAGATGTCATATGAGGGTTGTAAAACAAGGGGATTAGCTGCTTTGGGGCAACTGGCTTGTAAGACACTTGTATTCCAGGATATTTTCCCTTTATGCATGGGCAGAAGATCCACCAATGCTAGAGGTGTTGGAAAGTTGTGATCCTAAATGCTCTGACTTCTCCTGAGAGGTGCCAGCCTCTTGGCACAGAGAAATGACTATTTTCTTTCAGTTTCAGAATTCATATTTTGAGCTTTTACCAGCAAACAGCTTATTTGAACCATTTAAAACATCAAAGGAGGTGTTTCTTGGCTTGGGTACATCTTTAATTTCAAGCAGATTTATTAAAGGCTGAAACAGGATAATACTGCAAAGGGATTAGCTGTGGTTACTTGGTTTCTGAGCAAACAGACTAATTCTGCTTTCTTTGTACGGGCATCTTTCACAGCGAGTCCATTCACTGAGCATTGAACTAGGCCTGGGGTTTAGTTTTTTTCCTGTTTTTTAATGTTTTATTATTTCTATTGTCTTCTTTAGAAATCAGAAGCATTGCTGAAAGCTTTAACTTCAAAGCTTAGGCCAGCTTACTCTTCATTGGTTGCTATGTTTCAAAATACATTCCCGAAGCTTCTTTGCTAGTAACTGCCAAATGTTTTGTTTCAGCACTTCTTAGCATTGGGACTTTCCGTTTGGCTTTTGTTTTGATTTATTCTTCACAAAATAAACATTCTGAGAAGTCAATTAAAAAAATATGTTGGAGTTCTTAGCACTTAAGTCTTATTGCTCTTCTGAAAGCAGCCAGAGCAGTGGTACTGCAGAATGCTCTGTATTTTGTATTAGTACTTAAACTTCAAATTTGCTCTGTCTATAAACAACAGACAAAACCTATCTCTGAGATTGGAAAGTTTAATTGATACTATATGTTTCATACATAGGAATGGACAAGGAATGGACACTGATAGGGCCACATCATGGTCACTGAAACCTGGGCAAACCTATTGTGAACTATTTAATGTTATAGATTTGATGGGAAAGGAATGGGGTAACTATTCTGGAGAAGAGGATTGGACTTTAGCTGCTCACTGCACCACCACCAGGCTGTCAAGCAAGCCTGGGTGGTCTGTCAGTGTGTCTATATCCTTCCCCCCCATCACCATTTTTCACTCATTCTAGAACAGTACAGTCATTTTTAAGAAATCATTGCTAGCTAAGGATGTATGAGCCCAGGATCCCAGATTACAGCACCTAGCCTCATCCTTGTTCTCTCAGTCTCTCCTGAAGCTCCCCCAACCCTTATCCATGTGGGCTCTGAAGTGGTTCCAGATGCTGTGTCCTTCTACCCAAGAGTTTTATAACACAGGCCCTAGGAAGCACAAAACTTTATGAACATAACACACTAGTTTAAGAGTTACTCTGCTGTTTGTGGCAAGGTTACTGGAGAAGGAATAGGCAGCAGAGAACAAATTCAATAGACTAATTCACCAGTGTTTCAAGAGGGGAAGGAGGTGTAGTAACACCTTTTCATTTGTAAAAATACATATGTCAGACAGGAGGCTAAACTGTATTTCTGAACTGTTCCCAGCCTGTACAGCCACAGCAGTCAGAATCTCATCCCTAGTAACATACTGTGAAATGCATCAGACACTTTAAATAACTGCAAATACAGGACCCTCACCTCGTGCCAATAGCCAATTCCTTGCTTTATGCTCCTTACATGCTATAATTCTCCTACAGAAGGCATATGACTTTGCAATTACTAATTGGTGAGGCGTGTTGATGGGAGATTTTTGAGATGCTGAGATATTGCCATCGTAGCAGTTGCATAAAAGCCCGGTGGGAACATGCCTGCCCTTTATAGTGGTCACCCATGCTGGGGCTTTGCCCAGGTATGGGCAGATGGATATGAGAATGAGTAGATGGAGCGTTGCCTCATCTGAAATCTAGATTGATACAGTTGCATGGTGTAGCTAATTTGCTCTGTTTAAAATGTCATTGCTTGTGTGGAAACCATGTGCTTGGGGACTTGAATTGTCTTGCATTGCCTTTCCTCTGCCATACATAGGCAGTTTAGCTGGTAACTGGAGTATGTGCATGTGCACAGAGCCACAGATCGTTACCTCTTGATTATGTTCACATTATCTGATATGTCATCTCCATGAGAGAAATTAAATTGCCTTTAGTAATTTGAAGCAAGTAAAAATGACAAATCATCGTTCTCATGTGATCAGTAAATGGCTACAGAACGAGAATGCATCTCAATTACATGGCAAGTACATTTCAAGCAGCATTGATTGTTCCAAATCTCCAGTTGTTTTCCTGTGATTTTCTTTACTTTTAAACTAAGATGGCTTTGGTCTATAAAAAAAAAATTAAGTAGCTTCTTTTCACTTTGAATAACGCTATTAGCTATGAACTCTCAGCTCATAATTATGAAGAGTTAGAATAGATAATGATTTCATAGAGACAAAAGCAATAGAATAGATACAGAAATGAAAGAAAACAAATTCAGTAGTGATTTTTAAAGTGCACATCTTGGGATGTGGCAGACTAGTGTACTGGAAAGCAAAAGCTCCCATGTGCAGGTGGAAAATGGTTGTCATTAGTTGAGCAATCTTGCAAATCCTGCAGGAAGAAGGAGGAGTAGATATTTAGCAGCAGAAAATGCTTTTGTATCTGAATATAGAATATGGGCTATAAGATACATTTTATTTATTTTTTTAAAAATAAGCCAGCATTTCTGCCTACATTTGCATTTGGATCCTGATCCTGCAAATATGATGACTAGAGCATTAGCATCTCCAAAGACAGTTCATAGCAGTAATTACCAGGCATAGCACATGATTATACCACACAATGAAGCATCCTGCGGAGATCCCCCTGTTAGTGCCAACCTGTGGCAGTGAGTCCCTGCTTGCAAGAGAAGGATCCGTGCAGAGTTGCTCCCTGTCTGTGTCACCTGCAAGCCGGAGCTGCCCCTTGGTGATGGCTGACTTTGTGTCTCCTCTGCACCTCAGCTCCGGCATTCATGCACAAGGAACCAGCTCACACAGCCCAGAGGGTGGACGTGACCCTGGTACTCGAGAATGATCTGTAGTCAGCAAATTCAAACCAGAGGCTGAAGCCCAGATTTCAGTCTAAGAATGGGACTTGCTGAGAAGAAGACAAGTGTGTGCCTACCTTGTAGTAGCCATTGCATGGTAACAGAGGCAGAATCAGAGGAGAGTAGGGTAGTCTGCAGAGTTAACACAGGCTGGTCCTTTGTGCTAAATCTCAGGGAGAAGGAGGGGTGGGTGTCTTTACTTTGACTTGGACAGTGATGGTGACAGAAGTGCTTTGTCTTCATTTGCCCCTCTTGGTCTCTTCAGCCAGCGGAAGAAAAGTTGAAATCAGCATTGCACAAATGTTTTCACTTATGAATTGACTCTTCTGGGTCACATTCCAGCCCTGGTGCTCCAAGATGATAAAGCAACTGAGATGTGCACCCCTGCCTTGGCCTAGGTGTTTCCAGAACTGGCATCTAAATTACTTGTAAAAACAAATCTAATTTTGTATGTGAAATGCTACATTTTGGTGCCTAGAACTATTTTTTTGCTCCCAACCATTTGTTTTCATTGTTACATTGCATTCATAAGTGGTCCCTTGAGTGTCCTCCGCCTCCCGTATCCAGTGCTGTGACCTTATATGCCATAGCATCTAGCTGATGCAATTAACTTCATTTTTTTAAAAAAATCCTGCTCCACGTTGATCTGATTGCCAGCTATTTCTCAGGGCAATTTGCTGTGTATTAAAAAGGAATTTTGTCCTTCAGTGGTCTGTCCAAAAGTCCCCAAATCAACTGATTTTGCCCTGTCTGTAAGGGCAGCAGTTTGCAGTAACCATGAGTACATGATAATTTCCTGGGTTTGCAGCCCTGCCATTCAAACATTGACATGGTTCAACATGCCTACAAGCAGTCCCCCTACTAAGTGTTCAGATATCAGTCACCTTAGGAAATAGCTCTTTCCCCCCCCTCCCCCCTTTCTTAAGTCTGTAGGGTAGTTTTCACCAGCAGGTTTAACATATAAATGCAAAGCTTTTAGCTGCTTTGATTCTCATGACAAATAGGAAAGATCAACCAAGTAGTCCTTTAGAAACAAATTACTGGCAGAACACTTAGGGATCAGCATTCTGATTGCAGTGTGGTCAGACAAGTTGCTCCAGAGTCATGGCTTTAGCTGTGCTGTTACCCCAGGTTTCCACACCTCTGGGGAGGGCTTCCAGCTGCTCTGTTGATGCACCTGGTCCCCCAGCTCTGCCCTTTCCTCCATCTTCTGCTCCCAGCTGTGGTGTGTGGGGCTTGTACCCCATGATCACAAGCTTTAAGGATCTCTCATGCGTGAATTTGAAGCTAAAGAAGAGTCTTGAACTCTTCTTAGGAGCAGAGCTGATCCTCTGCTGACTCTCCTCACATAGGTAGTCAGGCTCTTTGATTTCTAAAACAATCTGACTTTAACTGAAGAAAACAAGGAGCCCCTTCTGCCCTTCTCCTGCTGAGAAGTTGAAACCTATGTTTAGAGGTGTGCACAGTTGTAATTATAGAGTGGAGCCACAAAATAAGCAATTAATCCCATCCTGAGCTGCATGATAACTGCCTCTTACAACTCAGCTTGCTCTTTTCTGGAGCCCAGAAGAGGACTGATTGCTTCTTCCTGGAAGGTGAAACCTTCTGCCTTTCCAGTTGCTCTGGAGTTGGTTGTTTATTTAAACTTACGCCATAAGAGTCAAAACTACATGACTTACTGATTGCATATGGACAAGGCCTAACAAAAAAAAGCAGCTGAAAAATATAGAAAATAAGTGTTGTGACATTTTAAAATCTTAAAATTGGCCAACTTAATTTTAAAGACCTGAGCCATGTGCTTCGAGCACACATGGGTGGCAATATTAATGATGTGACCTCCTGACTTAAAACTGATTTAAAGATTGCCCGGGTCTCATGCTTTTCCCTCCAATCAGCTATAACATCTGCTTCAAAGCTACGGCTAGTGCACATTTTTTAAATGGCTCAATATGTATTTACACAATAGATTGTGTTAATTAGAGTTTATTCCACCACTGGTATGCATGCATAACTCCCATTAGTACCAGCAGCAGCCATGTGTTGTCATAAGTAGAACAGAGCTCCTCGTTAGAACTGCAGGTTTTTAAGATATCTTTGTACAGTGCTTATTGCAAAGCTGAAGTGCTGTACGTTCACCTGGTAGCTATTCTAATAGAAAACACATTTTTTTTCCAGCCTTCCCTTTATTATTATTGCAATAACATGAGCCTGTCCCAGCCAGGAGCAGAGCCTGTGCAGGGCAGGCAGCCCTGCAGTAGGGAGCTTACCAGGCAGAAGGAACAGCAAGTGTGTGCCCAGAGAAATGACATGACTATACTAGCTAGCAAAGATTCTAGTCTGGCCACAGCATAGCCACTTTTATCAGTATAAAGCCTACATGAGTGGTCAGTCCTGGGGACAGAGCTTGGTCTGTATTTTCGGTGCCCACCTGAGGCATGGAGCTCTGTCACCTATTCCCAGGGCAGCGGGCTCTGGTTTGCAGAGCAGCAAAGAGGCAGCAGAACTGTGTGGCCAAGTGCTAAGGGACACACAGCCCTGTCACATGCATTGGTGTCTGACTTTTTACAAGCATGGTTGACTTTACTGTCTCCCAACTGGGCAGCTGTGTTCAGGATTTCAGGTTTTACAGAGCCTAAAAAGTTTGCAGAATTCCCATTAAAACTTTTTAATGTACACGTTCAGCAGGATGCAATGGGAGGGCACCATATGACATTTCTTTTGGGATTTGAAGAAAAGACACTGAACCATTCTATTGTGCCAAGTTATAAAAAAAAAAAAGTCTCTTGGGCTGAGGGTGTTCCAAATACAGTAATTTTTTTTTCCATCTGATGGAAACTGGGAACAGAGGCTTACAAAGAAAATACTGATAAGAGCCCTAGCTAAGGAAGCAATGGCAAGCACTGCTCTAAAGCGTGTAAACAAACAACCCTGCTCAAATGGGTGAATTCCAATGGATTCTAATTATCTGCTCAGACAGATAGGTACAAAAACGACTGATAGAAAGAAACCCTGGACTAAAAAATATGCTGTAATTTCAGAAAGTTTTCGCTTCTGCCGCCGGCATGTTCGGAGTAAAAGATAAGGTAGAAAATAATGAGCTTTTGTTACTTGTATCTGAAATTTAGGAGAGATGTATTGTGAGTGAACAAAAGATGCACCATAAAACAAATACTGCACTGGAATAATTCTCATTTGGAAATGTAAAAAGCTGCAGGGCACTGAAAAAGATGCAGTGTCTTCCAGGCAAGAGCACTGCTCAATAGTTTTAGAGCAACTGCTATTAGTAAGATGTAATATTTCAGGTTTTTAACATACATTTAATTAGCATACTATAAAATTTAACCTTCTATTCCAATCTTAAGTATTTTAAGAAAAGGATTTCATGGTAGTTTTTCTTTGTTGTGTATATTGTCTGCTAATTCCTACATACTCCCACCAACAAAAATATGCTTCTTTTTAATTCATATCTCAATTAAAGACAGAAACAATAAAAGTTTAAAAGCTAATATTTTTCTCTTTGTCAGCGTAGCTATAAGAAAATTTAAATGATAAATTTCATGTATTAAGACCAAATTAAGGTCCCGGAGAGCCTCCCCTCTGCTGAACCCTGGGTAGAGCATGTTCTCCTCATCCCCTCCCCTGGTGGTTGTTATCAAGGCTGTGAGATGACCCAGGATACTGAGCCTGCTCAGAGCACTCCAATTGTCTGTTATCTCTGTGGCCCTACGAACAGGAGCAACCTCAGGCATGTGGTGTGTCCCAGGCCATCTGGGACACCTGCAGCAAGTTCTCAGCTACAGCTGCATTCCCCATGAAAGGTGCTGTCAGGACTAGGATCCGATGATTTACTCTATATATTGTAATTAGAATCACAATGAAGAAATGCACAGTGATGTAATTAATGAGTGAGCTTGTCAGTCTTTATCCCAGCATGTGTAGTTAATGCATCAAATATTGTCCATGTGCATTAAGTCCATCTCTGCTGTTCAAAGCATTTAGAATCATAGAATTGTTTGGGTTGGGTCATCTAGTCCACTCCCCCCTGCAATGAGCAGGGACCAGGATGCTC
This sequence comes from Aegotheles bennettii, assembly GCA_013398125.1. Taxonomy (NCBI): domain Eukaryota; kingdom Metazoa; phylum Chordata; class Aves; order Caprimulgiformes; family Aegothelidae; genus Aegotheles; species Aegotheles bennettii. The sequence goes on along the minus strand of VZRW01012209.1, from coordinate 1,472,206 downwards.
AGAGCCCCATCCAGCCTGACCTTGAATGTTTTCAGGGATGGGGCATCTACCACTTCTCTGGACAACCTGTGCCAGTGTTTCACCACACTTGTGGTAAAAGATGTCTTCATGTCTTCTTTGTATCTTAGTCTGAATCTCCCCTCTTTTAGTTTTAAACCATTACCCCTTGTCCTTTCACAACAGGCTCTGCTAAAAAGTTTGTCCCCATCTTTCTTGTTGGCTCCCATAAATACTGGAAGGCTGCAATAAGGTCTTCCTGGAGCCTTCTCTTCCCCAGGCTGAACGACCCCAACTCTCAACCTGTCTTCACAGGAGAGGTGTTCCATCCCTCTGATAATTTTTGTGGCCTCCTCTGCACCCACTCCAGCAGGTTCATGTCTTTCCTTTATTGTTGCAGTGTTTTTGTCTGCTTTCCTCTGCTGGCAGGGACTGGCTGGGTAACGGAGGAGCTTCCTAAGCTGCTGTCTACCTGTAGCTGACTGCCTGCTGGAGGGAGTTCCAGCTCAGCAGCAGAGCATGGAGGTGCACATCACTCTATACCAGCCGAGAGGCAGCTTGTCTGGCTGCTCAGTACCAATGTTCCTGACAGCCAGCAACTGCCTGCGTGCCTGAACGCTGCTGTCCCCTGTTTCACCCCACCACTGCCTTACTTTGCTGCATTTTAAGCACATACACAAGTTCCTCGTGCAGGATGCGGAGCCCTTCAAGGCATTAATGTGGTCTGGAGGCTGTACTAAGCTGTCCACACAGGCATTCATTAGTCAAATATACACTCTTGCTTGAAAGATCACAGTAACTTATTAAAAAATATTATTTACGCTCAGGTTAGATCAAAACCTGGCTGCTAAAAGTTGAACACCAGTATAAAGGCAGAGATATGCTGGCTTATTAAATCATTAAAAAAAATCAAATCTAGATTCTCCTCTATCAGGGACTACAGGCTGGAGACTGACAGACAGGAATAAAATAGCTGAGAATAAATTTTATGTAGCTATTTTCTTTCTTCCTCAAATGTGAATGCTTATGCAAAACACATTGCTGTAGATTCACCGACAATAAAGAGGGAATCATTATACGAGTAGTGGATTCTCAGGGGAACACTTTAGCCAAAACACACTCTGCAATAATTTCCCACATCTTAGTTGAATAAATTTAATTTATGAATTTTCCATGAATATGTTCAGCCATTTCTCCGCTCATATATTTTATTGATCTCCATATACATTTAGCAACAAATAACAGAGCTGCTTTTCCATTTGCATTAAAATAGTTTAGAGATCTTTATGTGGGCCTTGGGGTTCATAGTAAACAAATGCAGTTCAAACAACAGGGAGGTATCAGAGAAACACGAAGCTTGGCAGGACCCAGGGAGCTATACTAGGAGAAAAGCTCAGCAGGGAGTCAGGGCATATCCCATCATATCCCTGGTGAGATGGGTTCCCTGAGATCAGAGGGACTGGCCCCAAACTGTGGGGCTGCTCCCAGTGAGTCCTGTGTAGAATCATTGCAAGGAGCTTCGTGGCTCATGTCTGCAAAAATCACAATGTCTTTTGGATGCTAAAGACTGATAGATCATTCCCTCATTTAATATGTTTTATCCTGTACCATGTAGGTTTTTATTTTCATGTGAGAAGGAGATGAGGATGGCAAAAGGAAATAGGGCAGTTGGGTTTTCTCCACAAAAATAGAATGCAGTGTCTGTGGTTGGGGGAAGCCAACAGGCTCCTTCTAAATTGTAGATCCAGTGGCAGAATAGTCCAAAAACTTCATTATTGCGCTGCAAGACATCTTCTGTGGCCACTCTGCCTCTGAATATCACTTAGTTTGGCTTAGAGAATGTCATCAAATCCAGAATTGAGCTACTCCTGTGGATTATTACAGTGACTATGAACACCATCACATGGAAAGTATGCCATCTCCGTGTTTTTCTTTAGGGAAAGGAAAAATAGTCATATACAGCGATTAGATGTTGAAAAGTGATCAGTATTGTCCTAATTTATTACTTAAAACAACAGTGTTCTTCCATCTTCCTCTCCCAGCAGTGAGCTGCCACCCCAGTTTCATGAATATGTATACAAACCAACATCCCAAACTAGTAGAGTGGGAACATACTGTGGTTAATCATAGGCATAAATTTACTCACATGTGACTACACCATTGTGATCTTCAAGTTTACCTCTCCTTCTTGCTCTGTGCATTCAGATCCTTTTTAAGCAATTTCTTTTTTGATTGATTTTGAGCTTTTTGGTTGTCATTTTTATCAATCATAAGGAAAGCTGAGGAAAAACTTGCCTTGCTAGTTTCAAGTGTAAAACTCTTTCTTAACTGCACGTAATAAAGGGCTTGAAATAGGCCTTCCCATCTTAAAGGTGGTATTTGAAGTATAATTGCTAATGCTTAGATACATAATTTACATTTATTATGCATAATAAAATATGTAACTACTTGATGTTCTGTAAGGGATTAAATGATCAACTCCATCTGCAGGAAGGTGATTTATGCCCATGTTCTCAATAACATTGACTATCCGAATATGCTGCAGAAGGAGTCATTGCCTTCAGGACTGGGTGCTGAGTTCTCCTTTCTTCTGTTCCCCTCTCCTTCTGATGTGCTTTCTCTTGTGTTTGTGATCTGTCCAAACAGCAGAGATTAAGCAAGTGTATCTATGGAACAACCAGATGAAAAATAAGTACTTTTATGACTTACAGTCTTTCAGGAAATCAATGTGAAGCACGAGCTAAGCTTGCACATTTGTGTGTGGCCATGCATTTTCTAAATTGGAAGGGCAGAACATCACACAGAGCATGCAGCCAGCAGGGTGCATTGAAGTTCAGAATGGCCAGGAGATAATGTCAACAGAAAAGGATGTAGGCACAGGGTAATGGTATCCTGCTGCTAGATTAAAGCCTGGGCAAAGATGAGCCCTTTTAACAAAAACAAACTGAGGCAGAGCCAAGATATTTGCAGTACTTTCAAAGCAGGGGGCATTTATCTTGTAACACCATCCTGTGCTGTTCTCTTGGCTTCTACTATACCCAAATAGCAGAAGATGATGCTGTGATTTTCGTCAATGGCTGTTGCTGGATGAGCTCCAGTTGCCCACCGCACCCACATTGGGTTAACACCATGGTCTTACCCTGTGTGCCCTTCAGCCTTCAGAAAACTGCATGTCTCAAAACACATTGTATCACAGTGTGTAAACATGCCAACCTACTTTTACATGACAAAGAATGAATCTGTAATGAAACTCAGACATGCCAAAGGGATGTCACAGCCCAGCATTTCCGATTCCCCATGGAGGAGGCAAAACTCCCCCTCGCATTGAAAGCTTTCAGGTTCTGATCTGGTGAAATCAGGGCTTGCAGAAGACAAAATGTGGAGCTGAATTCATTCATTAGTTATCAAGCCAAAGAGAACACCTGGCACGTTTCTGTTCCTGCTTCTGTTTTCTTTTACTCCATTTTAAATCGTGCATTAGTCCAGGCTCCGGCTGCTGGGCACAGTCTGGGGACAATATCCTTGGGGCAGTGACTGCAGAGAGGGCAACTACCCAGGCACAAAGCCTTTGGAGGAAACTGAGCACTAAAATCTATGGCATGCAAACAGCACAGGCTGTGAGTAGTCAGAATGCTATAAATCAGGCTTTTTAACCAACACACTTTTGCAGTATTAATTCTCCTGAGTTGTCTCGTTTGCCCGGCACTTCGGGCTGTCCTAGATGGTTTGAATGTGGTGACTGTCGAGGTGTTGTAAATCCCATCTGCTGAGGTTCTAGGTGAGGGAAAGGGACAAATAACGACATGGAGATGTAGGGAATGCCACTGTGCTGCTCGGGGTTTAACCTTCACTCTTCAGCGTTGTATTTCTGGAGTTGATAGCATGGTAGATGGCTGTTTTTAGGGATAGCACTGTTAACTGTTAATGCCATTTGTAATTATATGTAGGAGTGTCCTGGTTTGAGAGCACCAGGGTAGAAACGTTGGGTGTTCAGCTGGGCCCGTCCTGTGGTGATGGCCATGAGGGGCAGCAGCTGTGCCTGTGGGGAGGGGAGGGGGGGCCAGGTGACCCCAATGGGCCAATCACAGTGCTCCTGCCCATGGGCTCAGTATAAAATGGCTGCTCAGAGCCTGCCCTGGGTGCTGGTCCCTCCTCTGCCTCTGCCAGTGGGACCTGTGCAGCTGCTTCAAGGGTTTTTGTGGATTGTGATCGGAGACACTGGGCCCAGGTAACCTCATCTGCTGCTGACTCCAGTTTGGGACTTTTCTGGTCTGGATGTAATTACCACCTGGGAAAGTGCAGGCTTCATATTTGCATTTCCATGTATATATCTGGGTATATTTGCATCTCTGTGTAGCATTCACCGTCTTTGTTGTTGTTATTATTTTCTGTTTTGTTAAAACTGTTGTAGCTTCTTTCCAGTCTCCAAGTCTCCCTCCCTTATTCCCCTGTTCCCCTCCCCTGGGAGGGTGCTGAGGGGGTAACAGATCTTCTGTCCCCTGGTCAGTGGCCATTTAAAATACCCACCTTGTTCAGAGAAGCTGACCCATTGAAGGACCAGTCTCATCAGCTGCTGAGCTGATTTCTTTCATTTCTCACTGTTGTGGGGATTGCTGCCTTCTCATGGATGTTATTCAGATCAAGCCCATTGCTTGCAGTGGAAGTTGAGAGCTCCCAGCTCCTCAAAGGACCAAACTAATAAATTGGTAGTGATAACAGGTGATTTCCTACCCAAAACATCATCATGCAGCATGAGAAACACATGGGACTCTGGAGGTTTGTATTTTGTTCTCAGCTTTGCCACTGATCTCTTAGGTGATCTGAAAGAAATTGTTTCTACTTTCTGTGCTGTAGATCTGTATGTTTAAGCAGGGAATAACAACACCACTTTATGAGGTACGTTTAGAAGTGCTGTGCAAAACTCTGCGTAGGAAGTAGCTGTTGTTGTTATCTGTAATAATAAAAACAACAGCATTTTCAATAGAGACTGAAGTTTTGCAATCTGTCCAATGCCATTACTGCTCAATGCAATTTCTCATGTACTCCACAGCTGCTGCCACTTGTCCTAATTCAAAATGTACTCTTGCCTTTTTTAATGATTCTAGTGCAAGTTGGAGTTTCATGCATGTACTTCTGGCAAAACCATCGCTGCTCGATGCAAAGGGCCCTGCCCCTGCCTTCCAGGACCTGAAAGTTCAAAACACAAGGTGGAAAAGACTGGTAAGTTGAGCTGTTAATGGAATTATAGAGGATTAATTAGTTCCTGCTAGGTTTTTTAGAAACATGTAAGACAGGGATTTCTCAACCAGTAGACTTTTATATGTAATGCTTTCTAAGATTAAGGTGCAACTAATCCTTTTCTAAACATGTGGTGTTTTCAAACTTCTTAACTGCTGCAAAATTAACACCCACTTGATCAAGTTTCATGGGAAAACTGAGTTCTGGCTAATGATTCTCATTTTGAGTGAAAATATTTTGGATTAAAATACTGAATCATCATAAAAGAAGACAGAAAAAAGTACTACTTGATGGTTCATTACTATGAAAGTTAAAAAAATAAGCTGTATATTAACCAAAATTAAGTCACATGTATATATTAAATGGGATCCAAATCATCATTTTAATCTTTATTTTTATTAATGTTATCATTAGGAGTCAAATATATAAAATAGATACACGTGTCTGTATTTATATGTGAACTTGTTTCAACTAGAAACTTACTGCAAATGATGTTACATAAAACTGAAGGTTGGAGTCTCAGCACAAATGGCCATTTTCCCTGCCAGCTCTCAGGGAGTTCTCTATTTAGGTCTGAAAGCCCAGTTAGCTAATCTGCTCCCCCAGGTCTTTTCCAAGGAAGTAAGCACAAGCTGTCTCAGAGTGGCCTCATCCAGAGGGAATTAGGTCTTGCAAAAGACACTGACTAAAAGCAAAAGTCCCACAGCAGAGCAAGCACCACAGCTGGGTTCTGTCTTAAGAGTTTCCACCTGCTATGGGGGAAGCCCTTTGGAAGGGAGAAGAGTTGTTGTGGCTACAATTTCTTGATGAGAGCACCTGTGGAAAAGCCTGGTTTTAAGCCCTTGTCTGTAGCAGTAGTTCACAAAGCTAAAGCAGTGACTTACACAGGGTTGCTGTCACATTAAGCAGCACAATGTGTTTATTTGCCTTGAGCACCATGCGGAGTGAAAAAATGATGAAGCTTTGACAATGGTCTGTTGGAGCCAAAGTATCTGAGAACCTCTCTTTGCTCTTGCTCCTCCCCAGCGTGGACACATTCTGACTGTAGCAGACACAGAAATAAAAAAGAAGTTTAAACAACACTTCTCATTAGTTCAGGCCCTGTTGTTGCAGCTGAAGGCACTGATGATCCTACAAGTGATAGTGCACACACGTTAGGCCCCCATCTGCTTTCTAAAACAAGAAGTGATTCTTCAGCCTAGGTTTTGAAAATTAAGGTTTACTCCATATTTTGCAAATCATAGATATTTTTCTGCATAGCTATCAAATTTAGAGGAAGGATTTTAGATGGCAAGGCTCTGAAATCACTGTATAGCTGTATTATTGCTTTATGTGTCTTGAATTCTTTGGTTACAGAATAGCCACTGAAAAATTGCTGTATTCATATTTTCTGTTTCTTGCAGTCAGGCACAAACATACACTCTTCTTCTCATAAACTGCTCCCTATATGCCCTCTTCTTTGTCCTTATCAGAAATAGTATCAGCTTAATAAATCTTCAGTGACATTTTAAGCTTACGATTTCATTCACACAAGAGAAAAAAGATTCTAATAACCCTTATCTTGATAAATGCAATTTGACAGTGTATATGTATTCTGAAACCTTGGCTTTTGTTTTGCTTGTCTCAAAACTTTTAACTGCAGCCTACAAAGCATTAATTTAATGGATCAGGTTATGTGCAGGGCAACTTTCCTGAAGGCTTTTTCAAGAGGCTAAACTTGAGCTGATGTTACTCCTGCCATTGCCCTGGTGACAAGGATGTGAAATGCCTCAATTCTGCCATCTTCAGTGTGGTACGAAAGGGAGGGCTCTGCCCCTTGGAGGAGCACAGTCACCTGGGTTGTCAGGGAAATCATTGCCAGGCATGTATGGCAGATCAAACACTGGACATCTGCTTCAAGTGTATGCAGAGAAACTGCTCCAGAGCCTGATTATAGTCTTGTAAGCAAGATACTTGTACAGGCTGGGAGTGACTGTGTGTGTACATATGTAAGTGTATGCAAAAAAATGCTAGCAGTAGAATATTTTGCTTTATCACTGTCTGTTTCTTTCTGTTAGGTCCTGAAATGCCCACAAAAGGATTTGATATTGACAAATAATCAATAGCAAAGGGGCTTTCTAACTTGCTTTATCGCCAATTTTCTTCTTGATCTCTGAACGTGCCAGTAAGGTGGCAGTTAAAGACTTCCTTTAATTTATCTCCTCAATCTCCTTTCTTCAGACATCTCCTCAGCTGACCCACCGAGTGTAATGGAGTCTGAAACTGAGTATTTCAGAGTTTGTCAGTCTTTTAATGAAGAGCTCCCAGGAGTTTCCATGAGAAAACATGAGTAAATTCTATATACCAGGATAAATTTTACCCAGGTGTAATTTTAGCAGTGTTGCGTGTGTGTGTCTGCCCTTTACAGCCTGGAAGCCAGCCAGCTTTCCTCAGGTTTATGGGACAATTGTGATTCTAATTGCTGACCACAGAAGAAATTTCCATAGCACTGCCTTTGTAAGATTCCTTTATTTGCTCAACAAGTAGCATCACCTGGCTTGGGATAAATGAGCCTGGGCTAGTATCTGAGGTGACATGTGGGAGATGTACAAGGCAGTGACATGGCAGAGCCCTGAGGCCTGGGGACAGCAGCACTTGAGCAATCTCACCTTCACCAAACTTCCTGATCTCTTGATCTGGAGCTTCTGACTGGCATTTTGGTTACTTGGTACCTCAGTGTTCTCTCTTAATCCAAAATTGTTTGATTTTCCTTATATAGTACTGTAGTATCATTAATACTGCTGAATTGGCATAAAAATCAGTAGATTGATTTCTTATATAAAGATTGATATAAAAGAATTGTGTAGACAGTTGGAACTCACTTTCTGCTCCTTATTTAGTTGCCAGGTTTGTGAAACCCATTCAAGTACAGTTAAACCTTAAGCAGAAAATGATAGAGAGCTAAGCCTCGTGCCTGGTACAGACAGGTCAGTGGAAAAATATTAAGGAGAATTACAGTGCACATGCTTCTAGCAAAATGGAAATGCAGCTTTTGGAGCTACCACAAACTTTTTTATGCCTATTATACAACAAGGTTAAATGCATGTGGTTGTGAACTTCCAATCTAGAGACAGTTTGCATTAATCTTTACACATTCATTCAATCATATTCAAATATTATTCCATAATAAATTACTTTCAGAAATTAAAAATGTAAAGGAACATTTAATTTCCATAGTACTGTAATTCTAAATGTCATGACCTTTTTTTTATACACTTGTGAATAAAATTAGCAGCAGCATCAAAGGAAAGCAATCTAGTGTATGTGCTCGGAGGTAACAATTGACTGCAGTGTCTGAGTCATATTCCTTTCTCCTCCCTGGACTCCTTCAAAAACATCTCTGCTTTGAAGATGAAAATCAAGACTAATAATCATGTTAAAAATTTGAATTAATTTTGTAGTTCTAACTGGTATTATGGAGATGTTAATAAAATAACACAAATGCTAGCACAAGAAAACTATACCAGAATTATTATCTTCAGTGGCAAATAGCAACAATATCATCTTCCTACCTTATAGTTAAATCTGCAAAGAGATGGCAGGATCATGTTCTTATTTTCTTAAACGGAATTTTGAGTCTGAGAGGTAGAAAACAGGACTGTGAGCAAACTAATGGAGGATTTTGAAAACGACAGGCCCTAATGCTTTTCCTCTTTCCTTTTTAAGGCCCATTTAGATTGTTTTTGTTTATCAAAACACTTGCTATGCTTCATTATTCCCAGCAGTATCCCAGCTTTACAATATGCTTCTATGATAGCAGCTGATTTTCAACTCGACTACCCAGAGACAGAAGTTGAGCTGGAATCTGGCCTGAGGTTAGCTGCCCTTTCAGTGCATGTGTGCCCTCTTATCTAATGCTATAAAATGAGTAAGACTATAACTTCAACAAAAGAAAAGGACTGTTAAGTGACTCTTAGTGGCACTCAAGGGACAGAAGTTATTGAAGACAGAGTCCTGTCTGCTGGTGGTTTTCAGGTATCTCTTTCCTAAAGCTCAACTAGAGTTCTCAGCGAGCATAACTTACTTTGATGTGAGCTGAAGCTTCTAAAACCCCTCCATAAACAAAGGACGTGAGATGAGAAACAGCCAGTTTTCATTCTTCAGAACCTACTGGCAAAGGAAGAGATTTTCTTTTGAATGTTCAGTGCATCCTAGAAAAAGAGACAACATTGTGCAATGATTGGGACATCTCTTGGTAAATGTGAATTTGTAGTTGCAATAATGTGGTTCTGTCAGCTTTCTCCATACTTGTGTGACTCCTGCTTGTTGCATGTGTTTGTGGTGTAGTAGCTTGGGCAGGTTGGTAAATGTTTATCAGCATGTCGGGGCTCTTTCTGACCATACCTCCTTTTTGTGTTTTCTAAGAAGCTGAGTGCTGTGCTCCCACCGTACTAGTCTTGATTTGTTGCCATTGGGTTTGCAGAGCCACTGGAGCATGAACAGATGCCGTAATTCAAAGTAGGTTTGTCCCTATCTGTGTACTGTGTCTTTTTGACCGTGCAGAAAGGCCCAAGGCAACTCCTAAGAAAATGTTATTATCTTGATAAGGGAAATGTAAGGTCAATAGGCAGAAGAAAATGTATTCAGTTTTACTGAGTGTTGATAAAATTGCTAAAGGGAAGCAAGAAAATGTTTTTAAGTTACAGGAATAGGTCTTGGCACACTTGGTCAAGAATGTGCCTTGTTTAGGATATGAATTGTAGCTTTTAACTACTAGCTCCATTGTGTGTGATGAATGAGTAGGTCTAATGTTTCATTCCTTTATACAAAGAACACTGAGTGCATGAAGTTTATTTGGAGAAATCACAGTCTTGTTTCCCAAATGAATTGTATCACTTCTGGTGCCTGAGTGACTGACAACTAAAAGAATTTAGTTTTGGAACTAAGTCTTTTCTTTGAAATCCACTTTCAGCAAATATTTTTGTTTCAAATTGCTATTCACAAGTTTTCATGACTGCAGAGTACATAATTTTAAAGTTTATGACGATGAAGTATGAGTCATGAACATGGTTGAGATTAAATTGGTTCCTGGGTTTGATTTGCCAGGAGATTTTTTCCTTTTGTGGCTTTAGCTTCAAAAAAAGACTTCAGACTCTGAATTTCCAGGTAGATTTTTAGATTACGTACTTGAGTCTCAAATGCTGGGAATGGTAAAACAAAAACATTCTAAAATTAAGATTAGTAGGAGTTTCAAAGCTTTAGTATATTTCAAAACTAAGAGATTTTTTTGTTTGTTTTACGGAGGAGAAATGTTTCTTCAAAAGAAAGGGTAACTTTCAGTGTGGGATAGATATATAAGGCCATGGAACGGTGATGCATGTTCTGGACACTGACGTGCTCCTTCTCTGGACTTAATAAGTAAAGAGCAGGTTTATTATCTCTAACCTGTACAGTCTGATATTTTTGCTCCAGAATTTTCTGTATGAATACTGCAATTCACTCTGAATTTGTTACATGATGAAATTACCTTACCCAAGTAAATCTGAGTCACGTAGAATCTGTAAGTTATTATAATTATTGTTACTATTATTATTACTATTATTTTGCCTGTGAGCTTTCATACAAGGAGATCAGTCTTTATTATTCCTTTCCTGAAAGCATGAAGGAATAACTTTTCATTTCTGCTCAATATTGTCTGTGAGTAGTGAAGTGGCTGCACCCAATTAATATTTGATTAAAAAAACGTGAGAAGCAGGCAAGAACTGATGCTTTGCTCTTCATGGATGGCTGTTACCATCAGCCACTCCTATCAGAAGCAAAAGCCTTAAGACTGAGGCAGCAAAAATCAAGTTCTTGCCAGGGTCAGAAGAGAGCAAAATAATGGTTGCTGGGGGTGTTTTGTTCTGCTGCTTACCCTCACATGCATCATCTTTTTGTGCACCAGAGAAAAGCAGGAGTTTGAGGGGGAAAGGCTGTGCATTCTACGTAGATGTATCTTGTGGGAAAATCTGTATTTTTGTAGGAGTGTTATGTGAAGTGGAATGTGCAATCTGAGAGCCAAAGGAATGAAATGATCACATGCTGAAAAAAATAGCACAAAAAAGCTAATGAAGTGAATGAGAGCACGATCATTGATTGATACACTAATGCTGGTTTTTCCTGATAACTTTTTTATATTCCTACACCAAACCATTCTGATATCTTCTCCTGTGTCTGTGAGGGAGGTGTGTTTTATCAAGACTGATATGCAGAAGTAGCCTTGGAATAGCTGGGAAGGATCGATTAAATGCAACTCCTTTTACTGTAGCTCAGAATGGTGGAGGTGCCCTTACAAGAGGTTTGTTTGAGAGGCCGTGGCCCAAGTCTTTGCTAAAGGAAACACTGGTGTGATTGTGTGGTTGATCCTTAACCATGTCCACAAACTACAGAGAATTTCTTAGCAAAGGTTTGTGTTTTTAACTCCCTACCTGGGAAGGAAGTCCTCCACACGCTTGGTACATTTTTGAGGCTCTTTCTGGTCTGTTTTGAAAATGGGATCATCCTGAAGCATTTGTAACTGAGGGATAGATATTGCCGAATGGGAAACATTAGAACTGCTGCTATTTATATCACTCTGAAATTACATGACTTACATTCCCATCTAATCATACATCATCTTTGCATTGATTCCTAGGCTACTGACATGTGGTAAGGTGATCAATAACAGTTACTGCTCCCCTTCAAATTCATTGGAACATCTTTAATCAATGTAATTTAACCTCAAAAACATCCACAATTTTTGTAATGACTTTGCTGTATTGCAGGAGTGAGGTGGAAGGAATTTGCATGGTGTACAATTAACAAGTCATCATGCAGAACAGTTTCAGGTACTGCTACAGCCTTGTGGATAAATCACCTGCAGATCTTGTAAAGCCTGATGATAAGTAGCTATCACACTTTAAAAGTATGGTACTTCCCTAAAGAAGGTGTCTTGAATCATGTAGATCAGCTCAGAAGCCAGATTATTTTGTGAGGCTTCCCTTTAAATATTTTCATGAAAACAACAAGAATGTAGAAGGAAAAGGCACAGTATAACCCTGCATGCAAAGCATTATCCTGTTCAGTCTCAGAATCAGCTGATGTATCTACTTTGAGGTGGAAAGGATCACCAGCTTAAATAGAGGTTGCACGCATCGGGGTTCACTATGAAGACCTCTTGTAATGGTCTTCCTTCTCAGTTTCTGCAGCTTTTAATATTCCTTTTTTTTTTTTGAGGTAAAGTTAAGGCTCGGTATCTACATTCCAAAGTTAGCAAAAAAACTGTTGGGGGAGAAAAAAGAAAGTAAAGAAAGCTGGATGTAGCCATCAATAAACAAAAGATGTTAGTCATGCCAGGAAGAGTGGGAGAAAGGTTACAACACCACAGTCAGATTGAAGTAGACACAAAATTATCATTTTGAACCTATGCATTTTTCTAGATACCAGCAGATAATTCTCAATTTCTTTTTTGACAAGCTGCACTTTTTTCCTATAGCGATAGCTGAAAATGTGCATTCCTTGGCTGTTTTCGTTGTTTGAAATTCAAAAAAAAGGAAATTACTTAATTATCAATTCAAAAAACAGTTTGTGCTGCAAGGAGTCTTGTCACTGCGAACACTTGTACTCAGGAGTTACTGCTTGAGTAAGCATGCCCATTGTCTTTGGTGAATGAGGGATTCTGACTACATCTAAGGATATCAATATTTATAAGACACGACCTTTAGCTATTTATAGTGTGACTGTATAATTAGCCAACACATAATGTGAACTGTAAACTTCACAATTGACAAAATGGTTCTAAATTTCCTTTTCACAAATATGTGACCATCATATTTTGGGATCTAGGTGTGAACAATTGTAATCATATAGTTCAAGGGCTCAAACCTTCACAAAGAAAGAATATAAAGCGATTTCAAATATCGTATCAAAAATCACTTTCTAATTTGAGCAAGTAATATTGGATTTCTCACCACCATTCATTCTGCACTTAGGTTTTGAATTATACGTGCAAAGTATTTATAAAACAGAAATTAAATGTGTATTTTCAGACTGCTGTCTTTTCCATCACAGCTGTGTTGTACAGGAGAATTGCCTGCCCAAAAGGCTTTGTTAGGCTCAAAGAGTAAATTTGGGTTTGAACTTCTGATGCCTGAATGCTTTTTTACCAGAGTATAAATTAAAATATTTTTTATACTTTTAATAATTACAGACAGAAAGCCCTCGGGTGTATATATGAAACCTGCTTTGACATGATCTTGAAAAGGAGAAAGAATTGTCCCCTGTAGAAGTTGTTTTGCATTTTGGTCCAGCTGTAAGGTTCTGGCACTCAGTGCAGCAGCTTTGATCAGAGAAGACCCCAGATAGATAAGTTAGGGATGGTACTGCCCACTGACTACCTGTCACTTCTTCCCCATGATCTTCCTTGGATTTGATCAAACTACAGCAGACTCCAACATGTAACAGACAACTTCTGCTTTAGAGGCAAAAGTGACAGAAAGGAGGAAAAGGCAGCACTAGAAGCAGCATCACTGTTCACTTGGCTTCTTTCAGGCACTTACTGAAATGATGTTGACTGTAGGAGCAGCATCACTGTCAGCAGAATTTGCCCTTTTAGTAAATGCATCTCTTTAACAAGGTAACGTGCCGAAAGAATAACGTTGAGCCAGAACTCCTGTTGTCATCTTTTGGAGGTTGAACCAGGACATGAGACATAATTCTTCATTATCACTAAATAAAGACTAATCCCAGACGGCAGCAGGAGACAGGAACTGCATAAAAATAACTGTGTCGTGGTGTAATTATATTAAAAACAGCAGGATTTTTAAAAATCCTTTTGAAATCATATGAAAGAAAACTTTTAAGGCTGCTGCTTCTCTGGCAGCTGTCTGTGGCTGAGACAAGCTCTTACCTTCTCAGAAGCATTTGTAGCTGTACTGTTGCCTCAGGCTGATCAGTGGATATGAGTTTCACTCCTTGGAGCAACCTGGTCTGGTGGGAGATGTCCCTGCCCATGGCAGGGGGTTGGAACAAGATGATCTTCGCAGTCTCTTTCACCCCAAAAAAGTCTAGGATTCTGTAGCGCAATAGGAGCGTGCTTGCCTCAATGATAGTCAAAAGTTTCATAAACACTTATTAAACAAAATGTAAAAATGACTATTGATTTATTTTTTCCCATAAAGAAAAGGTTAGAAAATGAAAGACATAGTAAACGCTCAGTGCCAGCGAGTAACAATTTTCAGACAAGAAATAATTCGATTTTGCATTGCCAACAGACAACTATTGAAGTGGCACACTGTGTTAATAGGAACACCATCTAGGAACAGCAGGTGTTTGTGTGCTGATAATAATTAGAGCACTAAAATCTCTCTCATCATAAACAAAAAATAAAGAAATAAGATTAGTTTTTTATATTTTTTCTCATTGATATTGATTTCTGCTTTTTTGGAAATCTTACCCTAACATTTAATACAAGAAAAAGTTTGTAAAACCTCCAGTTATCTGACAGTGAAATAAATTACAGGGCTTATCACTGCAGTGTTAAGATGAAACATCCCTAGTGTGAGGGGGGAAAAAAACCCAAACCTCTTCAATAAAATACAGGAGAAAAAACTCTTGAAATTTCAAATTCATCTTTTTCTGGTTGTGGAATTTGTTGTTTTTTTCCTTTGGCGATGGGCTAAATTCCATCATTCGTTACTCTGCTATTAATCTGGAAAAGTTCCATCAGCAGTGTTGAGCCAGTGGACTTTGGTAAAGTTATTGAGTCTATAATGGTAGAAATTAACATAGACTGGAGCCTAATTGATCATTACAGTGAGTTTACTTTCTATGCACTTCTCAGTGTGACATCAAATTATTTCTGATTTTTTTCTGTTCCTAATTCACAGTTTATTAGTGTAGAAGAAGGGAGATGGTATTTGTGGTATCACCATTTCATTCCAGATATATAGGGTTACACATTTTATTGCTTTCACTGTCCCAACAGGGAGAGCTGTACATTCATTTTCCTCTGAAGAATTGCATTTTTTTTGTAATTCAGTTTAATGGACTATGTATAAATCAAAAAAATAATGTTATCTGCTTTCTGTAAAGCAGACATCTCTCTTCAGAGATGGACTAGAATGAGAATCAGGATCTGCATTTGTGAGTTGCTAAGATCTGAATGATTTGGCTCTAGTCCATCTCTGTCAGACAAGAGTCCCTCATCCACAGAGAAAGCATTAGAACATCCTGCAACACAAAAAATAAATGTCAATAATAGAGAAACTTCCGGGTAACCAGGATGGAATCTTTCTGTCCTAAATATTAAAACATAGAATCACAGAATGGTTTGAGTTGGAAGGGACCTTAAAGATCACCTAATTCCAACCCCCTTGCCATGTGCAGGGACACCTCCTGCTAGATACCTGCATCTATTCAGTTAGTTTTTCAGATACAGGCTCAAAGTCTGAAGACTGGGATTGGTCACTCAAAATTGTACTTTAACTTTCCCTGCAGGTATCCAGCCTCTGGAGGTGATCTTGGGACTAGCTTGGACATTCAGATCTGTATTTGTAGCTGAATTACACTGTCTTAGTCCCCTATAAGCATATATTTTTAATTATTAGTAACATAGAAAGTGGCTAAGCTTGTGTCCAAGCAATCTGTTTACTGTAGAGTGATTTTCCAACTTAGCTTTAATTACAATTTTCTAATACAGTGTGCCACTAGGTGAGACAGAATTTCATGACTAATTATTTAGACAGGTATGTCTATGAAAAACGGTTTGCTTTATGAGAATATGCTTTATACAATGGTATCACTATATTCTTGGATTTAATAAATTATGGCCTTGCCTCCATCTTGCATTGCTGAATGTAATTTTACGTATCATCTTGTCCTATTTCTCAGTTTGTTGACAATGATAGTCAGGGCCTAGGAGTTATCAGATACAGACAACAGACAGATTCTGTTATTGTCTAAATTGTAAGTATGGTCTATAACAGCAAGTACTCACTTATCAGGCAATCCCTGTCAACAGGAAAAATGAAAACTGGGTGAAATAAAATCATGTCACAGTCATCTCAGGCAGCGAGTTGCAAGTTACAAATGCCTCATTGATCCTTCACAATTGAAATTCAGGTTTAGGCTTGCAGTTCTTGAAAGGGTTGCAAATACTCTCGCAGAGTCTGAGATGCAAAAAAAAGAGTAGAAGGGATGCTATCTTTTGAAAAACAGTTACCTGAGCATTTTAGTTGGGAATCAAAATTAGGCTTCCTTTGGGACTGTAAAATGAGAAAAAAAAAAACCAGGTATGTCTCTTTGCAACATTATTTTCCGAACAATTCTGGTACGTGGTGGTTGATTTCTGTGGTATCTCACTGTGCAAAAGGAATGCCTTGATATTTCTCAAGCATAATACATCTTTTGGTAACATTGTGGTATAATATCCAGATATGGTTAAGAAAATAGTTATATATAGAAGGTGACTCATTCTGTTCTGTGGTTTTCACAAAGGGATTAATTAGCTCCCGCTTGAGGAATATTCAGTTGAAATGAAACGCCAGAAACAACTTTGTCTCCAGAAGTTCTGGGGTACCATTATAGCACTTTTCCTGGTAAGAGCTTAAGGGCCTGAAAAATACTGAATTCCCAGGGAAGCTTTGCAGACCTTGAGTTTTCTTTGCATCAAACCCAGTGCTTATTTCTAGATAATCCCATCCAGAAAAAGGGAGAACCTACAGTTCCAAAGTGCTGTGATATTGGCCTGTGTAACACTGCAAAGCCTTCCCTCATTTGCAGTCCTTTCTTCTGAGCCTGGTGAGCTGGAGAAGCACTGAGAGTCATCTCAGAGATGAAGCACATTGTCTCCAAATTACTTTGTGGGTGGGCAACGGAGAATTAGTTTGAGGGAAATTGCCAAAAGTATAGACTGAACAGTGTTATGAAGTATGCATCATGTTTCCCTTTCATTTTGCACATTAACACTATCATTCTGGATGTTTTAAATAAATAATCTTTCATACCAATCATCACCTTGTACATTTAAGATTGTTAAATGAATCTTATCTGTGCACCACTTTCCTCAATTTTGTAACGATCCTATAAGCGAACGAGAAATTCTCAACTAAAAACAAAGCAGAATTTTTACAGCATGGTTTATTTTCATTAGCAAATATCACTTTTAAGTGTTTTGATTTTTTTTTGAGTGTATGAGGAGGAAAGACATACGGCGACTGCTATATAGCATATACAGTAACTGCATTTGAGACTGATGATGCCCAGAAGGCAATGAATAATTAAAATAGATTTTTCAATATAGTACAAAGTGGGAGGAAGTGTTACCAGTTCAGTTGCCAGTGTTGAAAAAACAGTGGAGAGTATTTCACATTTCTTTAAAAAAGTTCCTTTTAGTATTTTCAATTGGATGTCCTTGAGAACTGGAGCAATAGAATTGGGAAGAAGTTCATTAGCACAATGTACGTAATTATACACTTGGGGTCTAATAATATGAACATCTGCTTTAATCTCTCTGGTTAGAAGTGTCTAAAGGAGAAAATGACCTTCGTCTGCTTAGATGGCCACAGAATAACTATGAGAACTATGAGCTGTGAAAAAGATGTGTATAACCCTCAGGTATGTCAGGAGAGGCATTCACAGAAATATTGGTAATATTTTACAAGGCACTGGTAAGCCCTTATCTGAAGTATTTTGTAAGTTTGGATCAGCAGTGCTCATTGGAGATTTATTTCAAGCTGAGATACAGGAGTAAGTTTTTCTCTTACTTTACCCCAGTCTAGAGCTAAGCTGGTCCTGTCACTGACTTCTTTGTGCTTAGTACAAAGGCAAAGTTCCATCTCCTGAAAGTTAACACTACAGCACTATCGAAAAATGCATTGAAGACATTTGCCTGGTATCAGTATTTAAATGATAGCATAAATATAGCATTAAGGCAATTCTTTCAGTATGCTTTAAATCGAAAAGAGTATTTTTACACAAAATTTTATGGATTTTTTTTTTTAGTCATGTAGTTTAGGGTGTAAAATGAATGAGGACTTTGAGGAAGGGGGAAAGACATCTGCTACTTGTGAGAGATTTGGAAAATGTGAGCTTATGGCAACATTTCACACTGTCAAGGTTCTTCTGTTGCAAGGGCAGCATTGCAAACGTCTATCAAGTCATGTATCCAGACCGACTTAGTTTCTTTCTTCTCCCTGTCTTTTTAAACACCTGTCTGTTAAACATTGCTAGATTCTATTTTTCCATTACCAACACCACCATAGTAAAGGTGATAGAGGAGTTTCTGTTCTTGGGCTGCTGTAAATTCCATCACAGTGTGCAAGGCTGTACAAAGGTGATGTGTCACTGCCGAGTCTTGGGGCACAAGGCGCTTGGCTACATTCTTGTGACAAAGAATTCATAAAACAGAATTTATGTGGTGTTTTATGGAACCAACTGATTAACTGCCACCCTCAATAAAGGAAATATGCTGTGTGCAATTGAAGTGCAGGTATAAAAGAGTGACAATAAAGAAGATGCAAGTGAAAACAATATATTAAGCTTCTGAGAAGCAGATTCATTGGCAGTTGTTTGCATTTCAAAAGGAATTCAAAACCTGCTGATAATGTGGTGGTGCTATTTCATGTTGCATGACACTGCTGTTAAGAACACGAGTTCAGAAACAAACTCCTCCTTCTGACCTTGGGAAACTGAATTACATTAAAGCAGTGTATGTTTTAAGCAAACCTGGACTTGTGTGTCATGCTCTAAGAACTAGTGAAGGCCACAGAGTAGCGGATACATTTAACTTACTATAAATATAAAGAGAGCTTACTTTCTATTTTACAGTGAAAAGCTACCAGGTTCCAAACACATTTGTGTTTGGTTGGTTGGGACTGATTTTTGTCAGCAAATTACACAAGAAGTGATTATATTTGTAAATATTTACACCTTAAGTTTGTAAATAATCCCCATTAATATTCCAATTAGTATTGGAGTTCCAGTTGCTGTAATTGGGAACTCTGCAAAAAAAGAAAGCTAACAGAATTTAGGGTTGCCCAGTATAATGTATGTTTACAAGGTGATAGGAGGTGACTGAAGGTTGGTGTATTTTTTCTTCCCTCTGTATTTTTCGCAAGAGTTTGCTACACGTGATCTAAAGATTTATCCTCAAGCCTGCTTGGATTGTTTAGTAACCTCGGAAAGTGTTCCAGCATACCCATTGGAAAACCTGAAATGTGGCTGGATATATGACAAGTTCTTTGTGATAGAGCTGCTGTGTATATAAAAGTATTGTATGGCCAACTCTTTGCTAATGCTAAAGACAGTGCTTCTCTGGCAACACTGATAGTGAAGAATACTGAGTTTTATCTCTCCTGGTGCTTCAAATATATGAATATGCATTAAATGCGTTGCGTTTTGGACTGGTGTTACATGAATTTAGACTGAAAAACGTTTATTTTTCAAGTAGATAGTCAAGGGTGAAGTTTAGAACTTTATTTCACTGGTATGGCAGGGACTTGAGATTAGGAAGAAAGTTTTTAGTCATGCAGCAATGGTATTTTAGTTATCTGTGCAAACTGTGAGTATATTATCATGTCGTTGCCCAAATCTATTTTAAAGGACAGTTAACAAATTGGTACAATCTTTCTTAAAAAGCAACCATAAATGCAAATATTGTATACTATTATATTACACCTTCGTAGTCTAGAGGACATCAAGAGAAATTTCAGCATGCTCAGTGGCAGAGCATTTTCCTTGGCAAGATTTTGGCCGGTGTATTTTCTTACCCTAATTCAGATGTAAGAGCATACCAGTCTCCAAGCTCTTCACAGTCTTGGAGTAATTGCCTTTTGTTTTTGTCCTTCACCTCTTTGCTCTTCTGAAAACAGATTGTATTCCACAGCAGGGTTTCAGTGATGAGAGGTAAAGTAAACCCTCCTCTAGCAATTGGATGCTTTGACTTACTAAAGTCACTGCTGCTTGAAAGGGAAATTGGCTTCCCCTGAGAACATATGAGCAATAAAAAAAAAAGCTGGAGATGAGTTTGTATAAGGGCACATAAAATCCAAATTCCTCGCTGTAGACATCTTTGTGAGAAGCAGAAAACTGATTCACTTATTACTAGTGTGGCCATTGTGTTTGTTTAAGTCATTTTAGAAGTCCAAAGCCACTTTAAAAAGTGTTTATTTCCCTGAGGAAGCAAATGCAGGATTCTGGATCGCAAGTCAAGTATGCCAGCCTTTAACAAGATTATGAGGGTCTTTTCCATGGGTCTGCAGTGTGAAACACAACCTCAGCTGTAGGTTGCAGTGAATAAGAGGAGAAGAAAGTAGCCAGAAGAGATCGACCAGCCGGCTGGTTTTATGGGTAGGTTGTTAGGCTGTAAAGGACTGTTTTCAAGTTTAGACTGGTGCTTACAAAGGAGCTGGGTGTTCATGTTCTATTGAAAATCCGAGTCTGATGCTGTAGGGCAAAGCAGTTACAGTATGAGATACTTGCAGGAAATTTGATTTTAGTAGAACAGAATGCCCTGAGCTTCTGCAAATTACTTCTTTTCCTCCTTCAGAATACCCAGATGCAAAGTTAAACTTAACTTGCTGTATTTCACAGATGAGTCTTTTTGAATACATGGTCCGGGCTTTATAGCGAGGATGAAGAGTGGCATTGATGCTACAAAGATAAGTGCTCTGTAAATGCCTACACGGAGAGATAAGGCATGAGGATAGTCACTCACCAGTTAATTCAGGATAGTAAATGAAATCTAAGTGAGATGTAATTTGTGTTGGTAGTAAGTTTCTTCTCATGTTAGTAAAATGGAAATCTTGCATAAAGAAATTGGATTGGAAAGATGCCACGTGGCCTAGCTACAGAATGTCCTCAACAAATTGCATTTATTGTTCTGTGCTTGCTCCCTCACATTACTGTTCTCTTATAACCTGTATAATCTTAGTATAAGTAAGCACAGCCTAGGTGTTTGAGTATGTTCTTATTCCAGTTCCTCTTGCTGCCATTCCGTACTAACCAACAAGCCAGTTGTGGGCATTTTAACACTTTGTGCCAACAAAGCCCTTTATTTGAATTCTTAAGGCACTTTGCTAATGTTAATGGGTTCAGCCTTGTATTGCCTTAGGGATTCATTTTTATGCACAGGTAAACAAATGCACACGCACAGTTTCTGTGATTCATATAACACACTTCAGGAAACCTCTAGCAGAGGTTTAAGGCAGTTGTGTTAATTGCTGGACTGAGCTTCCTTCCAAAACAGTCGTCATTCTCTTTTATAGAAAGATGTTGCAGTTGGGCTGCCAGGGCTCTTTTCCAATTTCTGCTCAGGCCTTTTTTGTGTAGAGACTTACCTTACTTTTGAGACTGTTTTGTCACGCACAGGCTTTTAATTTCTTTTTGGATTTTGGAGTCCAACTTCTCCCTCACTTTTTTAAATGGCTGTCTTCTGCTGGGGAGCGTTGGTTTGCAGAGACCATCTGCCCTCTTGCCAAGTCGAAGGACTTGGGTTCTGTATGTGACTGTAACGCTTGCCAGCTTCTCCACTTTCCACAAGATTTCTTCTCCTCTCTTTCCCCATAAATTTCTAAATACAAATTAGGAATAGCAGTCAGCTTTTTGTAAGGCTCTGTCAGTCCTATGGATAAATTCCATGTTTGTTCTCTCACTCTCTGCTTGATTCCCCTCTGACTTTTGTATGTGCTTGTCTTCTGGCCTTTTTCCCTAAAACCAGTACTGTGCAAATAAGTGATTTTTCAGTTTACTGACTGGAAAGTCAGGATTTCAGGGGATATTTCTTCATGGTAAAGTAAAAGACCTTTTAAAAAAAACTCTTTTTAAAATTATATCTGACAGGTGTTGAAGCAGAGACATCACTTTGAAATGAATGAGCTTAATTGCAACATTTCAAGTGCTTCAGCTTGTCAATCCCAATTTGTAAATTATTTTGATCATCTCTAAACTCCCATTTTCCTGCACAGATACTGTACATCAAATAATAACAATAATAATAGTAGTCATCATTTTCTCCCCAGGAGTTGCACCAACTTCCCACGACATTAGTTATTTTCTCTTAGAGGTTGTTTTGCCTATACATAACTCTGCTTATGGAGACTTTTCATGCACCAGAGACACTTTGTTGTTGCATCTGTATCTTAGCCTCCTGTTCGCATTTTTAATCTGTTTCTGCCCTAATAGCAAAAAATCATGGGAAGTTGGAAGAATGTTTGGGAGAGGTAGAACTGTATGTTCTCCTAAATGTACTGGGTGTTGGCCATCATCATAGAGCATTAGGCTAAATGAATCTGGTATGACCATCCCATATTCTTTCATTTTTTAGTGTCCTGTCCCCCAAGCATTTGCTTGTCTCCTTGGGTCTCGGAAGATGCCAATTATTCCTTTCTGTTCTGCTCATATGCCCTTTGAATGCAAGTTCAAATGTCCTTGACACCTGGCCAAAATACTATCTCCAGCACAAGGATATGAAAGTAAGCATTGATTTCTCTTCTTTTACACTGGAGTAGTCTAAGGATCATTCATAGTTGCTCTGTGCATCATCCGTGTTGTGACATTATCCTTCTGTATCAAGGGGATGTAATCAGCTCCTGCATGGACCACAAGAGTGATTCAAGTTACTCCTGAAATAGCATTTGCTGCTCTCTGTTGAAGTCTGGCAATCAGTCCCAAAAAGCTGCAGTGACAATTCTCACTTCTGTGTGTTAGATATCCTTCTTGGCCATGTTATGAAAGGAAATGAATTGTTTTTTACTGAAGTGCTTTGAGTATTTAACATATGTGGAGTACAAGAAGTGGTAAGCGTTACCATTGTCGAAAACTCTTTTTTTGTCTTTTTGTGTTGTGACAGTTCCGCTTCAAACAGATTTAAAAATTTTCAGAGTTAGCGACTTGTACTGTACACATAGGTCTGGCAGATGCCAAAAATCAGAAGTTGTAGGGAATACCTATTTTCAGTGGAGTTCTCCGAATGGTAGAGTTGTCAGTTGCTTTAACGCTCTGGACAATCGGCCAGCCAAGATTTCTGCCTGCTGTAAATCCACATAGCTCCATTAAAGTCAGTAGTGATTTATATCAGGGGAGGACCTGCCCTGCAGTATTCACAGCTTGATGGCCTCCTCCTTTCAACAGAAATAAAGCCAACTCTGAACAAACAGGAGTTTAAAAGAGTTCAGTTCACACCAATTCATAAGAAGTGTGACCCTTCCCATTGCTGTTATACATATTTAGGATTCTGTAAATGACCTTCTTAAAAAGTTAGATTTATGTGTAATGTGGGTGTATGTTCCCTTAGCTGCCCTAAAGGTACATGTTAACCACTATTAGGATGGAAGGCAAGAGCAAACATGCTTGAATTGCAAATCCTGCATTTGTTAATAAGGTTTATTACAGTGTTTCTCATCTCACACCTGAATGTCACCAGCCTGGGAATTATGCAAGATCATGTTTTCAGTCTTTTCAAGAGAAGTGTATTTTGAAGCTTCCTGAATGTGGTTTTAAAACCTTTAATAACTGAAATAATTCTCAGGTAACCGATTTTCAAAGTACTCCTGAAAGTGAGAGAGGTTGTGGAGTCCTTTTTCCAGATTGAATTAATTCAACCCTTTTTCTGTATGAATTATATAGTTTTTAATTACATGTTTATCATTTAGTCCATAGCATCATTTCCCCATCCAGAATGTTCCTGTTTTGGCCATAAGTCAGGTTGCACAGTAGAGGAGACATCAGTCATGTTGTATCTCTCTAAAGCTGCAGAGTGTAAGAGGCAGCAAATTGCGAAGGGTGAAGAAAATAAAGAAAAAAAAGTCACGTAGGCAGAGCAGTTGATGTGTGCTGCCCTGGAGAAATTAATTCTCATCCAGTTCCTGGCACTGATTTCCTTTCTAACGCTGCCCATCTTGCTCAGCTAGACTTTTCACAAAGGGTTGCTAGCTGCATCTTCCAATTTTCCAGGTTCTTGATTTGAAACTCTGAGGCCTCATTTGCAAAAGTGCTGAGCACGCAGAGCTGAAGTGAGTGGTCAGTGTGAAGTGAACTTGTTAGCAGTTTTCAGGTACTGGGAAAAAGCAGGTCCTCGATAGCTGGAACTGGAGATCCAAAACTTGAGTAGTGATGCCTTTCTTGTATTACAAATGCCTTGCTTTGTAATTCAAATAATAATCTCTAGGAATGGTATAGTGGCAATATACAGCACTGGTGATTGATTAAGCACTTCAGGCTCCTTCGGAGTTTAATTAATCTTGGAAGCTCTTTATTGCTTTGTAGGCTACAATGTAACAGATTATTGCCATTTTAGTAGGGAATAGAGTAGCTTCTCTGCAGGATGGTTGTTGTTTCTCCTTTCTGAAAGTATTCCTAGACAGATGAGCAGAAAGTTAACTTCCTTAAGAGTTTCAACTACTTGAAAAACCCTATCTCTCCCGTTTCTTACAATGAATATCTAGAATGTAGCACTGGAGCTTCATAGAAACTTTCAGGACGAGCTCTGACAACCTCAACAGTGCCTCATTAGGTGACCTCTCGTGCCCACACAAAGACCCTTCCAGACAGAGCTGCACTTCTCTCTGTATAATAGGATTCTTTCTAAAATCCAATTAAAGAGTTTTCTCCATTTTGGTTAGTTGTTTATTTCTAAGAGTTTTCCTATAAAGAAGGCACACTGTAGTAAAGTTTTGCTTCTTTGTGATACAGGGGTTTTCATATTTTTTATTAATTCATATGATGCCTATACTGCCATTCCCTTATTTCTGTATATCTGTGAGTGCATTGTGGGGATACATTATCACTCCATGTGATATTTTCTACTCTTTGCCCAGCTCTTAGAAAATTTTTTTTGGTACTGATACAGAAATCATTCCAGGAACTGACCTGCTTTCTCAGCCTGTCTCCTCATCCCGTTTCCTGGGAGAATTCTTGTGCGTGGCTTTGGGAAAGTAATGGCAAGGCAGCATCGAAGAGTCAAAAGGAGATTCTCTAGTTTCAATGCAATACACTCGAATGATGGGTCACATCCTCTACATTTGCTCCATGCTCTCCTTGAGTGGATATGTTGGCCTCTCCCTGTTTTCTCACAGCATAAATCCTTTCTTTTCTCACATGACCTTGGGCCCCTTTGCACTTAATGCCACAGCTGAAAGCAGTAACAAGGAGGAGGATTACCTGGTACTTATTTTACAAAGTACTCAGGACTAGGTTCACTTTCAATTTCTTTTTAAGTTTCATATATAAAAAAGAACAAAACACAAGAGCGGGTAGAGGTTTAGCATTGGGTCATAATATACTTTCCATTTCAAAACCATTCTCTATCTGAGGCTCTCAGACCTTTTAAGGGTGAAGGGTGACTGAAGCTCCCCACATCTCCATAGAGTCAGTTGTTCCACAGATCATAAATACATGTGAACTGTCAGCAGGATAAAATTAGTACCTATCACACAGCCATCTTCCTCCTTTCCTGAGTAATTTTTATCACTGTCATGGGAGCAGTCAGAGTCTGCCATTTGCTTTTCTTCCTAGCTTTTTCTGGGTTGCAGAATATGAACATAGAATATACATAACCTATGGAAGAGTCACTTGCAGTAGGAAGTTAACCTTTAAAGATTCAGTATTTTGATTATTTACCATTTCACCTGTTCCTCCCAGATTACCAAGGCAGCCAAAGAACAGGAGTGACCAGGCAGTTCAAAGTGAAGAACCATGAAAAGGTCATATTAGAAAATGTATAATACATTTAGTGCATATTCTTCTTCTGCCTCTTAAAGACTTTATGGAGGATTAAAAACCTCCCTCTTGTGACAGAGATTGTAATGAGAACTGAAAATGTCACAACATAAATTGAATTTATGTTAATGATTGTAGCAAGAATGGGAAATGATTCAAATATTACGTTTTAGAGTAAACCTACTGTTGCAATGTTGCAGTGTTGTGCTGCTTGATGTTTTCAGCATTCATGGCATGTTCATGCTCGGCCTGAGGACTGGGCATTCCTCGTGTAGGAACTGGCACTCATCCTCCTGTGGCACACTTGGAATTGCAGGAAGGAAGGAAGAGCTTCAGCATGTAAATTTAAGGAAACCAAACCTATAGCTTCATCACTCTGAGCCTGATCACCAGCACATCTCTTCCTAATTGGACTTGGAGGTGAAAAACAAGCAAAGCAAAACCAAATTTCCCTCCATGTAGGGTTCTCTGACCGACTTTAATGTTCATTTCCCTTTTCTCTGTATGTTGGGATCCATCCATTTATATTCCCTTCAGAAGGATATTGAAGTGTATTTTCCAGAAATGACTCGCTGGTGTTTCAGATGTCTCATAGGTACATAGATAAGAAGGAAAGCATTAATATCACTGCAGCCTAATTCTAAACAAGGTACCAAGATACTTTTCCCCAAAGCACTTTCTAACCACCTACTCTGCCAACTTTCTGTGAATGCCTTGAGAATACAGTACAGCCTTGGGTTTATCTGCATGTGGAATCATTCTTGAAGGAAGCAGATGTGTTTTTTTCTGTCCATAAATAACTTCATATCTAAACAAGCTCTTACAGATACTCTATGAGTATTCTGGGAAGACACAGTAAAATAAAAACATAGATTTACAGAAAAGGTTTTTAAAAGCCCAGTAAGGAACTTGACAGATATCTGCCAGAAAACAAATAAACGGGATCAACAGATAATGGTGAACAGAAGCTTTCTTCAAGATTTGCTGCTTATATGAAAAATTCATATGAAAAAGGGCCAGGTAGGCGTTCAGATCTCAGCAATGAGTACCCACTTATGTCCTGTTTTTCATGAAGGGAAAAAAAGGTTGCCAGAGTTATAGCTTTGGAAGTGAAAAATGTTGTAATTGCTTGATATTACCAAATCGCAAGTCCCATCTTTCCATTTTTTGCCTTACTGTTAGCTACTGGAATTTTGGGAGTCTGAATAAAAGAGGATTTAGAGGACTTCAGTTGACTCTCTCAAGAACTCTTGAAGTTCAACATAAAAATGTAGCTGATTATTTTAGCCAGAAAATCAATAAGAAAATGAAGATTTGAGGCAGTGTGTGGTGGGGCAATGAAACAGAAACAGAAGGAAAGTCTGTGTCTCCTCATCCCTCTTATTATATTCTCGTTCCTAAGCTGTGCCCCTGTCCTGCAATGCACCTCAGCCTCCCACTTTTCCTCTCTCTCACCCCACAGCTGGCTTACGTGTGCTCTGTGTACCAGCATCCTGCCCTGCCCTCTCTCCAGGCTCAGATGCTGTTATTGCAGTTGTAGAGCCACCTGGTCTCCTGGCAGAAATTACTCTTCCCATATTTGGCATCTGTCACGTGCCACCAAAAACTCCCAATTCCTAAGCAGCAAACTACCTGAATAAATACAGATGGACTCTTTCCTCTCCCCATGTCCAGTTGTTTGGTCCTCACATTCTTTTCATGGGCAAAAGCCTTCATAAACAGATTCCCTCTTGAAAACGTCCACCTGCTTCTCTTCTATATATGAGCTACTCCAGCTCCTCAGCTCTCTCTCATCCTGTTTCCTAATCTTTAATCCTATTTATATAATCTTCATTCTATATTATTCCTCATCTACGGTTGGACACAATGATCTTAAAGATCTTTTCCAACCTAAATGTTTTGATGATTCTATGATCTTAACCATAAATAACTTGAGGAAAAGATCATATAATGAATGTAAGTCCACTATATTTACAGGTACATCAGCAAAGGATGCTCTGCAGTATGAGCTAATGTTCATTCCAGAATTAAGGCATGCCCATTAAGTAAAACCTTATTGTGTGGCTTTAGCTTAAAAACTGGTGCAATTTTGTCTGACTTTCATCCAATTTCAGCTTAAGAATTTGCTTGCATGTGTAAAGTCATTGCAATTAGTTTCTTCCCATTATCTCTACAGCACTGTGAGTAATTGCTGCTGTCTGTGAAAGAGGGTGTGTGTTAATATTTTGTTAGACAAGACTGTAACAGATGACTTTTTACTCTGACTTTCACAGACTGATAAACGTGATATAGGATAGCTTTCCCAGAAAGGCCAGTCTGTGTGAACCTGCAAGCCCATGTGACAAGTAAACAGAGTTCTTGATTTATAATATTCCGTGTGGAACATATTGTGATTAGACTCCTAACGATGATGAAATACTGCCATTAATACACAAGGAAAATAGCCAGAAATTTTATTTTGAATCAGAGCAAACAGAAGATCTGCCCACATCATGACATTTGATGCCAGGCTTATTTTCATCTAATTTAATTTGTTTCAATGAATGGCAAATAAAAAAAAATCACAAACATAACATTTTGATTTGAAACTGTGACCTTCATTCCCAGAAAAATCTCTGTATTTTCCGTTAAGAAGTTTATACCCTGGATGGAAGAAAGTGGATTAATATGCCACCAGTCAGCAATCTGTGCATGTAGATCCCGTCGGCTTGTGATTGTTACTAAACTGGTTCACTGCACTCTGCATAAAGTGTTAAGTCTCCTGGTAGGGGAGTACATAGACTCTGTTTATTCTGAGAAACCTGTGAACTACTGTAATTCCTTGCAGATTTATAGTTTCACCATCTTTAAATTGATGCAGC
The DNA here is from genome assembly GCA_013398125.1 of Aegotheles bennettii. Taxonomy (NCBI): domain Eukaryota; kingdom Metazoa; phylum Chordata; class Aves; order Caprimulgiformes; family Aegothelidae; genus Aegotheles; species Aegotheles bennettii. The sequence continues at coordinate 1,443,398 of VZRW01012209.1, read as the reverse complement.
TTTTTACCAGGAAATGAACAGCCAATTTTTTTTTTGAACAAACCAACGCAATTTAATGCTTCTAGAATTTATCTGCCTGTAGATCAGCAGCATAACACAATTTTAATTACAGCTACCACACTTCAGTGAATTCTCATTCTGCAGCAAAGGCTGATCAGAGTAAAGGTCCGTGAGATGTGTTGAGCTCTACTGAGCCCTGAGTCACAAGGTTTGCATTCACATCATTAAAAAAAGGCGCCAATCACTTGCACTTCTGTCTCAGAAGGAAGTGATACTTATTATATAAAGAATTAATGGAAAATATGAACTACTAAGTGCCTGTATGGTTAAGAAATCAAGTGCAAAACCTTCTTAAAAATATGATTAGAGAAAAAAGAAGGAAGTGCTGAAGCAGGTCAGGAATGCTATATTGAAATAATTATTGTCAGTTGTTCATGATGTATTAATTCATGGCTAAGTGCGTTTTACTGCTTTCTTTGCAGTGCAGCTACAGCTCTCTGGTAGTGAGGCTTTGTATTAGACCACTCACACTTAACTGGAGTGTTTTCTGAATATGTAGATACGAATTCATTGCAGCTGCCTTTGTTGGTGTGTCTTAGAGCAAGGAAACTAATGAAAGGAGGTCACGTCCCATGGCAAAGACCTGCGAGTGCTTCTGCATGTTCCAGTGCCTTGTTAAATACAGAAGTACTGTTTCCTCAAAGCAATCACAGAGAGGGGAAGAGGCTTCTACATCTATAATTTAATGGCTTCAAAACAGTTTTTCCCAGTTTCAAAATAAACAAACCTACAGAGAGGAATTATCTGTATCAAGAACTGTTTTCTTTTATTGCACTGAAATGTATCGGAGGCATTTCTAACCAAGGCTATTCAACCTGTTTGCCAAACTCCCTTTCATACCTGTTGAGCCTATAAGTCAACTCAGAGTAGCAGAGGTTGTGACAGAGCTGGTTTGGGACAGAGCTGAGAGATGGGCTGAAAAGAGAGATGCAGGGGAAAGGCAGGGCAGTTCCCTGGTAGCTTGGCCTGTTACCAGAAACACAGGTAACAGAGAAAACAGCCCAGTTGCTCCTTTGAGATTTAGTTTTGTGGGAAGGGAGGTATTTCAGGGGAATTTGGGAATGGCTTTAGCATGTGGCATTGCAGAGTTATATGGGCTTAAGCTGTTGGGACATGGGAAACAAATCTGAAACAAAGCAGGCTTTGTTAGTTCTATTACTTAGAGCATTACATATATATAAAAATATATGTATTTTTATAACTGACTGACAGTAGTAGTTTGTCTTTCCCTTAGAAGAGTAGAAATATGTACAATGTGGGAATGAGGAGGAGATTTCAAGGTATTCTTAGGAAGATTTAATTAGTGATTTTGAAGTGCATCTGTAAGTAACTGGAGAGAAGACAATCTGAGCTAGAGATCTTAATCAATGTGCTGTCATCTCCCACTCTGCACTCCCTGGCGCCTCGTGTAACAGCTCCAAAGTTTGACAGCACAAGTTGTGTAGTACAGTAGGATGGTACTCTTCTGAGTACAGATGAGCCAAGCACAGATGGCTGAATTGAATCCTGTACAGCCTCTCGGTTAAACAAATATGGAATAATTTCACTGATACCACTAGATTTTTTTTTTTCCAGATTTACAGTGAAGTAAATCATGCCATGAATTTTGGATTTTCTCTTTACCTTCCTATCATCCATCCCAATTAGTGGGTTTTCTTTCTGACACTGCACCAAATTGTTATATTCATTTTCTTATCCTTTGCAAAGTGTATTTTATGCATCTGGAAGGGGTTCTATAGTTCTCTATTTTAAGATTGCTTTCTTTTAACTATTTACTTGCTTAACATAGTGAGTTAGATCTTTACTATGCCCGTTTCATGTATGCAGAATAAAAAGATCATTTCTCAGTAAATGATTTACAGACTGTATAAAGCGAAGAGAAGAAATACTACTGGTAATGCAAACTAAGAGTGTGACAATACAGGTCAGCAATGTGGGAAGTTTTACAGTCAGTGCCTCGATGCCTAATTATGCATTTGTCTGGGTTTGTGTAGGCATCGTGGTAAAGCTGAGCTTAAAACTCAGAAAGAAGGATTCTGACATGACTTTGCAGGTGTTTACAGAGAGTATCTGACAGGTATGACAAGAAAAGCTGAAGATACTTGTTTCAAAATTTAGCAACTGGGTAATAAAGGCTGTCATCATTAACAGAGAGAAGTCAATGATGGCTTAGTAGAGGTATAATTAGAAGTAAAAGAGAGAGAAACTGGAAAGAGTCCTGAAACAGAGACTTACAGCTTATGTGTGATGCAGTGGGGACTGGGAGGCTGATGGAAAAATGCAGGCAGCAGAGGATAGCGTGGGCAGCACGAGGAGCTGGGCTTATATTATCTTCGCAAAATTCTTTGTACAAGCTTTTTGAAAGGATATGAAGAGGTAGGATTCGGTAAGGTCAGAGGAAAGAGCGTGAGAATAGTCAGGAAGAAAGCTGATGAAAGCTGCTTACATGTGAGAATGGATTGGAAAAGTCATGTTTTAAATCGTCGTTTACTGAGACTTTGCAAAACATTTAAGCAGAGCTGAAGTTTGACACAGTCCCAGGGAAGGCCACAGCCCCACTTAAAGGCAACAAAAAGAGAGATAGGAGATCACCAGTGAAGGGCTTTGAACACTAGAGAGGAACAATGAGGAGATCAGTTCTGCCTGTGGGGATCTTAAGCTGACAAGTTGGCATTTGTGAGGGGATGCATGAAACATGGACAAAAGTTTCAATTTGATGGGAAAAAGTCAATCCATCAGTCTTTCATGTGCATGTGTTGGGACACGTAGAAGACAAGTAGAAAAAATGGGAGGCAGAGCCACCCATGAGAAAAGTGTATTGGAGGTAACTGAGAGTTGAAGAAATAGAGTAGGTGGCATCAACAATAGCCATTTGAACTGAATGAATCTGGCTTCACTGATGTGCAGAAAGTGGATGCTGAGCTGGAGAGGAAACCAGATGGCACTTTGGGATGGGACCCCAGGCACTGGACAGGGAGTGCAGGGAGTTTCCAGACAATGGGGAGGTCATTGGGCTTTGTGGAGGAACTGTAGTAAGTAATGAGAAATTATTTCACATTTTAAAAGAGAGAAGTCCTAGTGATCCCTGTATTAGAGGGCTTTTATTCAAGAGTTTTACAAATTTATTGTGATGACAGGGACAATGGCATAATTAGGAGCATCTGTAGCATTTGCCCAGGCAACACCAGTTAACAAAGGATACAGGTAAAATATACCAAACTGTTTGAAAAGGAACTGGTGGTGAGAGCAAGGGGAGAGAAAAGTGAGTATCATTTTCATTTTCTAAACAAGTAGGATTCAACACAGGAGCTATTGAATTTTTTATTCTGAGATACCATGAAAGATGAGGGTGTACAACAAACACAACTCCCACAAAAGCAACTAGGTGGAAAAGGCTCACTGAGATGTAGATAACTGAATTTCCTCATACAGAAAAAGTGATTAGCAGATCAATAACAAAAAAATCCAGCTCTTGAAAAATCTGTGAATGTTCAGCTTTACCTATACTGCAGATCTCAGCTCATCTCCGAGTGCTTCTTCTCCTCATAGGAGCTCAAGAACAACTTCATTAATCTTACTTGACCTGTTGACCTTTACATTTATTTCCTAGCCTATGGATTTACTTACTTTGCAGAATTCCAAGTTGCTGTGCACACGTACATATTCATCATATTGTATATATGATGTAATGTGTAGAGAATTGAGGTACGTCCTTCTTCCTTTTGCTTCTTTTAAAAAGTGCATATGGAGGGTACTGAAAGGGGGAAACAATCATTTGTTCGAACGCAGTTCAGCTCAGGAGCTGAGCAACCAATTTGTAAGCTGTGACACACTGCCAGGGGTAAGGTTCCCCTCCACAACCCTACCAGATGTTGTCTATTCCCTGCTCTTACTGCGCCCTGATGTTGGCTCATATAACACATCTCATGTCTGCAGTAAATCAAACAAAAAAAAAAATCCATTCTTTTTATTGGTCTTTTGCTGGCTGGCAGGCAGAGGTTAACACAGGCTACCCCAGCACTGAACTTACTCCCCACTAAGTACTTAATTGCTGTAAGTGATATTGCCTCCACACTCACAGCTGGGTCCTGGTGACTGATGGCACATCACCTTCACCCCTCTGGTACTTTAAGAAATTCTTTAGACTAATGCTTTCTGCTGCTACCTTGTGACTGTTCGCTGTAAATACACCAGTGCCTGAGTTTAGCTCCTGGGTTTCCCATTCAGTGAACCTCTGACGTAGGAAAATTTATAAACCTGATTTCATGAAATATGGGTGCTTGAGACCTTTTCTTTTAAATTACTTCTGCAATCCTGTTACACAGTGAAAAGGCGTTGTAGGTTGAGTTAGCATTTTCACTTGGTAATTTTGACAGTGCAGTATAGTAAATTGGATTCATCAGGTTTTCTTTTCTGTTACAGAGGTTTTGAGGGTCTCAAAATCATCCTTAAATCATCCTATTTGCAGATTGGTTACTAGGAAAGGAAAGTACTACTCTGGGTTTAAATTATCTTGCTGGGAACAGATTATAATCTCTTTTTTTTGTATGGAGTCCTGTGGCAGTATTGTATCTTATTCAGCTATAGGTTTTCAATATGTTTTGTATTTTTGTCTGTGTTTAATGAATCATGTCAAACGCTCCTCACTTTTTGCACTTTAGAAATCTGTAGAAATAATTTCTTCTCCTGTTTTTTGTCAGATCTTCAGGAATACAAAGGAGGACTCGGAATTTCATTTACTTTTCCAAAAGAAAATCTGAGCATGAACTCTTTCATGCATGAGCTGTTTTTTCTTGTGTTTGTATAGCATTTAGCACGATGGGTTAGTTAGAGGTACCAGACTCTAATTCAGCACGGTGATGTTTCATTGCTGCTTTCCAGGAGTTAAAATGGTGCAGGAGCCCCCGTATGCCAAGCCCCCTGCAAGGCTTCTGGGCTTTGGATCTGCAGCACATCCAGTGCTAGCACAGGGCACGTCCCTGCCAGCTCAGCCCTTGCTCCTCAGTCCTCAGGGACAAGTAAGATGTCAAAACTCTTTCTGTGCCTCCGGCTAGGATGAGGTGCTCTCTGCCCTGAGTGTGTGCAGGTACTTTGAGTCAGGAGCACGAGCATCTGACTTAGGGCTTGGACTCTCTTCCAGGAGCTGTTAAACTAAAATCTAAATGATTTAACACCTGGCTTGGGGATACCAAAGTATTTAGCATGCTGAAGGTCACATTCGATCACTTTAGTCACAATGAATATGAGAGCTGAAGATAGATTGGGGGAAGTTGTCTTTATTTTTATGAGATATAGCCCTAGGGATTCCACCATGCTTGTGGGACATACAAATAAATGTATAGTGTGGGGAATTGTCTTGTTTAGTAGAAAACAAAAAGGATCCATCTCTATACTGTATGGAGAAATCCAAGGTGTGTTCACCCTAGAGAGCTGCAAACACTGCTTTCTTTGGCACTGGGTGAAACAGGGACAGAAAGGAAAGAGAGGAGGAGGAGGAGAAGTATCTAATCCCCATGTGTGGCACTGCTTAGATAAATACTTCTCAGATTAGCTGTCAAACCAGTAACTACTGCGGTCTGTGGAACATAAACAGTTTTGGTTGAACTTTCATGTTTTCTCTGAAGAACTGTTTATGTTTGGATACCAATCAAAACTACATTTTCTGTAACAGGACACTTGTTTTCTTATCTCTCTTTCTACAAGCTGTTGTTTTTCAATGAAACCAACAACAGCAAAGGTCAGGATTTGTGCAGTAACGTGAGCTGTGAGTACGAAGAGGGAGCTGGAATAGAAGCTGGAAGCCAGCCATTAACCATGGCAAGCTCTCTTCTTTCTTCTCATAATGTATCACTTGTTCATGAAAGAATATTAACATCCTCTCTATATACCCTCTCTATATGCACTGTTGGAAATGCATAATGTTGCTCATAATAACAACATTCCATTATTTTTGTATCTCGCAGTTGTCAATAAATCATTTGTTAAATGAATCAGGCCTTGTGAACTTGAACTGGCAAGATTGATTTCTGCTTGACATTTCTTTTGGAAGTGAATTAAATCTTAGAAAGAAAAATGAGTGCACGGTGGCAAAGTGTACTTTCGCAGAGAGGGTATTTATGATGAATAGAAGGAAGATAGAGTACACATGCTTCAAAGAACACATTCTTGTAATGATGCACGGTACTAATGTGATCTGAAGTAAAGATGGTAAGATCAGAAGCTTTCAATGCGGAGTGATTACCATTTCCTTTGAAAGCATTATTTACTGTAAATTCTTGAGATACTTTTAGAAATACATCGAGTTCTTTCATTGTAATTTACATAAGTCCTTATTTTTTTGTCTCTCCTTGGTATCCATCAAAATAATTGGGCTTTCAGCAGTGCTTTTTACAGACAGGTGGATATGAATCCAAGGGTGATTTTTTTTTTCTCTTTACTACCTGCCTTTATGACAACTGAAGTAGACTCCTCTTGCATTATACTTGTCTGGAGTAGCTCTGTGATTTTACCTGCTGTGCAGAAGAGTGAATGTGTGTGTCCTTCACCTGTTGCTGCGTAAATTCAGTCTCCTCTGGCTGTCAGTGAGGCTTTCAGGAAGAAGAAAAGAAAAAGAAATTCCCAGTGACTTCTCTTAAGATTTTCTTAGTGTTTAAGGGCATTTATCTTGTGCTTAGTTATTTAGAGCTATAGCAAATGAACAGAACATTTTCAAAACTGATGTTTGTAAAAATCTTTGAGAACTTTACACTTGAAAAAAAGTGTAGTTTCATTTCTCATACTGAAAGGCTTTGGTACTGTCGTTATGTGCAAACAGGGTGAAGAAATGCCTGTTACAAGAGCACAGCCCCACCATCTCAGCTGTAGTAGCTTAGTTTGAAAATATTAGGTTGACTTCCAAACCCATTTTACAACCAATTAGCCAGGAAAATACTGTGTAGTGAGCTGAAATCTACATTATTGGAATCTCTGTGAGTGTAAATGTCAACTAGTCCTCTAGATACTGTAATTCTCTCTATGCATTTCCTTCACCATGGAATAAAATACCATGTTTTGCAGAACAGTCCTGATATCAAACTGTGTGAAGTACCAGCAGATCATTCATGCCTGCTTTTTTCCATGGAGTTTAGCCAAGTTTAAAGCAAATACTTTCACTTACAAATAATGTTGATAGTTCAATAGCTGTGTTTGAACCATTGAAGTATATCAGCAGGTTTTTTCTCAGATCCTTGATCAGCTTGTGTTGTGTTTGGTTGTTGAAATACACATCAGCATTTCTGCTAGAAGGGAATGCCTACTGCAAGTCTGTATGACACATTGGTCTGATGGCTTGGACTGTAATTTACAGCCCTGGGACAGGAGAGACCCTGAAACCTCCTTCACAAGTCTACAGCAAATTACCCTGGTTTTCACTTTTGCTCTCCCTCCCCACAGAAGTGAGCCAACCTCTGTCATCACTGATGACTCAACATCTTTTTCCCAAAAATCCTTCAAAGCATTTTACTGTCACACCTGTTTATTGGGGACAAATATATGTGGTATATGAGTCTCTCAATATGACTTTTCCTGGATAAACACCAAAAGGTACCCCCTCCAACTCCATTGCTAAAATGTTTATATTAACACTCCTAAACATATTTGTACAAATCTCCTGCATGCTCATTATTGGTCATCTCTTGCCTGGAAACCAGGAATAAAATTACTTTTACCTCCCTAGATAAAAAGCACCCCTGGCACCCAACCATCTGTAAATACACGCTGCAAACAAGGGCTTGATAGCAGCAGCAGTACAGCACCACCTCCCTCAGCCAGACAGAAACAATAAGTGAAGAAAGCAATCTTTGTTATTTAGTGCAGGACATAATTGTTGTGTTTTACTTAGGCAGTTTTCAGAAACAAAATGCATAGTTTGGCATCACTGTTAAAATGTTTATTCCAGTTAGTGGCCCCAGTCCCCATGCATGACTCTGTTCAGTTAATGCTTATTACAAGTGCTGTGTACCTGCTCAAGTGTTTCTTTTCCAGATGAAAGATTATCACTGGAATCAAGGGAAACATTAAAGCTTCCTCAAATCAAATTACTTGGAATAGTCTTAATTGGCCTAATAGGTAAATTTATCCAGCTTCACATATAGGTTTTACCATTAATTAGTATTGCTCATACACAGTTTTACTCATTTGGATTTACTCATCCAAATTTAACATTGATACTTTAAACCATTGCACAGATTACTTTTTAAACAGTTGGTTATTAAATTTACTGAATCCTTTTGGGATCAAATTTATCAGCCAGACTGCAATCCTCTCGTTAGTCACACAAAAATCAAACCACTTGCTTGTGCCACCGGCCACCCTGTGACCACACTGGCTAGCAGAGGATTGGAATCTGGGATACTGAAGGATAATTGTAGGAATAGTGTCTGACTCCCTTCATTAGAAAAGAAGAATTATACTGACTGAGTCTGTAGATTTGTGGATACCAGTTATGATCAGACATAGCACATGTAGTAGGGAATTATTTTTAATCCTTTGCAATGAGACACGTGCAAAAGAGCCTGCTGGTTGTTACCTTACAGTAAAATAATGGGACTTTGTTCCTCTAGTGTAAGGACTGCTTTTTCTGAAAATTACAGGGATAGCAAATATTGTACTAAAGGCCTGTAAGCCTACAGATATTTTAATATCCTGTTTTTAGTATCCAAGAACTTGTGGCAAAATGGGAAAAGTACATTCCAGCTCTCTAGTGACTTAAAAAAAAATTATAAGAGCCAGAGTATGAGAAGATATCCTTGCATCTTTAAGAAGCATCAAAGGAAATAATGAAACCTAAAATGCACAATGCTACTTTTGGAGGGAGACTGAATAATATATTCAAAAAGTTTTTCAGTTTGCTGTACCTGGAGAAATCAGACTCTCAACCTTCAGTTGCACTCAAGTAAATTCAGAACCTTGGAAAAGCAGAATCAGGTTTATGGTGTAATTTTAATAGTATGGTGTAAGTGTACTGAAACACAGTGTATGAACTGGACAGCCTGATAAATGAAAAAAATCTAGGCAAAATACTGGTTTAACCTAAAGACTGAATTTTCCTGTAGATGCTTGTGTTCAGTGTAAGAGAAGCCTGTCAGAAGCACGGCCTCAGTGTTCCCAATTAAAAAGCTGCTGCTGGAAAGCTGCTGATGTTTGCACAACATAAAATGTTATCTGGAGCTCTGAATCCTCAGCTCTGCAGGATGTTGTGCTGGAACATTTAGAGAATTGTTAATTGCAAACACTGGGAGAGCATTGATCCATGGCTGCTCCGATTAAATCATTATTCTGAAGAACACCTAAGAGGTCTGACAGGTGTTGGGTCTGAAAGAACCAGAGTAGATGGACACCCAGACGAGTGCCACTGGCCCCTGCCCAGAACATTGCTCTCTCCTCACCCGTTCTTTCAGCAGGTACAGTTCCAGCTATTTCATTTTCTGCAAAGTGGCTAAAGTTTAAATTCAGATTGTTTTCATTTTGGCTTTAGCAATCAGCAAGTAAGCATCTAGGCCTGGGGAAGGGGGTCTGCTTCCCAGCCAGCCTTTTCTCCTTTGCTTTGCTTTTTTGCTCATGGGCTTGTCTGTGCTTTGGAGAGATGATGATAATTGCTTCTACAAAGGCTTACAACTACCCTACAATACACCCTGGCAGCCTGGCCACTTTCAAACCTTTCTCAGCCACAGTTTCAAATACGTCTTTTTTTAAAAAAAAAAAAAAAAAACAAACTCCTTTCACACAAGTCATTTTTATCCTTTTCAGAACTGCTCAGCTTATGGTTTTCATAAGGGCACAGCACGATTTTGATCTCACGTGCTGCTTTTTTTTTGGATGTTAAATATTGTAATAGTGCAAATATTTTTTTTAAATCAGGCATTTTCAATAAATCATATCCTTGAATCTATAAAACTCAATCCTCCCCAAAAAGACTTTAAAAATACATAAATGTGCATGAAAGGCTGAGAAAAGAATTGACACTTCTTTAAATGGTTCTTCAAAATACGCGTTAGATTTTTGCAACTCCATTCCATACTATTTGAAGTTATTGATTCCCAAAGCAGCCAGGTGCTCATTATTATGTTCATCTCATACTTTTCTTTATGCTGTTAAATGAAGTTATGTAGCTGGTACATGTCACAGTAGGTAAACAACAGACGTGGGTCTTTTGAGCCTTTTTTCATCTATAGCCTTCCCTGACATTAAGCTTGGCTTAGCTATCCTCTTTTGAATCCCCGAGAAGTTTGCTCTGTGCTTTAGAAGCCCCCCAGCTCTTCCATCCAGAAACAGAGGCCATAGCAGCTGAAGGACCAGTGACTGCCACAGCAGAAAGCACCAAAGCTTGTTAAAATTAAAGCCGCTTCGCCACCTTGCCAGTGTAAATCCAAACCATCAGTTATGTGAGGGACTTCACTTCACACCCAGCAAAGGTCGCATCATTTGGGGAGCTTCTGCTGCCCCTGTTGCTCACATCACAGGAGACAGTTACAGAATCATGCAATCATAGGTTGTTTGGGTTGGAAAAGACCTTTAAGATCATTGAATCCAACTGTTAACCCAGCACTGCCAAGCCCACCACTAAACAGTGTCCCTCAGCACCACATCTACGTGTCTTCTAAACACCTCCAGGGATGGTGACTCCACCGCTGCCCTGGGCAGCCTGAAATTTTTCCTAATATCCAACCAAAACATCCCCAGGCACAACTTGAGGCCGGTTCCTCTTGTTCTATCACTTCTTATTTGGGAGAAGAGACAGACCTCCCCTCGCTCCAACCTCCTTTCAGGGAGTTGCAGAGAGCAGAAGTCCCCTCAGCTTCCTTTCCTGCAGGCTGAACACTCCCAGTTTCCTCAGCTGCTCCTTGTCAGACTTCTGCTCCAGATCCTTCCCCAGCTCCATTGCCTTTCTCTGGCCCAAAACCGAACACGGGATTTGGGACTTATCTAACCAGAAGCCAACCCCTGCTTGTGGTGCACCTCTTTCACCTTCCAAGTCCCCTGCATTGAGAAGTGTGTTTCTAAACACCTTTGTTAACGTGATGCATTTGAGCATCAATGAACACCCAGACAAGTGTTTGCTGATGTACCCATTTGCTCCTGTGAAGTTAATGGCACTGCACTGGTGTAACACTGGTTCCAATAAAATCCTATTCAGATCTTAAACCCATTTGAATTTGATTCTCAAAATAGGTTGCATTTCCTTACTAAAATGATTCCTTCACTTGGTTGTTTCACATTGCCCCCAACGCTGCGTTCCTACGCTGTATTTCCTGGCAGGATTAATGCAAATCTTGGTTTTGCAAGGTGCAGTAGTGCAGAGATAGTTCTGATTTCCTTCCAGGGGATTGTTGCAATCCACTGGGGAGCTATGTTGTTTCATTTGCAGTTTCTTGTTGAATTTCAATCAGTTTTCCCAACAATTTGCCAGAGGAGTTCCCGTGGGACATCTTCAAATACTCCTAGCCCCATGCTGTCCAACAGCTCTTCATTTGCTCTCCTGGGGTTGTCTGTGTCTTCTCATTTAGGAATAATTCACTACATGACAACATTTTACATTAATGCAGCCCTGGTGGTATCAGATGTGGTAAGATTCAGTAGGGAACATAGAAAATAAGCAGGGGGATATACATGGTATAAAATAAAAATCAGCTGATGTGCAAAAAAGTTAATGAGGGGGAAAAATAGTTTCTGCTAGCATATGCTGACTCACGAGTATCCCTCTCCATCCTGCTCAGGCACGGGCAAATTGGATTTATCACTTTTCAAGAGTCCCTGAAGAAGCCAATAAAGCTGGTGAACTCCAGTAAAAACGAAGTGAATCTACTCAATTGCTTCCCCCCCCTTTTTTTTTTTGTATGATAGACTACCAGTTCCTGGCAAAGAGGTGTCTTTCTAATAAACTCCCGAGTCCCTCTTGCAGCTTTTAGGCAGTATCCTAAATCACAGTAGGGATCCCAAGGCGGATGTGGGGTAGATCTTTTCCTACGGGAAAGCAGATCAGTAGTTGTGCTCCCTGGCCCTCTGTGATAGTCACACATAGGAGTGCTGCTTTTGCATTTCTGTACAGTGTTCTGCACATAGTTTCATTGTAGGGTGGGTAGCTCAAACTGTACCTCCAGAATAAGAATCTGCCAGTCCAGCACACAAATAGCATTTAGTTCTTGCCATAAAAATACCTTTTCTCATTAAAGTAAGCTAAAAAAACAATAATCATCTCATTAATTTTAGATTTGAACAAACTTACAGAGATGGAGTAGTGTTAGAACAGAACTGTGTAAAAGCAGTTCTGTCCTACGAACCATGCAAAAACTCATGCATTTTAAAAGAATGGTATCAAATAATAATGAATATCCCTGTTTACTATGACACTCTGTGAAAACGATCTACTGCTGTTGGGTTTTTTTTCATAATTCACTTTAGAACCATCTGTGATTGCACAAGAACTGTAACAATTAGCATTCTCTTACATTTCATTTTATATATAGCCATATTTTAAACTCAGTTTTTGCAAAGCTTTGCATGTGCTTGTGCTCTAACATAGGCATTCTGTGAAATCATCTGATGTTTTTACTTTTTTTCCTCTATATATAATCTTTTAATTTATATTCTTGGCTGTTGCTTTCCCTCTGTGATTGAACATAAATAGATCTGCCCATTTCTTCTGAAATACTGTAGAATTACTAATTTTACTACCTGAATTTTGCTCTTTCAGGCTCAAGGCCATTTTCATTATAGAAGCTAGCAGCTGCCCTTACCATCAACAGCTCAAATTATTTCCAGCTATTGTAATTCAGAACGTTTTTACTGAAGATCAGAATCTAAAATATCTCTGTTTAGCTCTAGAAAGTGGAGCAGAGCACCTCCTGTATGTGGAAAAGTTGTTTCACCACTCTCAGCTGTGGCTTGGAAGGTCTGTAGGGAACAATCTGAAACTCAAATGTACACAGTATGGTAGCCTGTAACTGTATGCCGAAATATAACCATCCCTCAATTTTCAACCCGAGTGAGGTTTGTTTCTACTCTTAATTACTCTTCCAGTTTTGCTTATTTAGTGTTTCAAGTATATCTGCTAAGCTGTTAGCAGCAAAGTCAGGTATCTGTGAAATCTCCCACGGGCTGTGAGCTGTGGGTCTGCTTTAACCACTGGTTCAAAATCAAACTAATGCTCAGTTTTTCTAAGAACTCAGCCCTTTTGCAAAGCCTGGCCAATGCTTGACAAGCCACCACCACAGCTGATGGGAGAGACTGAGCCTTCTTGGAGACTCAGCACAGAAGACACTGGGTGCATACGTGTGTCTGCCCAGTCACGGACATCTGTCCAGAACAGGCTGTAAAAACCAGAGAGGATGGAAGGAAGGGACACGAGGGGAGACAACAATTCTGCTAAGGCTTTTTTCATCCAGGGCACAGCATGAACTTCTGGAAAAGTCCATTCAGTTAGACATTTTTATTTGCTCTGTTTTAGTTTCCAATTGATATAACTCTGTCTATTCCTCCTTCTGGGTGACATGGCAGAATTTTAATGAGAACATCATGGCGAGCTGGCAAATGTATTTTGGGAAGCCAAGAACCATGCAGGAAAAAACATTTTAATTAATACCTGACATGGCCAAAATGTCAGGAGGGAGGTTAATCCCACAAGCCTTCCTGTCCAGTGCCAACAGACCCCCAGCATCATTAGAGATTGCAAGTATTTAAAATAAACCTTCAGGCTCCTTAAGCAGCCGACAGAGATGAACTTTACAGGGCTTTCACAGTTACTGCAAACACAAAAGGAACCAGCATTAAGTACTATGAAAGCAGATGTACCCTTTGCCTACAGCTTTGGAGGGTGAGCTTTGTAGCTCTCAATCTTTGTTTATAGTGTTCTAGCTGAGCTTTGTGTTTTAAAAGTACCATTTTAAGGAAGCTTCAGATCAAAGCCTCTCTTGTCTTCCAAGTAACTCAGCTGCTTCTGTAATCATCTCAAAATCTGAACTGCAGGATCTTGGCGTCTGCTGCTGTATTTATAAGACAAGGCAAAACAAGTGACAGGAGGATCAGAGGTGGTTATCAGCATCGGTGTTAACCCTGTGGAAGAATAGCCAGTGAATGCTAAAAATGCAGCACAACAAATATACCCACATGGAACTGTCGTGAAATGCTGGTGACTATAGGGGGCATTTTAAATGAAAGACCTTGATTTATCGACCCAGCAAGGCATGTTTGGAATGCAATACCTTTCCTTATAGTAATAGTAAACAATCTATTCCTTTCTGCTTCATAAAATCATTGGCATACTACTTTATTTTTTATTGTTATAAGAAGTTGCCTGAGGCCTCAATGAAAAGAGCAAATGGGAGCATTGCTCCTTCCAACCAAGAGCAGTGAAATATTTGTGAAGGTAATTATTGCCACAATTGCATCACAGATAAAACGCTTGGAGTCATCTGCAAGTCACATATACGTGTGTGTTTTTATATGCACGAGTGTGTGGTTGCATTTGAAATGGGGGGTTAGCACAGCACTGAATTTATCGTGATGTTTACTTCCAAATCAGCTCCTGCAGCAGCAGATTTTACTTCTTTATTTCGCTTTGTATTTTCGTGGCTGGGAGCAGACCCACTCTCTGAAGCCTGAAAGCTGGTATTTTACTTTAGTTTCATAGCCTATCATGATAATCTGTGCACATATGGACACAATTATGGCAGGGTGAAATAAGTCGTTGACTTACCTACAAGAGAGTAATGTGGTGACGTTTGTCAGAGGAAACACAGTCAAAATTGCTGCATTTTCTTTTTATACAAGGAATAATATAAAAATTAGTACTTAGAACAAAAGATGATCATTATCTCCTGTCAACTTCTATGCTATGATACGTTTATAGCAAACCTTATTAAATAGTGTTGCTACAGTGGTTTTCAATGTGAGTTTTACCATATAACTTTGTCATGTTAAGCTTCAAACATACAAAACCAGGACTTTTTCCTTCTGAATTGTTGAAACTATGCCTGTCCTACTTCTTCATTGCCCAGTATTGGGCAATGCCACATAGGTTTGTGCTAGATCACATTTTAATCAAAACTAAATGGGCTTGTCCTGCAGGCTCACAGGACAAATGACTGAGCTGCTTGTTATGTCTTACAAATACAGCTGGTTTTCTGCTTGTGAGCCAAGTTTCCATTAATGGATCCATTCCCTCTTGCTGCTTGGGGAACTCCAAGCCTGAAATTGCAGACTGTGGATGGAGATGGGCTCTCTCACAATGTTTTCCATTTTTTATTTGCATTATATGGCTGGTCACCTCAATCACAACACATTGGTCCTGCTCCATGGTGGGACATTTGCATCTTTTTAAGGTGACTCAAAATTAGTGACAGGTTTTTAAGCTGCCCTGGCAGTTGGAAAGGGCATTAACCTCATTGGCTAAATATGCATTTTTAAAGCTTTTTCTTTCTTTTTTTTTTAAAATTTCTCTGTGTTTGCAGTTTCCTTTCCTCTACAGTACAGAAACAGTTGAAGCTAGCCCAGCTCTCAGGAAATGTTCATATTCTTGGCGTTCAGGGAATAGGGAATTTACCCCTCAATCTCTACCCTCAGAGACTAGTTAGTGTTGTATAACAATAATAGGAACCCAGAAAGCCACTGTCCTCATGCAATTGGTAAAAATGTAGAACTGTTTGCAAGAATAACAATAGGAATGATAAGGCAACAGATACATGCCAGATAGATGACTGATAGCAGAGAATTTAAATGATACAACACCCAGATTAGGGGTGTTCTGTGAGTCTGGTCACATAGCTTGCTTGTTGTGAAATGCAGTGTAATGTATCACTGTGCCTTTTTCCTGGACAATATGGACTCCTTGATTGTCACATAGTACCAGAACACTATAGCAGCAGGAGAGATATTAAAGCAATAATGCAGTAATGTACTTCCTTGGTACTAAGTTTTGTTTAGAGTTAACTGCAGTGTGCGTTACAGGGATTGTTTTGTGAGTGGCTGGAGATTTTACAATATTATTTTGCTAGGCTGGAATAAAAATGGGATGCAAGAGAACATTCAATATTGATTTAATTTTACGCTTCTACAGGTAAATTCAGTTTTAACACTGACTTCTGGCAACTGAGCACTTCTGGAACTCCCTCCCTGAAAGAGTGAAATTAAATATTATACTGTTAATTTCTACCACAAATGTATATAGATTAGTATCTATAGAGCTGAAAAAGTCCATAATGGAAGCATGCCTATAAAAACCTGAGCCTTTACAGCATGCTAATGGCTTTGCATTAGGTCAGATTAATGTTTCCTGCTTGGTGAAAAGAGGTATTTAGCAACAGTGCTTTCAGTTTGTTAGGAATAAATAACTGGTGCACCAATTGCTTCACCCTTGGGAATAAATCTGCACTTTCAGTGCTATTAAATCACCCCTGCAGGATGATTCGTAACATCTGCAGATGCAGATCTGAGGATGTCAGTTGGATCCAGCAGCAAAAAGATCCTCCTCCCCCACTCACATAGCTGTGACTCGGAGGAGTGACAGATTCTGCCACTGCTTGTGGTCGCACTGCCACGTCGGATGCAGGGCACTGTGATCGAGTTGACAAGCTGGATGTTACCCAACCTGCCTCACCATCCCTGCTTGTAACAGCATCAGTACCAACCTGCTGCATGGTGGGAAGTCGTGGGCTATGAATGGATGTCATCGAAGCACATCACCAGTGAAAGGTCCAGGAATTACAGTTATTTGGGGACCTGTTATCGGAGGGCTGCTAAGGCAGACCTTCAATGACATCAACAAAATAACAAGGATGAAGTCTTGTGGCTTTTCCCTCTTTGAGAAGTGTAGAAAATGAATTGAAGCCAGTCTCTTATCTTGAAGAAAATCAATACAGAAGTGAAAATGCATATTTGCATACGTTTGCACTTGTATCTTTCTCACAGCAGCTGAGTTTTAAATGGTTATTGACAGTTGGCTGGACAGATTTCAGTTCCTAGAGAGAGACTATGGAGGTTCCTCCCTTGGTGTTTCTTTTCCATATTTTTCAATCAATGCTTCAAGTCATACCAATATCCATATTGTTTGCAACCTACGTATTCTTTCCTTATAGATATTCAAATAGCAAGAGACACATTATCACATCTATTCCTCCTACAGCCCTATTCTTCTCATCTGAGAAATGTTTCTTGGAACTTCTATTAATAGTAAGAGGTACATTTGCACTGTATTTTTCATGAGAGGATTCTTAAAAATGCTTTATAACTTACATTAATACAAATTTATATATGAAGAGCTTAGATCTGGGGCTCCTCAGAGCTATGCTTCCTAATTGTTTGATATGTATCTAATGGGCTCTATCACCAGAAATACATCATTAAGTGCTCTGGTTCCTGAATACCCAGCTGGAGGCTGACTTTGTGTGTGTTAAACTTGTGCCTTCTAAACTTCAATCCATTATGAAGGATCTCAGGTAACATGTCCCAAACCAAACAAATTCAGAATTATTAGAGATGTTTGGAAATGTTCAAATAAAATAAATAAAATGGGATGCAGATCCATTAGTTAGAGAGGCAGAATCTTTTTAACCATGCATGGTAGCATTACAATAAAATTCAATACAAGAAATATCAGATAATGCTTCCTCTATTTTAATATGCTGGAGAAAGTAAGATTGAGAGCGTGAAATGCTTGAATAGAAATTTAACTGAACTTTACATTAAATTTTTGAAGTCTCACGAAGACATTTATTATTCACTACATATTAACAACACAGTTGGTTCCTGTTTTACTCATGAAACAGCAGTTTCTTTAATACTGTTTTTTCCCTGTGATTTGTTGACTTAAGGTCTGTGAAGCTCGATGTACCTGTGCAGAAGGCACAATGGGACTGTCAGGATGGCACAGGAATAGGTGTTTGTAGTCGAGTTCCAGCCTTGGCTTTCTAAAGATGTCACGTGCCACAATAAATATTTAATAGCTGTCAGGTTTGCACAATATAACTACGTTACTCATTTCTTGGACAACTGACTCCTCTTTTTTTCACCCACTTGCTATAACCAGTAGGCAGAGCTGTGTCTGTGTGTGCAGTTTTGACTGGAGATGCATTTGTGAAATACTCTGAACATATGGATCACCTGTCATGGAAGAGGTATTGGCTAAACAACATTTACTTGTTATGCACTGTATTTCTCTTTTCTCCTCTGCAAAACTGGCTTTCAAAGGACAAGAACAGCCACTTGGCAGAAAGGAAGAAAAGATATTGCCTACTTTTAATTCTGAAAGAGGATATGGTTATTGGTACATTCCTTCTCAGAAAACATTTGTGACAACAGGTTATTGAGAAGGCGGCTGTTGTGGTCTCTTATGTTGCTGGAATTGATAATATTTGGACAAAAATTATGTCTGATGAAAATCAGCTGGTAGCAATGTAGCAGGGATGCAGGAACAGCATCCCCCATCCCATGTAAAAGAAGTATCTCCATCACTTCCAATGTGTATTTAGGTGCACAATTCCTGTTGAAATTAGTGCATGATAGAAATTTCTGTATCTGTAGGGATATAAATTCACAAAATAAGAAATCATTTGTGCCTTTCTAGAGCTAGTTCATTCCTGAATATTTATTAACTATAAAATTAGTTTTCTTCCTACCCCCTCACTCTTTAGGAAACATCTCCTAACAGGGGCTTGTTACAGGCAGGATGCTGGAATTTGTTCTGCTGTTGCTTCTGATAAAAGACTTTGTGAGTAACAGCCAAGGAACAATAGTGGTGTGAGATGTTCCTTGTAGAACAGATGGCATGGTGGGCTCAAAAATCCTGTCACTCTGTGATTTTTGTCTTAACTTGCGATAATAAGATAGTTTACAATGAGTAAAATATAATGTTAACTCAAGTGAGAAAATAAAGTGATATGCTTTTTCAGTAATGTAAGCAAATTTATAGTTAATACTGCATTGTCTTCCATTTATTTTATATTAATTGTTGGGTTTCTTTCTTTAAGACCTGATTTTTCCTTACCTGGACTCAGCCTCAGTGGGATAGTAATCTTCATATTTTTACCTTTAATAGGAAAATCTATCAAACTCTTTCAGCATTACAGAAAAATGGGAAAATCTTCCTTTTTCTCCACTTCCAAATGTTAAAAACCTTAGAAAAAATGGTAATGACCTATTTTTAACTTCAGACTTATTCCTGACCCAAAAAAACCCCTGTGAGAACAAACAAATACCACAGCCATGAGGTATCAGCAAAGTTCATTGCAGTCATTGGAGCAGTGAGTTTAACTTGGGAAGACAAGCTGTGGGACTCAATTGTTCTTCAATAAGGTGGAAGGAGGAATATTATAATGTGCAGTGAATTGGAGAAGAGATATTGTGGCTTGTCCCGTGAAGGATGTCTGTCTCTGTGGCATAAAATCTTGCTCTGTTATGCCCAGAAATGTCATTTAAAATGTAGAGTGTATGCACAGCAGGAATAATAAAATTGTCTGAGCATTTGAATTTTAAGTACTAAACATGATACAGAAACAAGAATATTTTTTCTGACAGAAGCTGGTGACTAATGCAGCTTTCTTCCTTGAAAATATTTGCTTCTGCTGGACATTAATCTCTTGGAAGAAATTTCTGGAAAAATTAGGTATTTCTCAGTAAAAATTTATAACAAAAGAAATGTTTTACCTAGCTAACAAAACAGAATTGACAACCTTCAGAGGTCTCATTTGCAGTAGAACTAGAACAACATAACAATTTTCTTTTTTTATGTAGATAAATAAGTATATATATTTCCTATTACTGTGATAATAGCCTTATACTAAGCCAAATGTGATTATAAATTATTCTAGCATCTTGTTCAAGTAGTATGTTTAGGCAACCATGTCCCTCCCCCCCATCTGTTTGACTGATATCTTTCTCTGAAATCCTAAAAGGTGAAAACATTTAAGTTAAATAGTCACATAGCTCTAATTGAGCACCTGCGGGTAGCTCTGCGTGTCGTTTCTGTTTACACAAATCATGTCAGCTACCAAGAAAATACTCCAGCACAACTTATAATTCATAATGACTTACAATTTCTTGTTAACTTGCATCCTTTTCCCTAACCTTCTCTTTTACTTCAGAGCTCTTAGTGAGAAGGACTTCACAACCATGAACGATATTTTTCTAATAGCCCTTTTTCTAATCCCTTCTGGAGAAGGGATTTTCACTGATGCTCTAGACTCAGTCTGGTGCTTTCTTCTTTTCCCAGCTTGCACAGACAAAGAACTGAGGAGTCTTGCTTCACGACTAAAAGACTGGTTCGGGGCTCTCCACGAGGATGCAAATCGTGTCATCAAACCAACGAGCTCGGAGACAGCACAAGGCAGTAAGAAAACACCTTTCCTGTTGAACATTGAGTGTTGTAGGCAGCTCCCCAGCCTGAGAGAGCATTGAGCTGAGCCCTGCTGTTAGTGCCACAGTAGCATGTCGAGCAGGTGCCAGCAAGTAAGCAGATACGCAGGAGACCTGACCCTGCAAATAAATGGCTGCACCATTTTCTGAAGGATGTGCAGTCATTCTGTACTCCCTCTGGCCCAAAATGCTCTAAAAACTGGCAGGCAGGCAGACACCTTTACAAGTTAATCAGGCAAATAACTGTGTCTGAAGGCCATGGAGGTCACCTCTATACTGGTAGATAAAACTGCTCAGGGACTCTCTCAAGCCCTGAGGTTAACGAGTATGACATAGTTCATGTCTGTGCAGTTAAACTCCATGACCCTCCAAATCAGCGTAGCTGCATCCCATCACTTCTTGGGGTTGGACAGGATGGATGCTTGCTCCCAGTTCATGGCCAAGCATCTTCTGACCCAGTGACAGTGGTATGAACCAAAAGCATGGCATACAAGCATAGGGAAAATTATGCCAATGTTGGAAAAGACTCACTTTGATTTTATTTAGCAATTTCCTGCTGACACCTTATCTAAGAGAAAGAAGGATAAAAACATCTGCATTGCAGCCACAGAGCAGGAATAGTTAAGTGGTGTGGAAAGCTGGAATCTGTTGTGTCCCAGGTATTTAATAACATCATCTTTGCTTCCTTTGATGCTTTTTTTTATTTTTAAAAAAGGAAGAAAATGAACAGTTTAGAGGACATTTACTCTCTGTGGGTTAAGACAACATGACTGATTTTGATGTCATTTACCCACCAGGGAAGGAAAAGATTCAGATAACAGCATCAAAAGAGGTCATGTTTGTCAGAGAGCAGATGTGAATTTATTTTCTGTAAGGATTCATTAATCCTTTTAAATAGTATGTCCCAAAACAGGTGGGCCCCTGGGTTGCAAAGTAGGATGCACAAGTTTTATCTAGGTGTGTGTCTCATCTTCACTTCACTGCCCTGATTCTCTGGTACGAGCTGCCTAAAGCCAGGGGTTGCACACATGGAATTTAAACAATTCAGTCAGTTGCTCCCTTTTACAGCTCTTTTGACCCCAGTGCCTAGTTTCCCTGTCGTGTGAGGCTGGGAAGGCTAAATGTGCAGTTGAGCTGACCCAGCACATCAGGATGAGCATTTACTGTTGGACCCTGTCTCCACAGCCACTCTTTGGTGCTGCTTCTGAGCTTGTGTAGCAATAAATTGCCTCTTCCAAAAGAGTGCATACCATAAGCTATATTGTTCAAAACTGTAGCCAAACCTCATTAATGCCAAGTGATTGTACCTTAAAATTGTGTGGTTCTGTGTAAACTTTTTCACGTGTCCCTTCCCTTCACTAGTATTTACAACAAAGTCAGTAGCTTTAAAACCGTATGTCCAGCTCATTTCTGAAAAGGTACTCAAAAATGGGTATTAACTGTGCAGAGGAAGCTGAACCAGAGTGTAAAAAGACAACTGAATGTACAGCTCATTGTGGTTTCAAATGTGAATTCATTTCAGGCCCCGTGACAGAAAACGCCAGAGACTTAAAACTTTGTCTGAAGTCCTTTGGGCCCAGAGCCATGTGAAATCTCATTTCATCAGATTGTCAAAAGGAATTTTCATGCAGATAACCTGTGAGCTGCTCGTGAGGAGCTTACCAAAGGCCAAAGACCAGATTCATTCCTGAAGGTGTTTGGTCTGTTTTTTTGCTGAAGCAATTTCAGTGAGAAAAACATTCCTGGTAATTCTGCAGTGTTTGTTCTGATTCACAGAGGAGCTGTTTTCTCTTTTTCAGTTTAGTTTGATTCCTGGCAGCTTTTATATGAAAGGCTGCCTTGGCTTAGTTTGGCACAGTTTTTTATGTGTCAGCTAAAAAAAAACAAAACTTTGAGTTAAGATTCCTAAATTGTTTCTGAATGCCACAAAACTTGGACTTGTTTTTCTTCTTAAGAGTTTGCAACAGTGTTCATGAATTAATTTGCATGTGCCAAAATCTGCAGCTCTGATTCACTCTGGTAGCACTGAAAAGACACACGGAGTAAGGACAGCAGTGTTTGGCTTCCTCTAATTTCAACTTCGTTTATAGAAATGAAAGACATCTTAAAGAGGGCTCATAATTCAAAGTGAAGTTCACATATCCAAACTGAAAATAAAAAAAAAAGTGTGTGAACCCTGGCAAACAGGACACCTGCAGCTCTGGAAATATGCTCTGATGTACACATTGCCCTTTTTTTATTGCTCTGCATGTGTTGCCCTCCTCACCAGGCTGATCACTTCATCAAACTGAACTGGTTTGGTTAGTCCTGTAGAGGCTTAAAAGGCATACACATCCTCAAAGTAATCCATTTTGGGTATGCCCCTGTGGCAGTAGAAGGGACAGATGGTGGCATGCAATGACTAAAATGCCTCGGACACATCAGCTGTCTAGAGAAGGTGTTCCAGCAGAGATTTTTCTATGCTACATTAAATTTTCAAGATGTTACTGTGAGTGTAAATAAGCTTTTTGAGTGTATTAAGTTCACCCCCAGGTGAAGAAAGGACGAGTCATTGTGTTTGAAATCTCCAGCCTTCATTCAGTGAGCTATCTGCCAGATCCCAGCAAACCACCACAGGCCAGGAACTTTGTCTTCTGCAGGCTTTGTACAATTGAAATCTCAATAAATAATAGAAGCAACTCAGGGACATGCTTTGACATAAGGAAATAATAAAACTAATTTGGTAGTCAGATCAAATTCAAAGCACTCCTGAGCCTGTTGATAATTCATAACATTCCTGTATTGTATCTAGATAGCCTCTTTGGTTGGAGTGGGAGTTGTTTGTCTTTTACTAGAGATCTATGCAATATAAAGGATTTTTTCTGGGGAACATTTCTTCTCCTCCTGCCTTTATTTTAAGTGATGGGGGAAATTAGGTTAATTATTCCCCCGTTAATTTAATTGTAGTGTACTTTAATAAAATAAAACTGGCTCATATAAGTCAACTCTTGGAGGGGGAAAATAATTTTATGTGCCAGAAGGTGTGTTTATTTTTAATTAGGATTTTCACTTAAAGACTTTTTTTTTATTTAATTCAATTTTAATTCAGAGGAGGTGGAGTGTTTTAGGTATTAATGGGATATGAGACTTTCACATGTAGGTCACCAATTTGATTTTCTTCCAGATCAGTAGTGAATGAAAGTTCTTAGGGAGGCTGAACAGCTGTCAGTCAGAATAAGGAACATGATGTTCTTAATCCAGGTCTCATGAGCAGATTCCAAATGAGAACAATGGCACTAGTTGGCACCCTCTGCCAAGGAGCCAAGAACAGGAGGGGTTCAGAGCCTGCACCCTTCTCTTGCTTCTCACCACAGGCACTGCAGAGCTGAGTTGATGCACAGAAAGATGCAGAAAAGTTCTCACTGAGGTTACTGTTACTCCAGGTCTGTTGTGCTAGAAGTCCAGCCTGTTAACCAGGCACTTCATTAATTACAGATTTACAATATGTCATTTATTGCATCCAACACATTGCATCGTATTTGTAAGTAAGTATATCAAAAGACTCCAAAAAAAGAGTTAAGTTACTCAACATCACTTGGCCTTACCTAGTTGATGTGAGCACGGTGACTTCCCAATGAAGGTAGGTGAGCTCTGAGAACATTTTCCATCAGCTGCCCTGGTTATGCACTGAGTCAGAACCTGTGTTGCACACTCAGGGCACTCTCTGCTTTCATTCCCATTGCTGAGTGCCAAGAGCATCCAGGATTGCAGATGCAGTGTTGCAAAAGATGATTTATGGGCAGTAGGTTTTACCAGGAGACCATATGAAGTGGAGGTAGATGCTGCTGTTCACCTTCAGCCACATCCTGAGGGTTGATTAAAGAATTAACCTTTTCACTCATAACCATCTAGCTAAATTGCACCTACTACTGTAATAGTTAAAGACCTCCAGACCACATTGTCTAATAATGCAGCACTGCTTAGTAATACAGCTCTTACTAAACCTCATCTGGATCTCTGGTCACAATAGTGAAAGCTCCCTTTTTTATTAGAAATTACAATCAAAAACTCTTCAAGTAATGCAATTAATTGTCTTTGTAAGTGACCTTTCATGATCGTATCTTGCATCCAAGCTCTGATGGCATGTTACAGAGCAGCTTTGTATTCACATCAGTCACTATCTTGTGATCTGCTCAGAGAGATGGGAGCTGAGGGCACGCTGCTGGTGTAGCCCTGGACACATGTTGTACACACAGATAAAGACTTCCCAGCAGGGAGGAAAACAAGGCTCGGAAATAATCCACAGACACTGTCAGGGGCAAATTCATGCCAGGATCTCCTCCTCCCTGCCTTGATCCTTGGCAGTCAGGAGGTGACCTTTGGAGACCCACGGGGCTGAGCAACACCTCCCATGCTCAACTGGATGTACAGCAGACCTTGTAGTTATTCACCTGAGCAGGAGAAAGTGCCACAACAAGTTGTGAAGACCATCACCAGAGAGGGCATCTGTGCAGGAAAAGAGCAGCCAAGGGTATCCAGCTAATTTTCCTCTGGAAATTGTTAAATTAGGATAGCTGAAACATGTACCAATCCCCACTCCACCATGCAGCTGAATGATCCACCCCTGCCCATTTGACTGTTACCCTGCCCCATGGTGGGGGATCAGGCACAGCAGACACTGCACAAGGCAGGACTGTGCCCTCCTCCTCAGTGCTTTCTAAAGGCAAGGTCCAGGATTCTTAAATCCTTTCACTCAACCAGAGATTGCAGAGTGACCGAATCCTGCTTGCTGCCTTCAGATGAATAAAATAATTGAAGTCAGCAGTCCTAATTGCTTCAGCAAGGCAGGCAGGCTTCCTCCCTACATCTATTCACGTGGCCTTTTTCTTTTTCACTGTGCTCAAACTCGATTAGATAACGTTAGAGGAGATAGCAGCACAAGAATATGATGAAATGTTCAGCACGATCTCTCTTTGCCTGAGCCCCGAGGAAATGGTGTTACCTTCTTCATTTCTTAGAGAAACATTATTACAAATGACATAAACCTTCCCATTAGTTAACCCTTCTGATTGCTCAGCCGTGTCACTGACAACCTTCAGCTGCAGCTGCATACGAAAAGCACAGCTTCCAGCACGAAACACTGCTGTCCTTTGGATTAATAATTAAAATAGCAGGTAGGCTGCAGAGCCCAGACAAACTGTCAGCATGATTCCAGCAGCATCTTGGGTTTCACTTTAACAAAGCAGCATCTTGAAATGGGACTTGACCCTGACAGCAAATAAGGTGAAGCTTGGCCTCGTTCAGTGAAAGATGCAGCAGAAGGACAAAGCCCACACACCCGTCAGGCTTCTTGACACGGCCATGGCAGGATGAACAGTGCACAGGCAGAGTACTGCACACAGCTGGGACGTGTGAGTGTGCCCTCTGTGCCTGTAAATCACAGAAGCACTAAATCCCCCCAGTCTGTGCATGTTTCTGAGTCCTTGCTGAAACCAGTATCCTTATTTTCAGATCTGTTAGCTCTACATTACAAAGAGTTTCTTGCATCACAGATAACTTGGAAATGAGTCCATGTTTGTACCAAGCACTGAAAAATACAGTGACAGTATGGATTTATATTGCCCTGTCTTGTGACTGAAGGCAGTGCCACTGTGTTTGTGGAGACTGCAGAGTGCTGGAACATGCATCTCATATACATTGTGGCTCTCTATATGCATGACTTGGTCTTTCTGTGATAGTGCTGCTGCTGCAATCTTTTAAGGATTTGGGCTATTAAAATGAATGATGATGATGGTTTCCAAAGCGCTGGAAGAGCAGAGCTCTAAAAAAAACAGAGCTGTACAATCCTGGAGCTGTACAATCCTGGAGGCCATAAGAGGGAATAGTGCTGGGGTGGCATTCAGGAGCACGTGCAGCTCTTTGCAGCTCCCAACTGCAGCAGTGCCATTCTTCAGAGTGCTGCAAGCCAAAGAGACCTTTCATCCCTTCTTCCCCCCCGCCTCCCCCAGGAGCTCACAGTCCAGATCAAAGCATTTTGTTGCTCACCACAAGAGGCAGAGCTTTGAAGAGTGAAAAGCTTGAGATGCAAGGTGAAGGATGAGAACACAACAGGAAAGGGTTTGATCAGGGAAGTAGAAAACGGGTCTGGGAAACAGGTTTTAAATTGCATTCAGACTCAGTCTAGTTTAAAAATATGGTGGATGCAGCATTTTCTCATCACATTTCAGTTTCTTGGACGAAGGCCAACCCACTTAGACTGTGGACAAAAGAAAAAAAAAGTGAGCATTTTTTGAGTAGAAATAACTTTGAATTACAGTAATCAGCTATGAATCTTAGCCCTCCCCACCCCCCAGCTCCCCAAAGTGTATGAGTAGTGCTCTAGTCTGTAGCCATGCTCAGGTTTTAAGCCTTGGACCCATCAGTTCAGTCTCAGAATTTTGTTCTGCTTTGGGTAAGTGAGAGTAATGTCAAGAGTCCAACCAAAATAAAATTACAAAGGCTTCAGCTTAGCAGTGATTGCTGTGCAAGGAGAATGCTGGGGTTCAGCTGGGAATATTTGCCTTTCTCCTTACAGGATTTGACACCAGCATACTACCAATCTGTAAGGATTCCTTAGGCTGGATGTTCAACAAACTTGACATGAACTATGACCTGCTGCTGGATCCCTCGGAGATCAGTGCCATTTACCTGGATAAGTATGAGCCATGCGTTAAGCCTCTCTTCAACTCTTGTGACTCCTTCAAAGATGGAAAGCTTTCCAACAACGAGTGGTGCTACTGCTTCCAGAAGCCAGGCGGTGAGTTGTGCAATTTGCAGTACAGAGAGAAGTTGCTTGGGTCTCCCTGTGTGTCAGGTTTGTTTGATCTGCTTATAGAGATAGTTTGGTAATTGGCATTCAGCTGAGGAAAAAATCTCTTTTCTCCAACACTGGTGTGAAAGGGCATTGTGTAACAATGTTTAATGTCACAGATTAACTGTATTAATATCCCTCGATCATTAAAACAAACAAAGAAGTAATAAGAGCCACTGCATGCAGTCTAGAAATAAGCTCTAGTGCTGATAGAAAGCTCAAGAACTTACTCTTTTATTAATGCAGAAATTAGTCCATTAGCAAATCTTAAATTAGAGAGCTGGCATTATGTCAGTTTGGTGAAAAGAGGAAAAACAGTTTAACAATGAAAATGGCCCCCAAACACTATTCTCAACTACAGTATGTTGCTTTTTTTTTTTTTTTAATTAGTGGAGCTAATGACATAAATTTGTTTTGCAGTACAGTACCAGCATATGGGCTCCTTTCGCTCCCGAGTGTACAGTAGTCGACATTTCATGTCAGTAGTGAAGCCAGTCATTACAGAGTCTGTCCTGTACCATCTGGAAACTGATTCTCCTGCATTATATTTTAGGTCTTCCTTGCCAGAACGAAATGAATAGAATTCAAAAGCTAAGTAGAGGGAAGAGTCTGTTGGGTAAGTTCGATTACTTGCTATTCATTTGCTCAACTAATGAAAGCTTCTGTGATTATTGTAACTTTATATGCAGTAATGGTTTTTCAATTAGGGACTAATGTTTTGAGTCGGGAATATGCACCACGGAGCGTAGGCCTGACACTATGAAATTAAACAAATAATGAGATAGCAACATTCAGAACAGGTGTCAGCGTGGCAACAGGTTCAGAACTAATTTACAGCTCTCTGGAAATGCAAAGCCTTGTCTGCACAGAGCTTAATACTGCCTTCATCATCTCGAAGGTCAAAATAAGTATGGAGGCTGCTTGATGCTCAAGCCCTCTCTTTTTGAAGGGTGACTGAAGGTACCATAGTGCATAGCAAATAGGTTCATATCTTCTTCCAGTTATGCTGCAATGCATGTGTTCCTTGGGGTTCAATTTTGCCTAATCACCCTTAAAAATATTTCAGTATATTCCGTGTCTATGAGAACAGGAATTGGTATCATCTTATTTCAGGCAGCCCTGCAGGATGCTCCATCCTGAAAGGTGTGATAATGCCTGCCCCTCTCTTTACTGTCTATTGGGAGCCTGAATTGGCTCATAACTTACACTGCTTTGATGGATATCTAAAATTAGGTGAAATAAACTCCCATATGGCATTTTTCCATTTAATTGCTGCAAACTCAGGTTGTTGAACTGAGTAAATTTAAGGTAACTCATTCCATGCCCATGCAGTGTTACAGTGTTTAGGTGGTGGTATCTTATTGGAACTTGCATCCTGGAGCATTCATGTACATGAAGGCAAATCATGTGGTATATCAGCACAGATTAAAGTCTTGGTTTACAGAAAGCCCTGCATTTCACTCCAGGAGAGTCTGTCTTACCTCAGATCCAGGCTGTCAGGGGGGACCCATGCCAGGCTCTTACAGCATCACTGGCTGCAGCACAGAGGATGCACCTCAGCTCCACTGAAATGCTTCTCAGATTGTACCCTGCTTCTCAGCTTGCTCTCAGATTTTAGTCTGATGTTTCTAGATACTGCTTAGCAAACCCTGCAAACAGACCTTCTGTAAATCTGGCCTTTGCCAAACCCTGCCACCCCTCAATGCCACTTCCACTTGGACTCAAGGTTCAGGTACCTTATGAACAATCCCAACCTGGATTCGTTGGTTAAAAGTAGAAATAAACATTCCCAAAGGCCATGGGATCTATGGTTTTCTTACATCATCCTTTCATGGTAAGTTCACATGAAGATTAAGATGTCTCAGAGTTACAGATCCTGCTGTCCATGGCTGTGGGAGCAAAGGGAGAATCGATTGCTCAGCTGTGTGTGTGCTCCACCCAATAAATATTTTGCATTTGTGTTCCAATGCCGTGTTGTGGCAGAGGAAGTCATGGTGTTCTCTGTCTCCTGGGTGTCATGATTTTCAAAGCCCCCTAAAAGAATAAGAAGCCCAGTTCCTAATAGATAGCTTTGGATATCCCATATTTATTTAATGTTTTGCTGTTATTTGCTATATGCAATAAATGTCATTTGGGTTGAAAGGTAAGTGGGTTGTTCTGGTGTGTGGGGAAAACCACAGCTATGTTGGCAGTAGTACAACATGCAGGCAGTTGTAGCACGTGTCACTGGGATCTGATCACAACAGCAGGAGTAAAATGACAAAGTAAAAGCAGTAAGAATGGTCTCTTACCACAAATAACTTCTAGTCAACTCTGTTAAAAAAAATGAAGAATGAAAGTGGCTAAGCTTGACAAATCAAGAAGTGTCAAGGCATGGGTTGTTCCACAAGGTAGGAAATGATAATATAGAGAGGAACTCTGCTTCACCTACCTTGAAAGTCTGGCTGCATAACGGCACCTGTCTGGGAGATTTTAATCTGATCTCATAATTACTTACACAGTGGAAAACGCTGTCTTTTCTCTTCACTGACTGAAAAATCATGCAAATGGAAACCAAAACATACACATGGCAAAAAACATGCTTGCAGCAATAAGGATTGAAAAAAGAGATTAATACTTTCAGAGAAGCGAGCCTTTAATTATTCTCTTTCTTTCTCTGACCCTGACACATAGAGCACAGCATTTCCCGTCTGGACAGTACACATGAAAAAGATTTCTGTTAACTTGTATCCATTGATAAAAAATTATGACTTTTGATATTTTGTTTTCTATATATTTTTCAAAACATATGACAGTTGCAACAAGTACTTCAAAGCCATTACCATTAGATATGTTGAATTTGGAGGCTTTCAAATAGAGTCTAGCATCCCAGGGGACTGAATTAAAAAGTAAACAGCACTATTCATCTTTTCCTGCCAGATTTATCTAGAGTACAATTAACTGCAGAGAGTTTACTTTTAAGCATACAACTGTGAGGCCTGATAATGCTTCTCCCACATCACTAAGGTAATAAATTTCTGCTCCCGTCACTATTTTCTTCTGTATCAGCCCTGTGAATTCAGCTAACATAATGGCTAATCCAGGGAGTTGTGTGCCGGCTAGCACTTAATTCTGTCAGGCTTTTACCTGTGTGCTTCACTATCTTTAGCATATAATTATTCTCCTCATGTCCTCTGAGGAAAGGAAGTATTATATAGATAAGGAAATGATGCAAAAAAAAATAGGAAAAAAAAATAAATATGTAGTTCTGGATCCATAAAGAGGATATGGATGTAGCAGTGGTGTTCAAGTTTGCGTGGAATAATTAAATACTGCATGGGACACAGAGAGATGGGGGAAGCAGGACTCACTAGCCTGAGGCAGTTCAGTGGGGAGTAACTAGCAGTTTGTAGTGCTTAATAGTAAAGCTGATCCACCAGTAATCCTCTCCACACTTGTGGGGAAGCACCCTCTGTGCAAAAACCTCTGGAGAGGGAATGTGAACTCCTTTCTCCTTCTAAACCCTGCCGATGTTCTCTGATGCCAAATCAGGTTATGGGGAGAAACATCCCCACTAAGTGGGCAGCCTGGATGCCATCCTCCAGAAGAGCAGAGCTTGCAGCCAGAGCTTCTTCCTACTGAACACAGGGACTGATTTGTGCAGGATTTACGGGAAGAATCATCACACTGTACAACACTTGCTCCCAGTGACTCTCTGTCCTCACCAGATCACCGCCTGCACCTCACACATTGGCAGAGGATATGCTGTAATCTTCCCCCCGATAGCTGGCAAAGACTGTGACATTAGTATTCATAGCTAAATATTTAAAGCTTTGGTGTTAAATACAAATTGGCACAAATTTCCCATGCAGGAGGAAAAGCGCCTTCTACTCTTCACTGTGACCCGGAGTGTGAATCCTTTCCACACACAGTTATGTTGGCAGTGAGCCTGGGCCCGAAGTTACTTTTAAATCTATGGCTTTTACAGGCAGCATTGCAGTATTTTAACACCTTACAAGAAACACAGTGAAACTACACGAAAAGGCCTGTTTCAAAGGGAAAGGTTGCATTGCCCAAGGAAAAGGGAACGTGTGAGACAGTTTAACATGCAGAGGCCGTTCTCTCCTCACCCCGTGGTGCCACTGAGGTTCCCCCTTTGACTCTTCCCTGGAGCCAGGTGCTCATCTGATGAAATAGGGGAGCTCTAGTGACACAGATACAGCTGTGCTGATTTACACCAGTGCAAAATCTGCGTCTGAGCACTTTTCCCAAGGTTGGGTATAGTCTGATAAACACCTGGAGTGCTTAACAGAGAGGGGACATGAGTATAAATATGAAAAAAAAAACCACTCTCAATCAGTATTGAAAGAAAGGATTGAACAGTGAGCATTAGCTTACAAAAACCTGGGAAAACAAATACACATGGTTATTAGAACCATATTTTTGTTTTAAATAATGACAGTGAGTCCCCAAACCAGATCTGATATACAAAGATTTCTGCAGATATTCAAAGGTTTCTGTTCTCATCTCCCAAATCTACCTTAGCAACACTCAAACATTAGACAAGATCTGCGGTGCGATGAGTTTGGAAATTCAAGGGTTCACTTTATGTAGATGTGTGTGTGCGTGGGATTGACCATCTTCCACTTTTATGTCTTTTATATAGAAAATTTCTTGACATTTGGGCAGCACCTTCTCATTTATTTTTTCTGTGAGAAATGTAGTGGAAGTAGCCCCTTTGACACAGAGGTGTCTGAAGAGATGCTGTACACATGGAAGTAGTTTAAAAACTTACTGCATGATCAGTAAATCGCTGGTATCTTTGACAAAGGAGAAAAATACTTTCTCAAAAATCATTTGAGACAAGAAATTTGGGGGCAAGGGCGGATTTCTGCCATGTTTCAAATCGAAGCAATTTGCAAAGAAGGGAAAATGACTGTACTGACCTCCCCTGGGAATAAAGCTAACTCATCTCGAAGGACAAGAGGACTTTTCATA
Organism: Aegotheles bennettii; assembly: GCA_013398125.1. Lineage (NCBI taxonomy): Eukaryota > Metazoa > Chordata > Aves > Caprimulgiformes > Aegothelidae > Aegotheles > Aegotheles bennettii. Next base: position 1,411,150 of record VZRW01012209.1, on the reverse strand, counting down.
TTGAAGTACAATTGCTGTATCTGCTGAAAAAGGTGAGAACAATAAAACAGGTTTCTCCTGAGAGCTCCTCTGTCTGCAGAAGCCAGAACAAACCACACTCTACAAGGCTGAACTATATTGGTTTTATTGTGAGACAAATCTTGGGCTTCAAATCCAAAAACTTACTGACTTCAGATCCTGTTGTCCCTCTGTTTAAAGTTTATGCATTTCTCCTCCTTTTATTTGAACTCTTTATTGGAACTCTTAGTAAGTCAGAAGTTGTGCTTGAGATTAGTATGAATAGCAAGCAGATGGCAGATACCTTCCAGGGATAATTAGAGTGTTGTGGAAAGACTTGTATGATAAACACTGAAGGAGTGCCAGTGGAAGGGAAATGCAGAATTAATGAAGTTGGGGTAATAATCCAGTTGGGAAGAAAAGTTTAGAACAGGAGTTAAATCTGAAAGTGGCTCTGTGGGAATATTAATCATTCAGGGACAGACTGAACCTCTCTCCAGTACCGTATGCCATCACCCTCCCTCCATGTGCTGTGTGTGCACAAGCATTTCTGCACTCTGCAGTGACCAGGGTGGCTGGAAGTAGTTAATCATGTATAATTTCTGCTCCCTTTTAGGTACCAGATAATCACATGTATTTTCTTGCCAACATTGTAAAGATCTTAATGTAACTAAGTGACAAGTTCACAATACTCTATATACTTGATCACTCCCACAGGCTCGTGTTACTGATTCTACCTTATATTTTATTCAGGCGCTTTCATCCCACGGTGCAATGAAGAGGGTTATTACAAAGCCACTCAGTGCCATGGCAGCACAGGGCAGTGCTGGTGTGTTGATAAGTATGGGAACGAGATAGCCGGCTCGAGAAAGCAAGGGACAGTGAGTTGTGGTGAGTAATGATGTGCTTTCCTCAGACAGCAAAGGAATTAACACTGTGGTACACCCTGCCATTGCTGTACAATGGAGTATGATAACAAAAGTGACAACAGGGAAACATGACTGCCAATGTTCAACGTGCTCCTGTGTTTTCCTACTCAGTCCTTATATACATGTTTGTCCTTTAGACTGGGAGTAAGATATAAGATATTTTTTGCTACCAGCCTGGAAAATTTAATAATTGGTGTTGCAATTAAGGCTATGGGATTGCTAAGCATGGTTATTAAATACATTGTTCTGTATAGTCGGGAATGCCCATTTATTGGGACCTCATGAATAATGTCTTTCCAGACAAAAGAAGGCCTAGATGTGTAAAATTTTATAAATTAACAACCAAGCCGAATAAAATTGCTGACAGGACAATATTACATAGACACTTGCAATCACCAATCAGCTGTTTTACCTAGGCAAGTGAGATTTCCTTCATAGTGCTTCAGTGATGGTTGTGAGTGCAGGTTTCTTCAAGAAGGAACAGAAAAAGCAGAGACCTAGAAGGTCTGAGATGCCCAGAATCGCACCACAGATGTCATATTCAGTAGCTACATTTGCAGAGCGTGGTTTATGCACTCAAATAAAATCAGTTTGTGGAATATTTTTAGCCTGGTTTACAGAGTCATGATGAGATGTAAGTATTTACAGACAAGTAATGATTTTCTAGCCTGCATGCATGTGAACTGAGACTCTGCAGCTGAGTCTGTAGGAGGAGGGCAATGCATCATTTTTTATGTAAGTCAGTTTTTCAGAGTTAATTGATATATATTTATCTTAGTTCAGGATGAAAATTGTAATTTAGAGGTACTTTCAATAATAGCAGAACCGATGAATTAACATGACAAGAGCAGTGATGAGCAAGAGATTTGATGTCCTGTGAGGGAATGACCTCTCCTGTTCACCTGTTTCAGAAGAAGAGCAAGAAACCTCAGGGGATTTTGGCAGTGGTGGATCTGTTGTATTGTTGGATGACTTGGAAGAGGAACCTGAAGCCACAAAAAAAGACAAAGAAGGGAAACTGAAGATTCATGTAAGAGCAGCTAATGAGGATGATGAAGATGAAGATGATGAGAAGGATGATGAAATTGGTTATATATGGTAGTGCCCATTATAATGAGGACTCACGTTTTGCACAATATTGCAAGTCACATCATATCTCTGCAATTGTATCTGAGAGTACCTGGCACAAATATTCCCTCTCTACTGAGTTTAATTTTGTATAGTCTTATTTAATTTGAAAGACAACTTTTTTTCCCAGCAAGGACTGTTTGGAATACAGCTTTTGTTCAGTTGGTTTGGGGGATTTTTGTTCTATCCACAGGGACATTCAGTTTTGTTTCAGAAACATTTCACGTCTTAATCCTTACTTGCACAGCTCATGAAATATATCCTGTGAAGGAAGAATCATAGAAGGGGCTCAACAAACCAATACGAGGCTTAGAAGCCCTTCTCGTGTTACAGAATTTGTGTCATAAATTATTACCTGGATCATATCAGAAACAGTTATTTTTCTTTCCCGAAGAAGGAAAAGCAGGTGCCTCATTTTCTAGTCCATGTTTGTTATGTTCCAGTAAAGAGTAGGTCTCTTTGGAGAGTGACTTCTGGCTTCCCAGCACCAGGGGTTTAATCCAGAAAGAAACCCACTGGCAGGATTTTCTCCTCCTTACATTCTCTGCGTATGAGTCCCAACAGGCTTAGTCCAGCCTGCACTGAAGGCAAAGCTCCCATGAGAGTGTAGATCAGCTCATTGACACTGTTCAGTTTTGTTAAAGAACATGGCCTTGATCTTAAGAGATGCTGAAAACCTGCAGCTGTCATGGACCAAGCTCTACAGGTGGGGAAAAGAGTCCGTCTGTCTTTCACAGTGTCTGAGGAAAGAGTGTTTTGTGAATTTGTAGAATCATAACCACCTCCATAGCTGCTCCTCAGCTTCTGTCTGAGTTCATTTGCACTAAGGGTTGCACCAAGGTCGTGCAGGTGGCTGCTGCTTCCTGCTCACACACTATGGATCTGCCTGTTCTTCAGCTGCTCTAAGCCATCCTTCAGTCCAAAGTTATAATGCTGTCCAAGACACTAACCATCAAAAGTAATAAGGTGGTGTTTCTTTAATTTAAATAGTTACTATTTATCTGGCCTGTTTCGAAAATCAACTTCAGGTGGTCATGTTTCTAAAGCATAACCCAAATGCTCAGTGTGACAAGCTGAGCACAAACACAAACACTTAAAAGAAAATAGTATTAAAATACAATCCGTGATTCCCTCAGCATCTCCCATGTACTCATAGCTCTGCAATTGTATCACAGCATATTGACGTTAATTTATTTGCTGTGTCCTTTCCCACTGCAGTTCTCTGATGCAGGAATGTGCCGTGGTGACCTTTTATTATTTTTGCTGTTTTCAGAAACAGTAAGAGGTACCTTAACCCCACTCTTGCATTAGGATGCAGATAGAAATATTTTAGCAGTGCCTGTGAGTTATTTTGCAGAATGAAAAATGTGCTTATTACGCAGAAAACTAATTACATTGATTTATTTTTTTCTCTCTCTGAGTTAGTGTTGGATATAGAAGTGGAGACAAAAGGTGGCTGGTTACATATTTGCTCAAAAGCAGGAAAATACCATGCTGGCTGTCAGAAGTCACTTTTTTTAGGAACGCTGGCCCAAGGGCTGTAGTCCTCAGCCCTCCCCAAAGCCAGTGCCCACTGCGGAGGCTGGCAGGGCTCTGCAGCCCCTCTCCCTTGCTGCATAGGAGACCTCTGCTTTCAGACATGACCAGCAGAGCAATACAGGAGAAACTCACTTCAGACACCGTGTGTTGCAGAGGCTCAATTGTTTTCTCCTCTTTCATTTCCTATTTATCTAGCTCAATGACCTGAGAACAAAGAGCAAGCCTGCATGGTTGTTATTAATGCAGAAGGATGTGTAAAACCATGAGGAATTTGTCGTGTGTTGTTTCATGCCCTTGCATCCTCCCCAAAATCTGCCATCACAGTCATTTGCAAAAGGCCTCCAATCCGCTCTGCCTAAAATCCCTTTGGTTTTCCTACAGCTTTTGAAAATGTATTTTAAAAAAAATCACTGTCCACGTGCAGCACACACACACACACTTCTGTGTCTCTAAATAGTATGATTTTGTGAGAAGCATTTGAACACCATCAGTCTCTTGCTTCTCACACATCAGGGCTGGTTTCCTTACGGTATTTTATCAACTAAACCCACACTCTCTGGGTTTAACTCTGCTGTCTTGTGCTGGACCTGCCTAAGGCACAGAGTTGCTGTTTCTAACTAACACTGAGATCCATAATAACTAGAGTTATGCTTATCCTCCTGAGTGGACTCATTCTCCACATACAGCTAGGGTTTTTTCTGCTGTCCTGTGTCCCTTTGCAATGGCTCATCCTGGAACTGCACTACTGCAAAGGCCATGGAGTAAATCCCCTCTCCTGCCCTTTTAAATCCATTGGCCTGGATTCGGGAAGACATCCCAGCCAGGCAATCATTCAGTCACCTGCTTCAGTTGTTTAAATGTTCTTCTGAATCAGTTCCAGCATTACAAAAATGCCGTTTTAGTGGCTCATTTGGTTGGGGATGACTACAAGAGAGTTTAACACAGTATTGTGACATCCCGAGGTGTCACAGCATGGTCAGGAGCAGGGCAGCCAGGCTGCTGTGCTGGGAAGGGCAGCTCAGGCAAGAGAATGCTTTAGGAGCAAGTTTCTAATTCTTACAAAGCTATTTAGCAAAGCCTTTTTGTGATCCACTGGCATCCTCCAGTGGCTGGGATATCTGCAGCCTATGTGTGTATATCTAACGTGTGTGTGACTGCATATATACCCCTATACATTATGTGTGTGCAGGCATGTGGCTGTGTGTCCAATTTGGCAAGAGGCATTACGAAAATGGTTTGTTTCTTTAAAAGAAACCAGCGAGTCTGCCAAGAACCAGTGCTCTTCCAGATCAAGCCCCTTCCGTTCTTCATGCTTTGGAAAGGATTTCATTTGCTTCCAGCTTAATTTAATTCCTTTCTTTTTCTTTTCTTTGCTTTTCTTTTTTTTTTTAAGCAGGACTTCCCATCTGCATCCAGTCATTGACCTTCCAACCCTTTTCCCATCGTGAAAAATGGAATCAGAGTTGTCCCATTCTTTTAGAGACACAAACTAATTTTTATTCTCATTTTCTTTTCCTATTAGAGACTACGAAATACTGCTAGGCATTACTTTATGTTTCAAGGTGTCCTTTTAACTACTGTGGTTAAATGAAAATCTCCTTGAGTTCAGGTTTCAGCATGGTTGGGGTTTTTTTTTGGGGTCGTTACTGGCCTTTGCCATGAACACAAAGAATCTTCTTCCTTTGCCTTTTTTTAAGCTATTCTGTACTATTCTTTTAAACCATTTGAAGTGTTTATTTAATATTTATTCTACAGTTTATATTGAAAATGTAAAGTTTATATTTAAAACAACACTGTTTGTTAGTGAATGCTTCTCTTTGCCTCTCCAGCCTAGTCTGTTAGTCTCAGTGTACATTTCTGGCATGGGAATATTTTGATATTAGAAGTTTTGTAGCATTTTTTCCCCTCAAGCAGCAGATGATGTAGATCTAAGGTCACCACTTGATACTGACCACCAGATCGCTCAAGCTTAGCTTCCTACATTTGTTGGCTTTTATTGCAGTCCCTCTGTATGCCATTCAGGTTCCTTTAATACATAGACTGCTTTGTACAGTTACTATACATCAAAAAGCCCTTTCTACAGTAGGTGGGTTTTGGTCTTTTTATACTTTTCTCAATGCTGTTGATGTCCGTTACTGTTAAATGCGTAGCCCTGTAAGGAGAGATCCAAATATTATGTGTTTCAGTTGATGTCCCTACTGTAGATGGATGTAGACTCTCATAGTAATTAGAACTGCAATAGTAAATTCTGAATGCTTTTTCCATAAGGAGTTACGTGGAATGTGAGCATTTTGCTATCTTTGGTTAACTGTAAATGCTTAACTGTAGTCTGAAATAGTTGCATTTTTGTCTGTCAATAAATTTTAATTTGTCTGCGACTCCCTATTGCCTGTCCTGAATTTTATTAAACTTTAAGGATCAAAAATACTGCAGTACCTTGAGTCAGCATTTAATCATGCATGAAAATAGATGGTCTTTTCTATTTGGTTTATACCTTGTACCTCTGTTCAATGTCAGCTGTAATCTGTGAACTTAATGTAAGGTCACTAGAAAGATATATTTTAAAAGCAGGAATGAAACCAAACTGGAAGTAATAACTGTGCCAAAAATCAGAACTTTTCAAATGACATTAAAATTGTTTCTTTTAAGGAACTAGCAGGGGCAGGGGAGTGGAAGCTTTCTTTTTTATTCCCTCCCCTGTTTGCAAATCATCATTTTTTTTTCCATCTCCTCTGAAGATATCCAGGGCAATTCTATAAACACAGCCACGTTCTACAGTGGCTGTTACCTACAGTATAAATGAAGAGAAAATTATATTGAATACAATGGGTGAGAAGCCATCCTCACTTAGAAATACCTGGTTTTCTGTCACTGTTATTAAATTGGAGCTCCTCTTTAATGCTATTAACTAATTTAAACAGCCAACAATATTACAGTGCTCGTTGCAGAGTTTAAAAGGTTATTTCATCACCTTTCCTCTGTGTGTGCAATATCAAAGTACCACATGAAAGCATGAAACCTATTTTCAAACATTTGTGCAATTATCATCTCATCAGGACACATTTATAACTTGTGTGTCCATACCCCACTGGCTGAGTTGTGTTATCTGGGGTCAGAACCTGCCTTCAATTGCTGTTAAATTAGTTTATTTTTAACTGTGGTACCACACGTCGTTTCCACTCTGTTGCCTTACCTGACTCTGAGAACAAATGGGTTTTCCCTTTCCAGAACCACCCTGAGGCTCTTTGAAGTGTTTGATCTTGCATGTTGGAGTGATCCAGCTGTGCCAGATGTCAGGCACTGCTCACTGAGGGCTGGAAGGCCGGCGAACCAAAGCCAAAGCGTAAGAGTGTGAGAGCTGCAAATGAGGTTTTTAGTTGTTGGGAAGGGTTAATGAGTGGAGAGGGTTGGGGTTTTTTTTAATATCACTTTTAGATTAAAAATTGCAGACATCTTGCAAGCCTTGTTTTGTATTGCACATGCACAGCTATGCACTCACTTCTCTTAATATTAATGTGTGTATGTATATATGAGCATGACATATGTGTGTATCTATAGAGCTGCCCTGAGAAGTGTTGATCAAGGCCAAAATGATGCCAGAGTGTTTTGGGGGAGCGAGGGAGAGGTCACAGTGTGCAGAGGACTGATCCCCAGCCATGTCACTGCCCTCTCCGAGGAGATGCTGTACAGAAATCTGGCAGGTCCCTCCCGTTACCACCTCCTGCTTCGCTCACTGCTGTCGTCTTAAACTCTCCTCTTTTGAGACATCCACTCCTGGAATTTCTCCTATGCCTCGTATAAGGTTGAGTTTGTGTTTTATCACCCACACCATGCTAATCTCTTCTGTAACAGCTGGTACTGGGCTAAATGCTGTGAATGGGTACTTTGGTTTCATACATTAAAATACTCGTAGTAGATTGTTGTGGCCTGCCTGTCATGTCCTGATAAGCTGTGTTGATTTATATTTAGCTTTTCCATGACTCTGTCCTCTATTTTGGACAAGGAGCTTGGACTAATTTTCATGAACTCCCTGCCAGGGGATACAGCCTTTGCTTTCCCAGAGATCCTGAGGAGTGTCTGTGGCTGAGATGTTGCTCAGCAATGGTCAAGGGCCAGTTTGTACTTAAAGCAAAATGATCATCAGGGCTGGCTCTTACCTGGAGACTGGTGGAGTCCATCCTCACCCAAACATCATTCTTTGCATCCTGAGTAAAAGCTGCCAGACCAGACAGTGCCACAGAGGGAGCTTAAACCTCTGCAGAGAAAGGGGCACACATATAGTTACAAGATTAACCACTTAGAAAGAAATAGCCTTTTTTTTCACAGAATCACAGGATCCTAGGGGTTGGAAGGGACCTCGAAAGCTCATCCAGTCCAACCCCCCTGCCAGAGCAGGGTCACCTAGAGTCCATCACACAGGAACGCATCCAGGCGGGGTTTGAATGTCTCCAGCCAAGGAGACTCCACAGCCTCTCTGGGCAGCCTGGTCCAGTGCTCTGGCACTCACACAGTAAAGCAGTTCTTCCTGAGATTCACATGGAACCTCCTGTGCTCCAGTTTGCATCCATTGCCCCTTGTCCTATCACTGGTCATTACTGTAAAAAGCTTGGCTCCATCGTCCTGACCCTCACCCTTTACATATTTGTAACCATGGATGAGGTCACCCCTCAGTCTCCTTTTCTCCAAGCTAAAGAGACCCAGCTCCCTCAGCCTTTCCTCATAAGGGAGATGTTCCCCACTGTTTTCCAATATACAAATATTTTCCTTATCTTACTGATACTATTTTGCTAATGACTGTACTGTTCTTGGTTTGTTCTGTGAACCCTGCACTGGGAGATGTGTGCATGCGCTTACACACTCAGTCTTTTATTTTGCCTTACAAAATTTTCTGTTGGGATCCACAGCAGCTAGAGAACAGTCACATTACAGCCTTCACTGGTGATTAGTTTCATTTTTCCTTAAGTACTGACAGCCAAAGGACAAGATATTACAAAGAAAAATCGTGTCACAGCAGCTTTGCACACTGCACAGCTTTCTGACTGGAGTGAAAAGAGGCAGAGAGCTATTAACACGCTTCTGACTTTCTGAGCACTCCCATCTTTGCAACTACAGCATCTTTTTTTTTTCAGTGGGGGTAGAGTGAAGAGCAGGGAAAAGAAAAAACAAATGGTGAAGCAAATAGATTTAGGTGAGCTGTGAATGAGAGAGACAGAGCCACAGGGCAGGGACAGAGCAGTGCTATTCGCTGCTTTCAGGACAGACCCTGCTTTTCTTCAGTGGAACGTCCCTGCTGGCTGGAGCAGCTCAGGATCAGCCCATCACAACCCAGAAACCCCAGAAGCAGGCTCCTGCTCCAAGCTTGGCTGGTCCTGTCCCCTGTGTGCAGGATGTAGTAACTGCTTGAGATGAATCCCTGAAAATTAGGATTAAAAACCACAAACCCCCAGTGCACTCGGGAGGAGCAAGGCCAGAAACAAATTCAGATTTTGCCAGCACTCTATCAGCCCAGTAACGAGGCAGAGGTGTGTAAGAAGCTCCAGTGTGTCCATTCAGTGATCACCCTCCCAGCTGTAGCTGTGTGAGAAACACCTCTACCAGATTTAGGAAGAAATACGGAGTCTGGCAGCTACTGGTCTTCAGTATGAACGTCCTTTCCATAGCACTATAAATCCCTGCAATTCCATGCTCCAGGGTTGGCCAGAGAGAGTTTGTAAAAAAAACTTAAAATGCAGGGGCTCTGCCAGGCAGCAACTGCCTTTTCTCAGCTATAGTTAATAAAAATCATTGCTGGAGCATGACTCTGCTTCCATTCCCAGCCAATGTATTTACAATCTGGCCCTTAAACACGGGAAAATCAACCCCAGAGCACATTGTTAGAGGAAAGGGCCCCAAGCACATTGGTTTATGCTTTGGGAACATATTACCTCTGAAATTATTTCCAGGTTTTGACACAACAACTTTTTCTATGCTGAATATCACAAATCCAGTTAATGCAAATATATTCAAGTAAGAGTCTGTACAAGTAGGAGCACACAGACACAGCTTTGCTCCTCCACACACGATGTATCAATTTATCACAACTGGCAAGGAACTGACCTAAGGAACTACCAGCTGAAGGCAAAATTAAATAAAACTGAGACTGGAAGATGTAGGTTTTCACAGATTAATGCATGCTATTGAAATACTTTGGGTTACAAGGGGCTATTACAGAAGATCAATATTCCTTTTGCTCCTACCTCTGCTCCTGCTGCGAGAGCTGCTGCTATAGTGAGAGGAGAGGGGGTGCAAATAAATAAATACATCTGCTGAACTCCTCCCTCATCTTGTACCACACCGGGCACTCCGCAGTTACACAGAAGGACTTACTTACCCTAGATTTATTTTGGCAACCAAGAGAGCACAGTTTGGCTCAGCTTGCTGGAGTGGTAGAGACAAACATGAGGCTGGGTGTTAAACTGCTCTGATATCCTCTCAGAGCAGGGCTGTTGTCCTGCCTGGTCTCAAGCCCAGTTTCCATCCTCAGTTGCAATCACTCTCTCCTAACTCATTCTTCATCAGGGGTTTTGGTTTTTTTTTATCTTTCCTTCTTTTTTTTTAATTTTGTCCCCAAGCCTGTGAGTTAATTAAGTTTTAACAATGAGCTATATCACTGTAGAATGGGATATCTGATTGCTCATCTGTTTTACATAATTGATTAATTAATAACCTTGCTAATTGAGTCTCGTGAAATCCACTGTGAAACTGGAGCAAGGCCACATCCCAAACCCTTGCTTGTGGGGTTACAGTAAAATCAGGACATTTGGGCTGCTTCATCTCCCTGGGCTCTGTGGTACAAGTTACAGCACAACATCACCTTCACGAGCCTCGTGTGATTTGGTGGGTGAACCTTGTTTTCATCTGTACCCCAAAATCTCAAAACTCCTCCCCCTTCTTTCCTTCTACACCCCTAGTAGCAGCTCCTTGTGTTTGCTACCTCCAGGGCTGCCTCTCTCTTGCGTTGCACCACCAGCACTGCACAGGGGGGTGCAGCCCCTCAGCCAGAGTTCAGTTGCCAACATTTTCTACTGGTCAAGTGTGAGTGTCCACGTGGCTGTAAAATAAAGTGGCAAAGCAACCTCCCACCCTGCTACCTGAGAACTGCACCGTGAGCGCTTCTCAAAGGCACGATGTGACCTACAGCTTTTCTCAGGAGCAATCACAGCTGAAGTAAAGCTTAACATGATGGATTCTGTGCTATTAAATGGAAGAGACCTATCCATGGGAATAACCCCTGACAATAGTTTGCATTTTAATGTCATTTCTTCTTATTACCCCTAGACATGGAGCACAATGTATTTCTGCCTTGTGATAGCAGCAGGAGGGTGCAATCTGTGCCTTGAACACTGCTCCTGAGTGTGCTTTCCAAAGGAGCTTCCATCAGAGCAAGCAGCAAATATTTTCCTTCGGTTCTGCCCTCTAAGGCAGTGTTTTCTCAGTACCAGCCCATCTACAGCTAACTGGACATAAATCCACAGCAACTTCCCCAAACACGCAGGGATTTATTCCACCCCCAAGGGCAGGTGAGCAGGGAGTTAAAAGACATCCCCAGACAAAGCAGCCATACTCTGACACAGCAAACGCAGGTCTAAATGTAACCTCTCACCTTGGTTTTCACGAGTTGAGTCACTCAGGAGGCCAGGGTGTAAGTCCCCCAGTCTTCATCCATCCCAAATCTCTTCCCACACGGCTCAGTCCAACCTCAGCACCGAGCTCTGGTGGCTTCATAACATCTGCAGCAGTGGTGCGGGCCTCATCCCTGGTCCAGGCTGCAGCCCCACTCATGCTGAAGGGTCTCGGCACAGGCTGGCTTTGATGAGACTTTAATCCTGAGGTTCTGGAAAGGATTTAGGACCTGGAAATAAAGAGATGATGGGTTAAAATCCTACACAGTGAACAAACAGCTACCTTGAATCTTGTGTCTGCAGGAGAAGCTGGGGACAGTGACCATTTGTGTCTGAATATCACAAGGATTCCCAAGACATCAGGAAGGGAAGGGGAAAGTGGAGTGAAGCAGGAGGAGAGTTGGCCATCAAACCACCCTTCTAAATGGCTAAATTAGGGAAGATAAATGCCATAGCTTTTCTTTTAATCCATCTACAGTGGGGTGTGATGGGATCATTTGTACCTTAGAGTGGAGGTAGGACTTGGGCTGGTGATGTGCCTTACTTCCACAGGGTGCTGAAGTTTTTGAGTCATGAATGCAGGGGCTAATCCATCCTGCCTGCCATTTCAAAGCACCCTCATAGCCTCATCTCTCCTTGTTTTCCTCTCTAAAGCTTTTGCAGATTTGCCAACACAAGTTTTCCCCGCAGAGGGATCACATTTCAGGCCTGAAGTGCTCTGATTATTTACAGTTTGTCACACTGTAATTTATATTTATTGTTTGTGGCTCTTATTTACACGTGTTCATTACTTTCCTATTTTAGTCATTTATCCTGCATGTCCCCCCCCTACTTTTTCAATTATTTCCCATACTCAGAGTTTATCAATTACATTGCCAAGATGCATTTAGAGAGCACAATTTGTTTCTAAATGCATGATTTTTTGACAGCATGATTTGTTTTCATGTTTGCAGAGAATTTTAAGATGACAGTGACTCTAGGGCAGAGAATAAAAAGTTGTGAAGCTTTTTTTTCCAGTGGAGACTTTTGTACTCCAGGTCTCCTCCATGTGCACAATATGCACGATGCATCTGGAGTGTTTGCTGACCTGCTCATCAAGTCCACATGGGTTCAGCTCTCAGTGTATTTTTCCTCCTCCCAAGGGAGTGTTAGCAACTCTTAGGCATTATCTGTGCTCCCTCGGTGCTACTCCCCTCCCAGCCAGCATTCCTGAGTCCCTTTGGAGGCTGCCAAGGCAATGCTTCAGTGGGCTGAAGGGCACATTGACTCTTGCAGACCCTGGCAGGTCCCAGACACGCTGTTGCCTTTGGAGTAATCATCTCTAATGATGAGGATGAAGGAGTCCTGCCTGCTCTCGTTTGGTTGAGAAGCAAATGGATCCTTTCTAACCCAGTTCTGTCATGAAGAGGCTCCCTGTTCAGGTGGGACTGGTAAATGTAATCCCTCAGCTCCAGCCTCATCCATCCCTATTAACAGCAGGGAGGGGTTTTCCTGCTGCCTGGTTGTTGCTGTTGGAGCTTTCCAGGCTGCCGAGGCAGGAGGAGCAGCTCTTCAGTGGTGAGTACCAAAAAGCACAAACCCTCCCACTATCCTGCAAGGAAACCATCCAACATGCTTTGCTCTGGGGCTCTTTACTTGCTTTTACTCATTTCGTGAGGCAGTCTGGCCTTTCCTGCAGCTGGTGGCTCTCCAATAAGCTCAAGAGATGACAAACACATTTGCTGGTGTTTGCTGTCTTTGTGGTCTCTATCCCAGGTCCAGAGCTTGGCAAGTGCAGACCTGCTGCCACCCATGCCTTTGAAAGCCATCTTTAACACATCCAGTGCTTTATACAGCTCCATGAGACAGCTGAAGGCAGAAAGTGTGCTGGGAAACACTTCAGCTGTGTTGATACATCGTTTTGCCTCCTCCCCATGCTTGTCAGCTGCCAGGAACTGGCTCTCTAGCACAAAGTTCCTCACAGTTCCAGCATCCCCCAGGAAATACTCAACCTGAATTTACCCATCTGCAGCTCCAAGCTATGCAGAACCAATCATCTTCCCAGTTATGGGCTCACCCCATGACCAGAGCAGGGTGAAGGAAGAAGAAAGGACTTTTCCCTGCGACTGCTTTGGGTCAGAGGCTCCTCTTCAGAGCTGTGCCATGTTAGGAAGGGAGCAAGCTGCCTGCTGGGACCTGCAGCAGTGGTGCGGTACAACCTTATTGCCCTCTACAGCTACCTAAAGGGAGGTTGTAGTGAGGCTGGTGTTGGTCTCTTCTCCTGAATTGCTGATGACAGGATGAGAGGAAATGGCCTCAAGTTCCGCCAGGGGAAGTTTAGGTTGGAGATTAGGAAGAAGTTCTTTCCTGAGAGGGTGGTTGGGCACTGGAATGGGCTGCCCAGGGAGGTGGTGGAGTCACCGTCCCTGGGGGTGTTCAACAAACGGGGTGATGAGGCACTTGAGGCCATGGTCTGATGGTCTAATGGTCAGGAATATGATGGGATAAAGGTTGGACTTGATGACCCTGGAGGTCCCTTCCAACCATAATGATTCTATGATTCTAAGCTGTCTGCTGGGACATGGCCCAGCACACACAGAAGTGCCAGCTCAGTGATACTGTGGCCCAGAGGAAATCTATTCACCCTTGGGCTTTGAGGCCCAACATTCAGCAGAAATTCAGCTGCAGTTTCCCTGCTGCAGCCCCTAGATGTTTTCCTCCATGGCTTCTGTCATTGAACCCCTCCAGCCTCAGAAAGCTTTGCTCCTGTGATCCGATGTCTTCTGCCCAGCCAGGCTGCAGGGAGGGTTGGTGTTAACGAGGTGTGAAGCAGAGTGTTGGCTGCTGAAAGCAAACCAGGCTCTGCCTCAGCACAGCCCCAGTTAATTGCTGTACCGGTGGCAGGGAGCTGCAGCACTTCTCTCCAGGCTGATTTTCAAAGAAAAAGCCATCCAGGGCAGTGGGGATACTTGAAAGGGCTCAGGGAGGGTGAGGCAACAGATGTTCACTGAACTGTATTTTATGTCCAGGAAAGGTGAAGGCTGCTGGAGGAGTTTGATGCTCCCAGAGAAGTGGCCAAAACCTCACACTTTGTTGTCTTCTGCTCTTTCCTTTCTGTGCGTATTTTTGTGCACTGGGATAAACCACCAGCCAGGTTCAAGAGTGTCTTTTAAGGACCAAAAAGCTTAATCTGCCCCCACTGCATTCACATTTGATGTCCTTCACATCCCTCCTCTTCCTCCTCGCCTCTGCCTCTCTCCCTGCAAAACCCTTTCCAAGGTGTCTCAGTCCCCCCATGTCAGGACAGATGGTTCCCAAGCATCACTTGTCAGCTTCTCCTGGCTAAGAAACCCAGGCTGAGATGGACCTTCTGAGTTCACACCTCCAAAAGCTCTGCAGCTGCCTTGCAAGATGGATTGATGTAAGTATTTATGTACAGAAACCAAAGCTTTTCACACTGAAGTCAACAAACTGGTTTTACAGGGCTCCGAACTGGGAGTCAGAAGCAAACGTTGTAGGATTTTATATGACTGTAACAAAGAGCATAATCACTTTTCAGAGAAAAAAAAGCTGTATATGTCTTAGAGCTTTGTATAATAAAATTACAAATGGGAGGTCAGATGGGAGGCTGAATTCCTAGGCTGGATACATTTTAAAAAGGTCACATAGGTTGAAAGAAATATATTCACTCCTTGGCCAGGGCTGTAAATCAGTGCAGCTCCACTGAAAGCACAGAACTTAAGGAGATGCATACTGGGGGGACCTGACCTACAGGTTTTGGATCAGGAGGGAGGAGATTCACTGTCATTCTGTGGTGCTTATGAGGGCACTTTGAACCTTCAGCCCTTTCACGTTTTGAGTTAGAACTAATATTTATAAAGGCAAAGCTATCACATGGCCAGCACCTATAAGTTCCCCCAGGCTGGTGTGGTTGTATCTCTGGGATACAATGGCAACAACTTCCATCCTCCAGCATCCTTAGGGCTCCCTCTGGCCACAGCCACTTTCCTTAAAATTGGTGCAAAACCAGATAAGTCAAAAGCATTTCTGTTTTGGCAGGGAAGCAGCCAGAGGCATCTCCTGCCCTGCACATCCCAGACTGGCACTTAGCAGGAGCTCAAGGCACCCAGCTGCCCATGAGCTCATAGGAGGCTGTGAAACACCAGCCTTGGTTTTTTTTTTACAGCTATTTCCCCCTCAACTTTCTGCACAGAAAAGTCCTGGTTTTTCACCTTCAGTCTGACTTTGCAAGCCACTGTTAGTTTCAAATCAGCCATTCAGCGTGGTAATGAATGGATTAACTTTCTGCTTCCTGATGAATAGTAGGAAAAATGTTTCTGAATTATCAAAAAATAATTGGAATTAAAATTGCAAATGGTTTCTACAAGGGACGTTTTTGTAATTAGTTGAATCCGTGTGGTGGAAGCTATTATAAATAACAAAAAATTGTGTTTACCTAATCACTGGGAAAGTGCACATTAGCTCTCTAATTAGAAGTCCCTCACGGGCTCTGCTACAAACTTTGGACATAAAATAATTTGTTTCATGCTTCCTTTAGCAGGCAAAGGAAACTCCATCAGTTCCATTTGTGCATGGCCACAACTGCGAAGGCGGCTGCAGATTTAATTGCCAAATTCACACTCATTTATCTCAGCCCGTCCCTGCCACTTCCCAGCACCTCGCCCTGAGCACAAGGTGGGTGCAGAGGGATGGAGCAAAGCCATGGCTGCTCCAGGCACGACACTGTGGGATTTTGCTCTGGAAAAATATGCCATTTTCTGTTAGGGTGAGCTTGGTTTGGTCTTACTGTAAGTTGTCTTGCAAAGCACCTTCATGCTGAGGAGTGAAGACCTCACACCGCTCTTCCACGCTGAAGGAGGTTGTCACAGACAGAGAGGGCTTTTCTTTGTAGAGACACTTTCTTATTCAACAGCCCTCGTGGCATCCCTGGAGCCCTCTACCCACCTCCAAGGGCAGAGATCAGAGCACCCCCAAATTCCTTGAGTAACAAGTACTTATAGCTATATGTATGGAATCATTGAGGTTGGGAGAGACCTTCAGGGTCATCCAGGATAACACCCACCCACATCACCACTAAACCACATCACCCAGTTGCTATGGTGGGGGGTGGTGAGGCTGTGCTGTTGATGGGGGGAGCGCTGCCTCCACAAAACTCAAGTCTAGACTGAAATTCTTTAAAACTGCAAAAGAATGACAGGATGATACTTGGTGATACACTGAGCAATTCAGGGTGTAGGGCACATAAAAGGAAAGGAGAGAGATGGTACTAAATGCAGTCCCAAGAGACAAAACGATGGAGCCAAAACAGTAAAATATATAGATACACATAAACCAAATAAACCTGTGATGTGAGCAGAGTGAGAGAAGGGAGAGCAGAGCAGGGCAGCTCTCTGCTGGAGGATGTGGGCAGCAGAGGAGGGTGCTAAAGCGGCTGGGTGAGCCGAGACGATGCTGAGCCCCCAGCACCTTCTCAGAGGGTGGACACTGAGCACCAGGGTGCTGTTCCTGGGGTGCTCACTCATGTTTCCAGCCATCGTGGGAGGAGTATGGGGAGCACTAAGTTTTGTGCAGCAACAACACCCTGCAGCCACTGCTCAGCTGCAGCCAGAGAAGCCTGATTTATTCATCCCAAACTCAGGGTTTGTTTTTCTAGATCTGAAAGGCAGTTTTTATACATCAGGTCATTAACACTCCCAGAGCCCCAGTGCACAGGTGGGTGAGAGCCCATGGGAACCAGTGGCTGGGACAGGGGCAGACCCCTGCTTACAAAGGGCGGCTCCCTTGTAGCCATGACTCATCCCTGACAAGTCCTTCTAACCCTGGTGGGAGATCATCCATCAGCCCGTGGCAAACTGCAGCCAGGGACCACTGTAAGGACAGCTGAGTGCCTTGGAGCAAAACGTGTTATGTTCCAGTGAGGGCTTTAAAAAACTATTTCATTGCTTGTGAATCACATTTTATACATATACATATATATATATAAATTTATCTCTGTATATAAAATAGCTGTTACTTACCAGTAATCTCCCTTAATAATCAATTGCTAATTAAGTACCACTGCCCTAATAGATCTAAAGCAAATCCCTTTCTGAGACACTAGAAGTGCAGCCAATAGCATTTATTGATTATGCGTGTCACAGGCACTGGAGAGGAAAAGGGGCCTTTTTCCTGCCCCTTTCAGAAGCTGCACACTATCAGTATCTGAAAAACAGAAATCAGAATTACCAGAATAATTTGTAATACCCTAAGTTATTTTGACTCTGGATGTGAACACATTTTCTAAAGGAATAAACATCCCAGGAGATGTCTGGTACCTACCCGCATCGTTACAGAGGCAAAAAGAAACCAGTGTGATAAACATGGAAAAGCTGGCTCACATTTAATGTCTCTTGAATTTTTGCTGGAATGGCTGTTCCAGTGAAATGTACTGTACAAGGCTGGCTTTTCCCAAAAAAAAAGATTTGTTCCTAAAACCCTTGGTCCTGTGAGTTCTTCCAATGTGGTGTTACTGAACCTGAACGAGCTCTGCCTGGGACCCCAGCCTGCAGCCACATCTCCTGTCAAGACTTCCTCTATTTTGCTGGGCTGCTACTTACCACTTACATACTAAACCCATAAATTCATTCCCTAACAAGAAACAACAGTACTTACTCTTCTTTATTTAAATTATAAATCTTACACTTAGAACAACTTAAAAATTACTTTTGGTTGCTTTCTTGCTGCTATCAATCAGAGATGCGCTTCAGTTCCTCAGTGCTCTAGGGACTCAGTAGGTTAGAAAAAGCAAATGGGGAAATAGAATGAATATTTTATTTGTGTTATTCATTGTAATAACCAGAAACACTGACATCTGCTAAAAGTAATAGGAAAAGCAGGCATATAAAAAGGGCAGCCAGCTAATGTGTCTATTAGGAGCCCTGAATACAGTTCAGCAGCATGCCCCGAGTTTTTATTGAAGCTCAAATTTCTTATGTGGTAGACTTTATGCACTTTCTTGTTGATATTTTACTATGGTTCTGCATACTCAGGACTGTGTGGGTGTGCACATGAGCGTGAGCATGTGAGAGAGGGAGCACCCACACAAAGCTTCAACTTGAACGTCTCGGTGTGCGATAACTACACCCGACTCTCTGTAGCCACGTGCTCACCAGACAACCCACAAAGCACCCAGTAACACTGTGCATAAGCCACAGTTTTCAGCCAACATCTCATTTGTGAAAATTTCCTGAAATGGTTCTACCTGTGCCTTTTTTTCCTCTATATATTTTCCTTTAGAAACCCTAAACGGTTGCATCCATCACTGATGCTCCATACAAGCCTTTTTTTTGCTTTACTCCTACAGCAGGAGGTGGTTGCTGTCAGAAGTTCCCTCATTCTCCCTGAAAATCAACCCAAGTTTCTCATTGCCTTTGGGCATGAGTTTCCCAGCCTGGGAGTCTGGCATCTGATAAGGCCAGAAAGAAGAACTGGGCACTTAAAATAAGGGAAGAAGAAACACCTTAGGCAGTGTTTAAATCCTGTGCTGCAAAGACATGAGATCATGGGCTCATAAACGATGCAAAATCCCACCTCTCTTCTCCCATTTTTACAAGTGAAAAAAATACTCTTGGGATCTTGGTTTCCAGTTTATCCTTGAATTATTTCACCTTGAATTTTACCCTTAAATTATTTTGCCTTGAATTTTATCCTTGATTATCTTTGAACCCTTTAGCACCAGGAACACATCCCAGCCAACACCACCAAGGGTAGACAAGGCCTGAAAATACCTTCTTGAGTGCATGGGAGCCAGAACCCATGAGAAAGCAGAAAAACAGGAATAAACTCAAACAGTCCCAGGATGGCACCATTTATGGGCTCAGGAGGATGGACTCAGACTCAAATATGACTCCAAGCCCCCACCCAGACTGCCATCTGAGTAATCTTGCAAACAGCACGGTCAGAAATGCCCCCAGCCTTTCTTTTCCTGGAGGAGAGACCCAAATGTTCCCCACAACAGCACAGAAATGCCAGGGGAGAAGCCTGCAGGTCCCCCCATTCATACCAACAGCCCCCACTCTGCCTAGCCCAAATAATCCAGATAAATAAAAAAATAAAGCCAACATGCCTCATTTTTCCTGACACCAGAAAAAGAACAAATTAGCTGCCTTTGAGCAACAATTAGGAAGCAGAACATTACTCTGGGCATTGCTACAGAAGTCGATTGGAGCAGAAGCCATAATAGCCTTTGAATCATGAGAAGCATCGCCCATTCAAACAACAGTGATTTGCACTGAAAATAATCAAGGGAAGACAGTGAAAGCAGCATTTATGTAAATAAACTCACCTTAGCACTTGGGTACATTCGTACTGCACAAGGGTTTTGTTTTTCTACACTGAAGGAACCTCACATAAGAAAATAAGAACAAAAAGGATGAGAGGGTTTCAAGAATTTGAATAAGTCACTTTCTTTGGTGGACAACTGTTTGCCACAATCTGATACTGGATACAAAGAGTTGCAGCCAAATTCAGTTCTGTGTTTACCAGTGGAGTTTCAGGTTGGTATCAAATAGTCAATAGATTTACTCAAACCCAATGAAAATTGCATGTCAATCACAATGTCTGTATCAGAACCAGAGCTGAGAATATTTTAGAAAAAGCTGAGAAAAAAGGTAGTTTTGAAGCTGTTACTCCTGCGAGACCCTAACACCATCCCCAAGCCACCTGTACCTCTGCAGCTGTTTTTTAAAAAATCATGGGTTTTATTTGAAAAGGAAGCAAAATAAGAAGGAACTAATTTTTTAAAAAGCCTCTTGGGAGAAACAATATAGATGTGCAGCTCTGCAGGGCAGAGAGCTCAGAGGGTTTTAACTAACTGCACTGCTGCATTGCAAGACACCACCAACACACACATTCCCAGCACTACCCAGTTAAATGAATGCAGTTCATTTTTAAAGTCTGTTTGTCCAATTCAACCCGAGGAACTTATTTCACCTAAAGTGCCATTCCCTAAGGAATAGCTCCGGTTTTATTTGTTTTCACACTCATTTTAGTTGAACTATTTCATTTTTGCCTACAGGAAGAGTGCTTGGATTTAAAAATACAGTTGCAGAAAAAAAACCCCAAACATCTCCTGATGTCCACTGCACCGACAGAAAGCTGAACTCCTCAGGTGGTGCTGATACCATCTGTGGCATCTCACTCCTCTCATTGTTAGAAGAATAATGCCAGGGTAGCAATCAAGAGGTTTTCCAGTAAAGATGCAAATACAGCCCTCCTGGAGAGTCCTCCCTGTCCCCAGCTACCCAAAGCAACCCTGATGGGACTTTTTCAGGCAGGTGAATTTATGAGGAGTGCACACCACATACATCTTCATTGACCAGCCTCAGAGCTCCGGCACCGTTGACCTCTGAGATCTTCGGCACAAATTAAGGTGTCCAGACAAGTTTTGAATAATTTGTTTCACAGCATCAAGAGTCCTTGATCAAGGTAGGAAAACCCAGTGGCAAGTGAGGCTGAGTCCTCACACAATTCTTAGCGTCCTTTTCACCACGGGGCTTTTTGACAGCCAGTGATGGATGAACCCACAGCCACTGCTTTATCGATAGCAGAGTTCTCAGCCTTTACTCCAGAGATACTCTCTGCTAACTCAGAGGTCACCATCACATTGGTGCTGTGCCCTGTGTTCTACCAGAGAGGGACCATAGTCCATTAATGCTCTGATCCCAGCACAAAGTGCTTCAGCCTAAGCCTCTGAAGAAAAGCCCCCCCTAGAGAACATCTCAAGGAGGTGGCAAGCGCCGGCAGAGACGTGCTGAGGAGTTGCTGCAATAATTGGCAACAAGACACGGGGAGGATCAAAACACAAAAGTGATTCCTCAGACATAGCAGCACCCCAGGCCTGTCTGCTCTGCAAAGTGAGACGTTGATCTGCTCACATGAGTGAGAGCAGGCTCGGAGAGCCACGGCTGCAGCCAACGTTCCTCCATCCCCACCCATCCCAGCATGGGGCTCGCTCTTTGCTATTTTATGATTTTTGCTGTGTATAATTTTCTGTGAGATGGGGTTTGCAAATCTGAGGCAACCATATTTTATAAAACAAATCGAGCTCTCTCCTATCTGCATAATAAATATTAAAACATCATCACTGCAATTTTAGGCAGGGAATGCAGGAACATCATGCAGATGTGGTGAGAAGCTAATAAAGCAATGCTAATTACATAATCAATCTTTCTTAACCTTTGCCTTAGACACTACAGAGCGCTTATGCTAAGCTTAGATCCATTTTTCAGGGTCTAAATAATGTTGTAATCATAGTTGTAATGTGTGGGTTCATTGGAAACTTCTCTTTAAATGCAACATTCTCAGTTTACACAGAAATCTGTCTATAAGCCATCTGTTGCAGAAACCGGTCATTATCAATTCCATCAATCTGTTCCCAAATTTTGCAGATGCCAGCCACTAGGAACCATCTGTTAGCGTCAAAAAAGTAACAATCCAATAAGCAGACTATTTAGGGAGGAGGTGGGGAAATACGAGATGCAATATTTGTCACAAAAGGCAAACTTGCTAATTGTTGCATTTTTTACTACTGACCTACAACTTCTCCTGGAGCCCTGCCAAGCCCATTGATTAGCTATCAGTGGGAGGGAGATCTCCAGGAGACAGCAATAACCATCAGCACTAATGAAACTGGAGAAGTGACACCTACTCCTGCTCTAACATATTGTCCGACAGCGTCCGGGCTGGTGCCAGCGGTGACTTTCCCAAAGTCACCAGTGTAATTTGAGCAGCTTTGAATGATCACTTCTAGAAGCAGCTTAAATAAAGACAGCGTGTACAAATGGGCTCAGATTGCGTGTTTGCATGGATTTGTTCCTCTTGTGAAATAAACCAAATTCCACATCTGTTTCTCAATGACCGTCCCTCACCGCGACGCTCACGATTGCTGGGACCATCTGGATGCCCCAAGATCAAAACCCCTCGAGTCCTTGGCTGTGATCTGGCACAGCACATAGCTCCTGCCAAGGCTGTGGTTCTTTACAACCCCACCAGAGAAAGCTGCCAAAGCCATGATGAGCAGCAGGCTGGGGCTGACCTCGGGGCTGGAGGTGTCAGGGCCCATGGTGGGACCAGGACCTGGGCTTCATCTTCTTAGAAGTGATAGAAGTAGAAGAGAGAAATGGCATGTTTGGGTCAAAAACCCTTTTTGTCTCTCATTTTACCATTTATATATCTGTAAGCTTACACATTAACGATTAAACTAAAACTTAGATGTTAACAATCCTGATAATAGCCATCTGACTACCACCAAACAGCTCATGCCTCACATACCCATCACCTCCACAGGGTTTGCTTGTTCCTGAGATGCCTCTGCTGAAGCCGCTGCAGTTGCCTGCATGCCATGGCATCTGTGGGTGCAGAATCATGAGAACTAAAAAGTTTTGTGCAAAGCAAAGCACAGGCTGAAAAATAAGAATACCAAAGGTATGGCAGACATGGTGATACTTAACTGCTGGCCAGAACTCACTGCCCTTCCTGACAATTACATTTTCCCTTTCCGTGTGCACAGAGCAGCCCACTTTGACAAATGCCTGGCAGATAAACACACAATGCTGGGATAATAAAGCACAGCAGCTCAGTGTTAATGAATTACCCTTGCAGCAAGAGAAAAAAAAACAACAACACAACAAACAAACATTTATTTTCAGACACTGCTTTCTCAAGAACCAAAAATCCCAATTTAGGTTCAGTTTGGAGGAGGGATATGCACTCAGAAATCACTTCCATTTGCAGTTTCTAATGGGTACTTTTATTTGGGTCAGATGTGTAATTGTGTAAGCAGTTATTCTCTGGGAAAGCTGCTTTGTCCATGCAGTCAGCCTTGGGACTTTTTCACCTCAGCAATTTGGGTTAAAGCTGTATCTGTCTCAATCTCATTTAAAAATGCAATAAAAAAGACCAAGCCATTTTCTTCAGCCAAAATAGAAAGACGGTATCTGCCAACCTACTCTACCATCTAATCATCATCTTCAGGCCCTGCAATTCCTTAAATATATTCTGATAAAGAAACTGTATTGCAGGAACACACACACAACTCCCCTCATAACAGCTCCAGTTTGGGAAAGCACCAGTCCATAGAATCACAGAATCATCGAGGTTGGAAGAGACCTTCAAGCTCATCCAGTCCAACCCCCACCTCCATCACCACAGACCCACATCACCCAGTGCCACATCCAGACACCTCTTGAACACCTCCAGGGATGGTGACCCCACCACCTCCCTGGGCAACCCATTCCAATACCCAGATTCCCTCACAGTGAAGAAATTTTCCTAATGTCCAATCTGAATCTCCCCTGCTGCAATTTAAAACAATTTCTTCTTATTCTTTCACTGTGGGCACGGCAGAAGAGACCGACCCCCACCTCACTCCAACCTCCTTTTAGGGAGTTGTAGAGAGCAATGAGGTCCCCTCTGAGCCTCCTCTTCTCCAGACTGATCTCTCCATCTCTCCTCTTCTCCATCTCACCCACCTTGCTGGACTAATGCTCGTTCTCACACCTATAGACTCAATGCACACATATGTACATATATATGTGTATATATATGTGTATATACATACACAGAAAGCACATGAAAGTACTGCATTAACTATTGCTGATCCCGATGAGCTGCAGCAGCTCTTCCCATCCGACCTTCAAAGACATTTCCCTCAGGTACCTTCCCCATAAATCCCAGCTGGAAGGAGCCAAGCCAGGGCTGATGAATGTGCAGGGCAGGAGCCAGCGCTCTGCATCCAGGAGGGAGCATGGAGTCAGGCCACGAACAAGGGAGGAGATTCACAGTCAGGGCTCCAAAAGCCCTAATTAAATGTTCGTTGATGCTGTCAGGGGACAAAGAAATGCAAATATTACACTGAGTGCTGGGGTGGGCAGGTGGGAGGCGGCAGGAGAAGCTGGTATTTGTAAACATTTTACAGGGATTGAAATAGCTGAGAAATGGGGAAATAAATTAAAGCCTCAGTATTCATATGCTGCACAGCAAAAGCCATACCTGTGTGGGATTATTACAAATGGATTTGGCTGTGCTTAGGGTTTTCTGATGGGTGTTTATGATAAAGGGTAGCTAACCTCCCTCCCTCACAGCGAACATCAGCATGCAGACCGGCAAGGATAACTGACCTTTTCGAATGTTAATTACCTTTAAAAGGCCTGTTTGCCCAGAATTGTCTGAACCAGCTGTAACCAGCCACCAGTGTCACCGAGGAGAAATGATGAACATCACCAGGACTCGTTTGATATCCATTAAAGGGGAGGAAAGTCATTAAAATATATTGGGCCCAGGGACGTTACGAAACAAAGAGAAGGTAATTACTTTAGGCTCAGCTTTACCTGGCTGGACTAATCAATAAAAGACACCCTGAAAAGGAGAGAGGGAGTAGAAAGAACACATTTTGTCATGTCTGCAAAGAACATCTGTCACCAGGGCAGAAGAAAATGTCAGCCCCCTTTGCCTGCTCGCTGCTCACCCAGCTGCGTCCCTGCAAGGACAGGGGGCTCACTGGGGAGAGGGGGGGTGTTTCAAAAAGATGGACCCAATTTCACTTGAAGGTCCATTTCAAATGGGTCCATCTTTTTGAAACACACTGAACACCTTTTTTAGACGAGTCATGGGTCAGAGAGACAGCATCACCATACCCTTGGCCCAGCCCTGGCTTTGGCTACTTGTGTGACCTTGGGAATATCACTTGGGATGTGGTCAGATTACATTAACTAACCTAATTAGTTGTCCTCATTTTGCTGTCGCTGTGTGTGGATGTATCAGCCATCCTCACAGGGGCTGAGCTAGGGGCAGTAGAGCATTTCTGAAGCTTAAAGCACATCTTCAGTGGCTCAGCAGCTATGTGGAAGCAACCAATCTGCTTTTCCAGCATGACAGTAAAGATTAACTTTGCAAAATGCCCCTGGATTATGCAGCATCTTCTGGGGCTCTCCATGGCCAGATGCTCACAGGCAGCAGGATTTAAGCCCTCACAAAAGTTTGCTGGCTTTTTAACACCCTGGTAAGCACCAAGCTCTTTGAAAAACCTGATCCACCTAATCTCTTTTAAAACGTAACACCAATTTACTTCTTCACCAGGATATGTGCAAATTAGCTCAGCTACAGGAGATGAGCAGGGAAGGCTTAGGCAGGGAATTGCCATGGGCACCTCATGCCATGGAAGTGATGCTGTCCTAACTCCACCAAAAACAGTGGGCATCTGGGCCCAAAAGCAAAGTTGCTGATTTTATGCACTGTACAAATTATTTGCTTTTGCTTTGTTTGTTGTTTTTCAAAACAAAGCATCCTCTGAGCCCTGTAACAGAATTCCATGTATCTTCCACAGCGAGGCATGCAAAACCCCCCCAGATTAGCTTTGTATCGTTATTCATTCTAATTAAAACCTTTGTCAAGGGTATCTATTGCTTTTTTCTATTTTCTGCTCAGATGTTGCAGTCCTTGACATTACACTGTGGTCTAGGAAGACACGGAATATTAATGCCTCCTATTCTAGAAAAATATATGGAGTCTGCTCTACTATTTTGACCTTTTCAGTACATTGTATTTTGATTAACTGGCCACCTTGCTTCTGCCCCACAGGTCTGCAAGACTATAGAGGGATGAAGAGGTAGAAAAAGCTACCAAATTACATTTCTGATCACTGAGAAGGTTAAAGGAGTGTGATAAAACCTGGTATCTCACAGACTGGCTGAGGCACTCAGGCAGTGACACACACACACACGTAGAGGACAACAGTGGAAACCAGAACCAAAAGGCCTCATCAACATCACAACCACCTTCTCCATCTTGCTGTTCTGTGTTACTTTCTCTCAACAGCCTCTGCAAGTGCTGTCTTTCCCAAGAGCCAATTAATTCAAGTCACAAATATCTGCCCTGAATTCTTGCAGGTAATTAGCACCACAGGTTATCAACAGGAAGCTGGTACCCACAGGCACTTCAGATAATTGTTTCAATATTGGCACATTTCTGCTTACCACAAAAGGTCACTTCAGTTACTCTCCTCCATTTTCTCCCTCTCTTCTACTAAATGAATGAGGAATTGTTATCATTGTTTTGAATGCTCTAAACAGTTGGCAAAGGCTTTGGGCATTACAGGGCAGACATGAGTGACATGGGCACTTCAGGCCACCACAAAATTATTATTTTGTAATCTTTGGTTTCAGATATCACCCTCCTCAGCACAGCAGCTAATGAAAAAAGCCCAAAGTCTAGTTATATACTCATGCACCTGAATTAATTTCAAAGAAAAGCAATGGGAAGAATACGTAATTGAGATGTAGCAGAACTGGTGGTCACTTTAACCAGCACCTGAAATTTGGGTAAAGCTGTATTTAGTAGTCCACAAATCTAGAGGGGTCTTTACTTGTTACAAGAAGTTGCAAAGGATAACCATTCATTTAATTATATGATGAATAGCTTCCCACAAACAGACTAGGTATTACACATGAAGGACCGTGTAATTACTTTGTAAATATAGGATTATATCTGTCCTTGAAACAAGAAAACAAGTTAAATCAGCCTTGCAAAATTGTACTCCCCACTCACAGCAAGTGAGTAATTCTGTTGCAAAAATAAATTACAGATCATCACCTTCTTTACACAATGGTCATGGCTGCGACAGTTTTGTGACAGGGCCAGACAATTTCAAGGCAAGGCTGTATTGAGTGTTAAATCTCAGTAATGACCAAACCTTATCTGCAAGAAGTGTTTGAGATCATGCAACAACTTTGTAGTCGTCTTGGACTGCTGAATAAACCATGTGTTGGAAAAGAAGTCGTCAGCATTTGTGCCCTGCTAAGTTGAGGTTAGGAATCATCATGTCTGAAGTTTGGGGGTGGTTGGGGTGGGCTCTACAGCTCTTAATGCAGACCATTCTGTACACTTCTGGTGCCTCTCCTGACTTTTTCAAGACATAGTTGTGCTGCTTACCTTTGCATTTTCTGCAAGAGCTCAATCACAGTCATTTGATCTTCCCCACCAGGAAGAGGTTCCCCAGGGAGGTGGTGGAGTCACCAGCCCTGAAGGTGTTCAAGGTGCATCTGGATGTGGTGATGGGTGATGTGGGTGAGTGGGGATGGAGGGAGGGGTTGGACTGGATGAGCTTGAAGGTCTCTTCCAGCCTCGATGATTCTATGGTTCTATATTTGCTTATTAACTTACATATCCATTAAGACAGTTTATACAAGTCCAGCAAGTAAAAGCCAAAAGCAACCCCATACAGACAGGGTTGCACACACAGTCCTGTAATATTGGTCTGTGAGGTACCAAAATGAACCAAATTAATCTTGCAACTTTGCTTTCTGAATTACTTAAAGACAAGATCTCATACGGGTGCATTAACAACAGGAGTGCTCCGAGTTGCTTTGAGTTACTCCCTTTCTATCATTACTGCATTATTACACTTAGGGGTTTTTTTATTGGATCATTAAAGTTAATGAAATCTTATAGACACAGAACTGGTGGGTGGTGCAACAGGGAACATTAAAATCATACTCTCATTTCTATCACTCACAAAACTGAAAGCCAACCATTTAACCACTAAAGACCGCAGAGAGCTTGCTTAAAGAAACATCATGTCCTTAAAAAAATGAAGAAAAAAAAACAAAGACAGGAAAAAATGACACTATCTCAGTAAAAGAAAGTGTAATCATCGTGCAATTCTCAGTTGCCTTCAGGAAATCCACGCTCACTTCATATGGTACAAGACTATTTCTCTGGCCAAGGTACAACTGCACAATCCATCCAGGGTTCTGGCCCCACTGACCACCCCCAGCATCACCAGCCTGCAGCGAACCTATCCAGCCCCTACTTGAAGCCAAGTTTGCCAGCTCATGGGTTCTCCCTCCAGCCAAGCACTCTGTCACACACCTGGCCCTTGGCCACACGCTCCACTGAAGCTGCCCGGTGACTCTGGTCACAACAGGTGACCATGGAAAAGGCTAAAAGCTTTTTGTTTACAGCCACCCAAGAAACCCATTGCTTGCCTAAGAAAGCAACAGACCCCTCACAACCCAGTAGATTTTTTTTTCTTTCCATTTCTTTTTCTTGCCCAAAACTTGCTGTTCTAGAAGAGTCATTGGAAGTTTTAGGCATTATCACCTCCTGCTGTAAAAGCAGTCAAGTACTTTCCTCCTAAGGGGATGAAGTGAAATAACAGGACAGAAAGTCACCTCAGCTCACCTATTTTAGACACAGACTGTTTTGTTAAACCAAATTCTTTTTCTTTTATTTTTAACCAAGCCCCTGAGTCATTTAAGCTTTTATCTACAAAACCTAAATGCTTCTCACCACAGTCCAACTGCCAAAGCAGAGTGAACGTTATTCCCAACGTGACTCATCTAAAATCTCCAGCAGGAATCCTGCAAAGCAATGTTGTCTGCACCACTTTGTGATTCATGCCTCTGCTGCATCCCTGAGCGAGAGCTCATGCACCAAGAAACGATTCTCTTGCTTAACAACAACAGGTTTCCAGTGACCTGCCTGGGAAATTCACCTCCTTGGCTTGGATTCAGCCAAAACCGACTCCTGTCCAAGCGTGAAAACGTTGTTTTTATGAGTAATGCTTAAGAGTTTCAACCTACTTCAAGAATTCAAGACCTCACAAAGTTCAGAAACTCATATGAGCCTCCATGGTGTAACTCAGACACAACACACACCCCCCACACAGGCTGTGTGCAAGCACATGGCTCCAAACACAGGCTGAGCCAATGCTATTAGCACCCAGATTTGCAGAGTCCTGTAAAAAGCAGAATCAAACCACCAAATTGAGCTCCAGCCCCCATGCCCATCAGGGGTTTTTCCTCATTATGGAGAGGGTGATGCTCTCTGTTCATACTGACATGGTCCAAGTGACTCAATGGATGGTGACAATCTGTCCACACACGTGAAAACTTCATTTTGGTTTGCTTTTTAACTGATATTGTCTATATTCAGTGGATTTACTTTCACCCCTACCCCTGGGCACCTTTAGGAGATCACTGTGCACACATGCAGTGGTCTCCTGAAGATGCCCAGGTGGCAGTGATGGGTGTGCACACACTGTTGTAAGATTTCTCTACTACCCAGCTCTGGAAGAGCCAGATGAGTTTGGGTGTGGGTTTCATTTCTTTCTGCCTCCTGAAATGTGTCCGAATGAACGTGCGGGTGATGGTTGCCTTAGAAACCAGCAGAAGTTCTCTCTCCTGACCAGCAGAGTCTCTTGTGCTGCCAAGAGTGGGGATGCAGCAAGGTAGGGACAAATGTTCATGCTGGAAAGGCATCTCTGTTCTACATGAAGCAAAGTTGTGAAGTGACAGCACCAGAGTCCAGCGTCCACCAACCCCTTTCCAGGGCCAGGATCCTGGTCTCCACCACCCCAATGCTGCTGCTGCGAAGCCTTTCCATGTGGTGCCAGAGCTGATGGCAGCCAGTGCCTTTGGAAGCAGCCAGCTCTCTGTATTCCCACTTTTGCCATCCCGACCCAACACTGGCAGAGGGAGAGAGGTGCTGCCTACCCTCACCTCACCAAAGAGGCCAAAACCCCACCAAGACCCAAACCCTCTCACCAGCAGCGGGGCAACAACTCCATTGGAAGAAGAGACCCAAGGATTTCATCCTACTGCTGAACACACTTTTTTTATAATGGGTTGCTTTTTTTTCCCTTAACCAATAAAAAAACCCCCAGTTAATTGAATTAAGCCAATTTCCTTCCAATGTGCAAATACAAATGGTACGTAATGGCTGCAGATCCCTATTTAGATGTTTATGAAGTGATCTACATATGAAAAGGCTACTGCTACAATCTCTTGTGTTTTAATTATCAGCACATTTTGTTAATTTCAAACTCTATTAGAAACACAAAAATCAATGTTTGATAAATGGAAAAAGGCATTCATGGGTCAAGGACTATTATATCTTTGCACTTCTGCAAACTGTGCAAGAAAGAGGAGTAAGCAAAGATGTTGGAAATTATTTAAAGAAAAATATTTGACAATGCCCCTTTAAACAAGTTTAAAATTTACATATATTCATGCCAAGACTTTCCCAAGATATTTAAAATTATATTCATGATTTTCAGGGGGAGAGGGAGAGTGGGGCAGGAAGGAGTAAGAAAATACACAAATATTTGAAAGTCAACCTTTGAATGTATTTAAAGCCTTTTCAAATGCAGTCTAAAGGTCTGCAGTCTGTGCAATCATTGCCTTCAGTGCCATTTTTGTCAGTTCGGTGGAGTATACAAAATCCATTTAATGCTATAAAAAGGAGCAGCCTTTTTCATGAATTCTGATTTATTTCATATTAAATCTGAGTCTAATATGGCACAGAAACAGCAAAAACTGTGCTCGAAGCAACAACCAAACTTCCTTCCCACTTGGACAGGTGAACAAGCAGTTATTACATTTTTGTAGAGCGCTTTCCAAACCCCGTGTAGCCAAGTTTCCTTATTAAGAAATGCAATTTCACTTGGGTGCTGCAACAGCAAAATATGACACGTTAGGTCATGGCTAACAATGGAGACATGAATGTGAACAAAGATATAACTAACCTTTATTTTATTTTATTTTATTGTTGATTGCAGCAGTAATAAAAATGGAAATCGAGTCCAAAACCAGAGCTGTTGCCAAGTCTTGGCCAGTGCTGAGCGGTGCCAGTGGCCCCAGCCCGTAGTGCCCGCTGCTGTCCAAGCCCATCAGAGTTGGGCAAAGGCAGTAAGGAAGCATCTTCCCCTCCAACACCAGTAAGAGCAGGGCATGGGAGGCTCTGCCTGTCCTCTTTGGTTTATGACGGGTTGAGGGCACTATTGGAGCGCAATATTATTTAAGGGAGGCAGAGCTACAGCTTCTTCTGACAACATGTGCAGCAGCTTCTTCTGCACCCAAGACAAGAGAGTTCATGGGGTGACAGTTCAGGAGCAACCCAAGGTGCAACAAAACCATCAGCTGAGGGGTGCCAAAGGGTAGCAAGTGACAAGCAGCTTCTTCCTCTGCAGGAGAAAGAACCCACGATGAAGAGAAAGAGCTGATCAATTTGTCCTGATCTCCTGCTCTCCTTAGTGAAACTACAGAATGATTACAAACTAGAGTAGGGATGTCGAGCAATTATTAGATCCATGAGACAAGCAACCAAATAGATTGAGCTGAGCTCCAAAATTAAGAT
Organism: Aegotheles bennettii; assembly: GCA_013398125.1. NCBI lineage: Eukaryota > Metazoa > Chordata > Aves > Caprimulgiformes > Aegothelidae > Aegotheles > Aegotheles bennettii. Next base: position 1,379,724 of record VZRW01012209.1, on the reverse strand, counting down.
GCCAACAAGAAACAATTACTTATCCTGGCTTTTCTCTGGGTTTGAATTAAGGATACTTAACTTCACCAACGACATTAGCTAATAGAAATGGTGAGAATGACTAATGCCCTACAAGTAAATTCATTTTACATCCAATCTATGAATGTGTTTTGCTGCATTTTGACCAGGAACAACTCCCTCTTACCTTAGTGCAGAAGGACAAATCCCCAGATGAAACAGGACAGCAAAGTCAGCTGTAAATCTGACCCGGAGTATTTGTACTGTATTTTTCATGTATGGATATCTTTGACAAATAAGACTGTCTCAGGAGAGGGATTCCAATATAAAAGCAATAAAAAAGGTCCCTGTGGTGGCTCAGCAAATGTGTTTGTTTGCATGGGCTCGTATCAGCTGCACTTGTGCCAGTTCTGTACTTTCCTCAGGTGTTCATGTAACTGGGATTTAATCAAATATTCCTGAAAACATGCTCACCCAGCTCCTAAAGCAAGCTCTAAATCAGCAACCCCATGGTTGGAAATGAAGTGGGGCAGTTGAGCAGCAGATGCCAGGCTTCTGTCAGCAATCACCAAACCACAGCTCCGATTCCAAATTTTACCCATCAACTGGCCAACCACAGCATAAACTCAAATTGGGGCTCACTTAGGGATGCTCACACAGGAAAAAAGGCTGCATTTATCAAATATTAGAAATTATTTGCTCATCGCGGCTCCCTGGTTTGCAGGTGGGATAGGAGGGGATTGTATCTGAAATGGTTGCAGCTCTGAAGCACAGGTGTGGGTGGGTGCTGCCTGGGGCCAGCCCTGCAGGTCCCACGGGTGCAGAGAGGTGCCTCCATCCACCTTTCCTGCAGGACATTCCACCCTCGTGCTCAGCCACATGGCTTGAGTGTAACCCCCCCAGCAAAGCAGCACTGACCTCGACAGCACTGAGCCTGGTGCTTAAAATAAGAATAAAAGGAGCTGTGCAAGGGAAGTACAAACCACATCACTCCTACTGGACAAATTCAGGTCCTGAGGCTACTTAATGTGATAGGGCTGTGATTTGTGAAGCCTTTTCCCAAAAAACATTTTTCCAGCTCAGATCAAAGTATCAGCTAGTCCCATACTAGCCAGGGAAAGGAAATAATATGGCAATTGCTGACTGTCCAGGTCCCCTGGATCCCCTCCCCTCCTCCTGCAGAGACAGAGAGTTGTCACCCTCACTTAAAAATGCTCATCCTTCACTCGCCTTTCCCACTAAGGACAGCTACAGACATTATTCCTGTGACATTATCACAAGCACATCCAGTTCCTGGGGACGTGGGAGAGGCAGGGGCAGAGCAAGATGGAGAAAGGTCTTAAATAAGAGTCATAATAAATAGAAGGATGGCTGGGAAATAGTTGTTCAACATTGTATGGAAGCAACTTTGAAAAGCAGGCAGAGGATGGGGAGGAAGACTGCTCCATTTTCTCTGTGCAAGGTTACGTTCCTCTATATTTCATCCACCAACATTGTAATTCTGTTTCTAAGCCTAATAAATTTCCCACAGAAGCCCTATTCATTCTAAAACCAGTAACTGCTGATTCAGGGAACTGTCATGTTTTTCCATGCTGGCGCCAGCTCGCACTGTACCAGAAATAAAAAGCAAGATATAGAATAGAAATCAAAAGGCAACATTGTGCTTTTACCCCCAAAAAGGAAAGAGCTTGGGAAGACCTGACAGTCTTATTTTGCTGATCATCAGCTTCTGTAATAGGCTGTGCAACCAATTAACAAAACGCAGGCTGCAAGAGCCATGATTTCACAAGAAATCTGACCTCTCTTATGCTGGATTTAGAGGTAAACATGGGGTCCAGTTCTCCCCATCACCATTCCAGTTCATGGCAGCTAACTGCTAAGTATCTGTGCTGTAGTGTTCAGGCTGAGAAAACCACCCAAATGTGGATGTTGGGGGTGGAAAGAACATGGCAGGTACCTCTACATGGTCCCAAGGACAACAGTGCAGATTCCCACAAGAAATGTGATGCTTCCAAGACCAGAAAAAGGGAATGTTTTCTTCTGTCTTTTAGTAGATGCCATTCTTTATCTCAGAAAGGCTTTTATTTTCCCTTTGTAAATAGGCAAGAAGATCCCCTCTTGCACTACACAACAGATGTGATACCACCAGGGAGAGTCTGCAGCCCCCAACACGCCTAGCTCCTGCCATCGAAGGACCACTTCAAAGCACACAGTGCTACAGGCTACCCCACCTCTGGGCTACCTTCAAAGCCTCCTAAGAGGATTTTACCCAAAGTGTTGTATATTTTTTGAGCCTGACACTTGCTCAGAAGTTAAGTGGGCTGATACCACCAAACTGTGATATTTTGCCATCCAGAATCAGACCATTGCACATCATTGTCCCACATGGCCACATTTGTGTGGACAACCTCACCCACTTCCCAGCACTCCTGCCATTTCCTCTGTTCATATTTACTTCTAAAAAAGCAAAGATTAAGATAGTCAGATTTCAAATATTTGATTTCATTGGTGTTTTTTCCCCTTGAGTCTGTTCTGTATATGCTTCTCCCCCCCAAACCTACCACGTATCACTGTGCTAAAAGAAATACTAATTCATGTACAAATATTCAAAGGACAATAGGCTGAACAACAAGAATTGCCATATTTGTACACATTCCCTTTTTCTAAGGTTATTTCTCTCCTAATGGAAGTCTTGGAACTCTCTTTGAAGCTGTTTTAATTGGGGAAAAGCTGGCTCTTGCCAGCTGTAATAACATTGATGTTTGTCATCGAAGAGGTGTTTTTGATTTGTTTGTCTTTCTGCTGATACAATTTGCTAAGCAGCCAACCTCATCTTAATTTATTTATTGGCTCCACTCAAGCAATGGCTACAAGTTAATCACAGTTTGCTTTTTGTAACGCAAAAAACATGTTGTGAAATGTTTCTATTGGTGATCAGATCCTTGGATTACTCTGTTAATTGTGACCTGGCTTAATCACAAAGAATATTCCAATTTAGTAGGCAATTTCTCCAGTTTATCTTTGCGGTCGCCAGGAATTGTTTCCCTGGCAGAAAGTAAGGTAAAACCATTAAATGTGCCTTGGGAATGAAATCTAATTTCTGTGTCAAACATTCTCCATTTAAATCTACCACCATTCCTACTACTGAAAGGAGCAGAGTAGCAACTCAGCCTTTGTAATAACTTACAACCTCTCAGCAACTAAGAGTATGTTATACAGAAACTGCTGCACGATCCATCTCCTCCCTGCACAGACTCAACTTCTGTTGGCAGACTTGTCAATCACGTTTATAGGCTCCTTTCTGCTGCACAGTCAGGAATTCTCATCCTATTTTGATCTGTGTCATAAAAACGTACCAGGGCTGATATACACCCAAGGACTTTCTGTTGATTTGTTTCTGTCGTGCAAGCTATGTCTAATTTATGTATAACTTATCTCATTCTATTAGATCACTTCGTAATCACATTTAATTTAGATTTATTCCTGACAGTTCAGCCTGGCTCCAGGCATTTAATTAAATTTTGCCCTCTTAAGCCACTTAGTCAGTCTAGATTTCAAACATGATGTAGTTTTTCCTTGGACGGCTCTTTGATATCCATAACCTTTGAATTGGTAATTTGCGCGGTTGCATCTTACATGACACTTTCAAGAAGTTCTTTAAAGCCTGGCCTTGATGCTGTGCAACGCAAGCATGCAGCGAGCACCAGGGGAAAAGCCCAGGGAGAGGGAGCACAGCACCATCCAGCCATGCTTTAATGGGAACCGCAGCATTGAGCCACCATTTTACCATTCATATAAACCCAAAACTGCAACCACCGACTCAAACGTGACACAAGGGGTAAGGTCAAAAGTAGGGGTTGTGAAACTAATCAACTGTGCTATTAAATTACAAATTTGGTTTGCTTTTGAAGACTTCAATTGAGATTTATAGTAAATGCCATGAAAATTTGAGTAGAAAAACATTGGTTGAAGAATTCTAGAATGCAATTAATATCAATTCCGATTATTTTTATTCAAGATGATTACCCTTGGGAGATGGACATGAAAGTACTTAGGAAAAGAGTAAAAATATATAACTGAAAATTAGGGTTAGAAAGCAACCTTAAATTCAGTGTTAATTAACTAGTTTGATTTTCTTTGCTGATTTTTACTAAGAAAACAAGACTCTTGCTGGTTTCTTAGGATTTCTTCCTCTCTTGCTGATTACTGGAATTGTGTCTCCCCTTCTGCTGTTACTGACAAATTACAGTATTTCAGAGAACACACTTTAAATTCCCTTTTGTCCTGCAATTTTCCTCACCTTTGTTCCTCAGACAAAACCCTTCAACTCTCACATTTCTCTTCTCCCTCCTGCAAATCCTCCCTCTTACGTTTTTCCCACCACTCTGTCAAGTTTGATATCATCAAAACACAGACAAGACGTGACTCCAGAACAGCCACCCACCTCTGCACATGTTGTGCTTTGACATTCCTAAATCACTTGGACACCTTGTCTGCTGCTTTCTTCTTCGTGCCCATGGCAGAGCACCCTGCCAATGCAGCTGGGCCAATTGTAATGCAAATTCAGTGAGGAACTAGTCACTCAAATTCCACTAAAATATCTTAATTTTTCACCCAGCAACATGATATATGGTTCCAATATAACTCAATCTTCTTCCATTTTTCATGAGTTCAATAAATCATATCAAGATTGAGTCCTTCAACTGTTGTATTTTACTCCACATGCAGATCTACTTCAAATGGATGCAGAGCAAGCCCTACATCCCACTTTATTTGTTTCAAGGAATTTGAACACAAATAAATGTGAATCCCAGGAGCCAGCACATGGATGGACACAGGCAGTGCACTCAGGTTAGCATCCCATCTCTGCGAGCGTTGCTGTTTCAGAGGAAGGCATTAGAAGGACCTGTCTGTAAGGAGCTTTCCTGCTGCCATTAAAGCTCAGGCACTGAGCTGAGAGTACTTACACCCCTTCTATAATTCTCAACTTTCTTTTTAAAGCAGACCAATTGTTCCAACCCTTCCTCCACCAGCCCATCATATCCATGTGTTGCCCAGAGAAGCTGTGGTTGCCTCCTCCCTGGCAGTGTTCAAGGCCAGGTTGGACGGGGCTTGGAACAACCTGATCCGGTGGGACGTGGCCCTGCCAATAGCAGAAGTTTGGGACTGGAGGAGCTTTAAGGTCCCTTCCAACCCAAACCATTCTATGACAGCATCCACAGAAATGTCCAGACTGTTTTGACACCAACACCTTGATTTCAGCACTGCTTTCCAGGAGTAGTGAGTGCCATGAAGGGCATTTTTCCCCAGACTGCTTTCCGGAGGGTTAAAGAGGTCTCCTCTGGTTTGCCATGTATCCCAACTGACCCCTCACAAACCTGGGCCACCCGGGATTTCTGCACGCGGCTGTTGGATTTCAGCAGTGGATTGCAGCACCCCAGGCTCATTGAATGAAAATATTGCAAAGTTATTTTTCTTCCCACTCTTTTTATAGCACATGGAAAAGAGCAAGCGGACAATTCACATGCGTAAACAGCCATCATTATAAGCAAAGATGGCAAAATGAGTCTCCAGAGGTACAAGCACTATTGTTACCAGAGTAGTCATTTGTATACCTCAACTTCCATTAAGCTTACTCTCTTTTAGGAATTATACATTTATATGAAACCTTGTGCATTCTATATCATGGCATTTTGTGATTGGGAAAAAAAAGTAGAAATCGAGAAAAATGTATTTGATGTACTTGCTTTCCATTCTTCCCCCCCTATCCCAGGTCATTTTGCTATAGAACAGCAGCTCTCCTACCTCTGCCAGAGCTGCTTTGTCACTTTCCTTTCATCATTTATTTTCAAAGCTGCTCTATAAACTTCCTATCAATGCATTACTAATAATCTTAACAGACTTTTATCAAGAAGAAGCATAGGTTTCCATTGTCAAGAGGCCTTTCTCTGAACCTCAAGTGCTGACAGTTTTTTGACAATTTATCTGAAGTCAATTGGCTTCTATTGACTTTTTTCAGCTGCTTCCAGAATGACGACACTTTTTAAGTCTGACAGTTCATTTGGCTTGCTATACTCTCTCTCTTCTAGTTTTTCCCCACCATATATAAATCTTGACAAAAACCACTGTACTTTGCTAACAATACCTTCCTTCAAACCTGTTTCATTAATTTATCACATTCTGTTGCTCTCATTGCCATCAAAAACAAGCATCAACAAAACCTTTTAAAATGTTTCTGAGGTTCTAATTTGATGGCTGATTTGGGTGTGTTTTCAATATTTTAACTTGCAGGACAGTGACATGTTACTTGCTCTCATCTCCCTATGGGAATCACTAAGTGCTCACCCAGGACAAACCCTCAGAAGATGCTGGAGCTGGCACATGAGCCACAGCTGCTTTGTCCCCACTGAAGCCAGCGAGTGGTAGCCATGTCCCTTGGGCATCCCCAGTCCCTTTGATCTACCCAATTCCTCAGTTTCCAGCTGGTCTGAGGTCTGACTCTGCACCTTCTTTCCCGCTAACTCATTACAAAGTCCTCTCGTGTTCAGCAGTGAGAGATGAAAGCCTCATTTACAGGCTTTGCTGAACTGGAACCACGTCTCTTTTCCTTCTGTAACATACTTTTTCTTCAGTACAACTCCATTTTCCCACATGTTCTTTCATTCTTCATACACAAACAATTCGATCCAGCTTTACTCTGTACTCTCTCCATAAGACACTTCAAGATTTATTCCAACCTTATGTTGCTGCAGTGTCATGTTAGGAAGCAAACTAAGCTTATTTTTACATCCCTTTCTTACTAGACTATCTATTCAAGCAGGGATCCCTTCCTTTTCTAAATACCCAGGGTTTTTATTCTCTGATCCCATCCCCCTTGACTTCCTTCCTTTCTTCTGTGCCTTTGTATTTCATCCATCATGGACTAATGATGTCTTTCCTTTACACCATACTGATAACACCTGCAGTTTGGACATCAAAGCAGCTCAGCTTTTCCAGCCTTCCCCTCTCACATGCACACACACGAGTCCAGAAAATGCTTCAGAGACCACTGGCCCAAGCCAAAACTTGGCTTTATGGGGCTGTGGCCACTCACTGCTCCCCAGCCCAAGCAGCATGGGGCTCAATGACAAACCAGCTAAGAGGGAAATGTTTAAGATTGCTGGATAACCTCATTTTCTTTTTCCAAACACTTGTCCCAGTTGTATTTCTTGGGATTTTTCTGGCACACCTCAAATTCCCAGCAATGGCAAGTCATGGATTTGTGCCTATTGATGGCAACCATATCTACACTGGTCAGAAATCCCTCCCCGCCCCATGACAGATCCCTTAACTATGACTTGCAGTTGCTAATTTTAAATTCATAGTCTGCCAACACTGAAATCCTTCTTCAGCAACTTCTGCCACATATGTTCCTAGCTATTGCATCAAAGCTTCCTCTGCTACAGAAGAGAACAAATAAATTCTAATCACATGTACAGATCTCCTCCCAGTATTTACTAAGCACTAAATCATCTCTTTATCTTTTCTCTTATTATTTCCCACAATACTCTTCAAGCTCAAGAGAGCCAGAAAATGACAAGCAAAGTTCAGTGCATGCTAAAAGAAATGTGCGGGGAACATTTTTGAGTCAAGGGAGAAATCAGAGGTTTGAGTAATGGCTGACAACAGACTGGTTGTGTTTAGGATCAGAAGCCCAGGACCAGATTTGAACCTCACTAAAGTCTGAAGCTGATAACTAGACCAGAGCCTGGAGAAATCTCTTGGGTAAAAAGGCTTATTATTATTAAAACAGAAATCATGTAGAAATTTTATGTAGAGATATGAGACAGAGAAAAGACTTTGTCTTTTCTTCACATAGATCTGTTTGGCAGGTGCTGGCGAAGCCTCTGTTTTGCTCTCCACTGGGTTTTAATGTTTATTTATTTATGGCACGCTCACAGCCTTAAAAAAAACCAAACATAGATCTGATTCAGTGTGAAATTTTTCTACACTTCTAAATTACTTAGGGCTACGAGACCCTTTGGCTTTTGATGGCAAAAGTGGTCACGAGCAGGTATGAAATCTCTAATGTTTGCTCTTTGTGAGCTACCCAGACACCAGATCCCTGCAAATAAGCATTTGGGTTCTGGCTATTAAACCCCCCCCAGCTCAGCATAAACCAGAAGTGTGAGCCAACATTGCCCTCCCACCCTTTAAGCCCATGAATCCTCTTGCATATTTTCAGGCTAAATCAAACCAGAAGTAAACAGAAATAGTGTGGCTGGGTATGGAACATCTCTGTGGCTCCCCACACGAGCTGTGAACCCAAGGTGACAGTCTGTAGGATGTCCCACTAATTTACAACTCACACCCCCACCCATACCTCCATCCCCCTCCATGTCTGCCAGCACTACAGGCAGCAGAAGGAACGTGTCTGTAGTAGGCAGAAAATGTCACAGCAACACTAGTTGCAAAGGGAATCCCTCACTCCCAGAGCCATGGTAGCCCCAGCCAGAGGCAAACTGGCTTTGCTTGCCCATGGCTCCATGAAAAACACCTCCAGGAGCAGGGCTGCCATGCACAACCAGAGAGTAGAGCTGAGGGAAGAACAAGACATGGTCTCAAAGCCACTACAGAGCAATCAAATGAGTTGAAAGCCTCTGTTGCTAAGCTGCCAGGTGTGAGAGAAATGGGATCTTTGAAATGCACAAAGCCAAGCTCAACATAAAATGGTCTTTTCCCTAAGAAAATTCAGGAAACCCCCACGCAAATGCAACCTCAGCATCCAGTGAGCAGCTGCACACAGACACGTGGCTACTCTGGGTTTTCCAGCTCCAAATCTGAATATTGCAAGGAGAATCTGTTTAATCTGCATTGCCAAATATATTGCTATAAATAGGATACAAATCTGTGAGGAACATATAAAACTACCAACAGAACTTCTTTATTTTATCTAACCAATCCTTTCTCATAACTTTCCTAAGTGGATCCCACCAGCCCTCTGCATTGCATCAGGATTAACAAACCCATGCTGCTTTCTGGATCCCCAGAAATCACTGCTTCTGGAGTGTATTTGGAAAAGAATTTCACATAAAAATCAGGGTTCCCGTAGCATAAAATGAAAACTGAACAGTGTGGAAAGATGACCACAGTGGAGTGGGCTGATCTGGTTGAGCTTACATGAAAATATATGCTGATTTTAGGCTGGCAATATTTGCTAGAAACTTTTTGTTCTTTACATTCAGATCTCATATATATTTGCACATGGCCTGTACAACAGCAAACCAGGCTGCTCTGGAAAGCCAAGCAGCCAAATCCTGCTAATAATTGAAATTTCATTGCATGTTGCTGAAGCTAAAAAAAATTGGTAAATAAACAAGCAAATAAGCCAAGCTTGAAAATCAGAGTATCACAAGCTGTTCTTTACTGGAGCTGTTATGTTTCACCGACTTGTAGTTGATTGTGGAAAGCAACCACGTAATTTTCTACTCTGTCTTGTAGGACGGTGGGAGGGAAGGAGGAGGACGGAACCAGTAACTCATTGCCAGAATGGGTCCGTCCTCCTCACCAGAGCAGCAACGCGCTGCCTCCTCCAAACTGGTGAGCAATGGGAGGGAGCAGGTCCCAACAGGACAAGGAAAAACTTCAGTAGGCTGCAAATTCCACACCATTTCTACAGGTTATGTTACACACCCGGGAGGAGACTGTTAGATCAAGTGACACAAAGCCATTAAGCGTTGCATTTCCCCAGTGCAATCGGAGTAATGAAACACCTAGAGTTAGATGACTCCGTGCTGCCCTAGCCAGAAAACATCAAAGCTGCTGCTACTCGAGGACTGTGTGTGGATTGAAGAGGCAAGAGGTGTGAGCCAGCAGAGATGCACAGCCCAGGGCCAGGTCTGAGCCCTGCAAAGAAAGGACATAGCCCAGGCAGCAGCAGCTAAGCAAGTGAAAATGGGATTGTGAGGAGCACGATGGCTCATGGAGTGCCCGAAGGCGCTCGGCTTCTCAAGGTGCCCTTGTGGGAGAGCTGCATGCCTTCGAGGTGTCATTTTGCTGATGATCAAAAGTGATAGGCGAGCACACACGCACCCCTGAGCTGCCTTAGACAAATGTGATAGTGGTTAAATAATGGGATCTGAGAGGCTGCTGAAGCAGCAGTGTCCGTGCTGACCCCCTGGGTCATCCCGGGGTGGGCTGGGGAGCAACGTGGTGCCACATCCCATCCCCGCTCAACTGCTCACCTACCTCAGGGTCAGTCCCAGGCTCATCCCTCTGCATTGAAAGGTTTCAGCACAGGCTGCAGGGTCACACAAGAAGCATCAAGAGGTGAGATGTGCACGCTGCTCAGCAGGCATCAGGTAAAAGGAGGTTTCCCAGGGGATGCTCGAGCTTCCTCCCACACTCATGACCCTAAAAGACAAAGTGAAATACATGGAATTAGATTGTGACAGGGAAATGCAAACAGACCAAATGTGCCCAAAGGCGAGAGACAATCTCAGCAGCTGCTTGCCAGCTTCACAGGGGTACCAAGCACAGCTCTGCAGAGAAAGTTCCCAAGAAGTCTCTTTTTCTCAGCAATTCCCAATAGCTGGTTTGGACACCCTGCTGTGTAGCACAGAACCTAATGCTCTCCATTCTCCTGCAGCGTGTAAATGCACAATAACCACCCCTGCACATCTTGGCCTCTCTTTGTAATGCTGGGAGCAAGAGTGAGTGGTTTCATCAGTGGTGAGCCTAGTGAGAAGATTGGAAGAACCCCACTGTGCTCAGCCCTGCTCCAAACCATCACACCCTCTTAGCACAGGATGGCACTTTTTTCCCCCCAATTTTCCTTTATAATTTCTTTTAAAAGCATCATAAAAATATGAGTCTACATGAAGCTGTTTCCATTAAAATACTCCTTGGCGATACCCACTTCAAATGAAACATCTCCTCTTACTGCATTGATGTCAGTCACCAAACCATGGACATCTGAAATAATAAACGTTGCCCATGTCCTGCAGCAGCTACTGGCAGGACATAGACATACCACCCAAAATTAGAGTGTGTGAGACAGCAGAAGGACAGAGATATGAAGAGGTCAAGAACTACAGAAGAGCTGCAGGTGCTTCTGGTCTCCCCTTCATCCATCTGTTCCCCAGGGAAACCCATAAAGTCCTGCCCCATAACAGAGCACTGAAGAAAAATAACAAAACTAGGAATATTTCAATTTTTAGCTAAAACTTGTTCTCCATTCTTTAATTATATTTTTTTTTCAGAATTCAGGATCTGATCACATCACTTTAAAACTTCCTTTTTTTTTTTTTCCAGGAAGATAAACCCCTGTCACTTTATTTCAAATGCTTGCACTTTAATATAAGCCCCAGGCTACTTCAGGAATTATATATATATATAAAAAAATATGACACATACAAAAAGATGAGGAAGTCAAATTATTTTCCCTGCTTTGATGTTTATTTGTGTTTTGTACTGCGGGGCACTTGTGCAATATGCACAGAAACGCCAGGAGAATGAGTGGATCCTGTTCAAGCAATTTAGAGGATGAAATGGTAAAAGGAACCGCTTTGAACTCAGCCCGATGGCACATTGTGAAATGTCACTTTTCCATAGCTTGGGCTTGTTACCACCAGGGCAAGTCTGGCCATAGACATGCAAGGCAGTACTGGGACTGAGATTTCATGCTATTTCTTTCTGCCAGGGTTTAAAAAAAGCAACAGAAGATGACTTGGTACTAGGGGAAACATGTGCCTCATTTTTTATTCAGAGCCTTTGGATTTAAAAAATAAATTAAAAAAAAGCAAAAAAACCCAAACAAACAAAAAAAAACCTAAGAAAAAAAAATCAAACTGAAACACACCACAAAAAACACCACCCCACACCTTAAAAAAAAAAACCAACTAAGAAAAATAAAAAACATTCAAATTTTGAACGTAATTTACAAAATTGGTCCAAAGTTACCAGAAGAATATGGAAGAAAGCTATGCAACCTCACACTGATTTTATAAACACCACACCAACGCCAATGATTTAGCTAAATAAACTTAAATATTGCAGCTATTAATTGAAATCCAACCCTTGGCTAATGTGAATTAGTGCTGGATTATAATGGTACATCATGATAAGCAGCTTGGAAATATTTCAAACAGATTTGTAAAGTTGTTCTCCGTTAGATTATAAATACTATTAACAGATAAAAAGCCATAAAAGAGCACTTCAAAGGGGATCTTCTGGCCATTTCCTAACAGAGGAGCTGAAGGTATCGAGTTTGCTGAGCCAAATTTGAAAGCAGAAAGCAAATCGTGGCATCTGGAACTTAAAGAATTACCTTGTTCACTTCATTTCTGTTAAGGATAAAACATTAGCCACATATAATAAGGGATAAGACAGGCCAAGCTTTTACTTCTAAACATTAAAGGCTGTTGAAGATACATGTGAAATCTGCACAATCACATCATTTTTTTCTCCCCAGGATGATGCTGGGGACAGCCAGGAAAGAGCCGGGGTCTCACCAGGCTGAGCAGAGGGACAGGAGTTTTGGCAAGGGACAGCATCAGGTCTGAGACACCCAAGCACTTTGCTGTGCCTGCACAGGATACATCTGAGTTAGCACTTCATGAGATGGCCATCACTGACAGATCTGCTGGAGGTGATGCCAGTGGCTATGCAAACACGTAGTTCCAAAAGCAGTGATAAAAAAGTCCTTCCCCAGAGAACCAGTTGTGAGGAGATAATGAAACGGGGCAGCCAAGACCTCCCGAGGGAAAATGGGATTAAATTAAATTTGCCATCAGCTGATCAGCATGAAGTTTCCTTTTCAGCAAAACCCATCAAAAGAGATTTCATTGCAAAACACTGCTTGGACAACCCCAGTTTTAATTAAAGGCTTCTGAGTGTTTTTCCTGCCTACTCAAACAAGTACAAACTTCTGCTCAGTCTCAGGAATGGTCTCTGCGCTGATCCAGAGCAGAGGGGTTTCCCTGACTCCCTCCCAGTGATTACAGCTGAACTGTCCTGCCGAGACCTGTTCTGATCCTGCAAACAGACATAATCCCATAGATCAAATGGGTCTGTATTTAGATTGTACTCTCTTGCCACTGATAACACATTTCAAAACAGTGTTTCATGGGCAGGAATGAATACACCAGGATCTGCACGTCCAATTCTCTTGTAAATTCCAATCCTCTTTCCCAAATTCCCCATGTACTCCCTATGGACAGCTTGTCTTGATGGCTATAAATCTCTCGTATAAACCACGTAACAGGTAGTGACACATTTACAGCACTTTTCATCTTTACAACCCTGTGTGATGGTCAGGTTTTATTACACTTATCAGACAAAGTGCTTCCCTTAGTGTCCACAAGGAAAGAGATTTTTTTCCCAGACAAGCTTTTAGCCTGGGCAGCTGTAACTACACAATAAAGATATATATATACATTTTCCCATATTACAGTAATTGATAGAAGAATTTAGGTCTAAGTCCAGTATGTTTCTGTCTCTGTTCCCAGCCAGCCCAGAGCATCATCCTGAAAATGTTCTTTTTTATGGTACCTTAGTGCTTGGTACCATCTAACCCCAAAGAGCTCCCTCAAGGGCTTTCATTAGGCTTAGAAAGGATGAAAGAACAAACTAACAAGATCAGAATTGTTGCAGGTTCAGCTTTAGGGGCAACAGAAAGTAAATTTCTCATTTTTAGCACTTGCTTATTCCTAATGTTATTAACTGCTCCAGTACAGTATTTATAGCTGGGCTGCCTGCCCGCCTTGCCCCCAAGCCAAACTGTCACTATCTTAATGCTATAACAAGAAGCTGATTTACTAGTGTGTAACTTCAAAGGGAAACTTCCTTCTTCTCCTTGATAAAATATTAACGGGGACGGGGGAAGCGTGGTGATGCTACACAGGACCCTGGCAAGGAGCTCTGCCAGGGCTCCCAAGAAGCACACTCCCTGACTGGTAGCTTTAGTTCTTCCCAGGTTACCCAACAAAGCTGCCCGCAGGAAGCTCTCGGTCTTACTGCCCAAATTCTGGCCAGGAACCAGAACTATGTCCCAGCACAATCCATTCCCTTGACAACCCCGAAGCTCCCAAGCAAGGTCATGCCAGGAGAAGCAGCTGCAGAGCAGGCTCCTTACACCATTTCATACTTGGGAGGTTTAGTAATGATGCAACAAGTTGGGATGGATCAGGGAAGAGGCAGGAACAGACCAGAGCCAGGTATGGCTTAAGGCTACACCGAGGATGCATCCACCATCCCAAGCTGCATCTGCAGACAAAGCCCAAGGTCACGTACAAGCCACAGCCACTTCTCCCTTGCAGCCAGAAGGGATCTGACAGGGTTCTCTCAGCCAATATTTGATGCACAAATATATCAGTTTAATATGTCAAATATAGCACATGCCCCTGATCCTGTAGGTCCAAGATCAGTCCCTACTGCCCTCTCCTTTCCCCCCTGTGCCCATGCAGGCAGCAGTGAGCAGGATGAAGGGTTGCCAGGAGGGCTGGTTGATCACCTGCACGCCGTGGTGCAGAGGCAGGACCGTCAGCACATTTTATGCTCTGGCTGCACTTTGTAGCAGCCAGGGGAAGCATGCAGAGCTGCTCCTGCATTCAGATCAATTTGCAGGAACTGGGCACAGAACTACTTGAGGAATTTAATCGTCTCGGGTGGCTGGGAAGCTGTAAGGGGAGTTGTCAGGGTAAAAGAAAGCCGCAGAAGAGCTCCAACAGCAGCTCTTGCCTGGGGGCTGGAAGCCCTCAGGTGCCAATCCTGCACAGGCATCTGCATTGCACAGCAATGGCAGGGGATGCTGGGCTGAGAAGGACATCATTTCAGATGAGATCTTCATGCCTCACCGTGACTGTCAGTCCCTGATGCAAGTAGAAGAACACGACTGTGCCCTGTGTTGTTTTATTCAATTTCCCATTCAGCTCTCTAGATAATCTGTAATTTCTTTTTCCTACATTGTCAAGAGTTTTATGCAAAATGAAGATGCCCTAAAGCTTGGCATGACCAGCTCTGCAGGCATGATCTAGCCCATCTACAGTGGCATGGCACAGAGCTGTGGCACATCACACCCTGCTCCTCTGACCCAAAATTCAAATCCCCCCAAACTGGTGATTCTGGCTGCTCTTCCCAGGAAAGATTGAAAAGTTGAGTGTATTATACAGACTGTAAAGGTCTTGAAAGAAGTGAGGAGCCATCAGCAGGATCTTTGTGCTTAGAGAGCACTGTGAATTCTTGACCTCAGCTGCCCCTTTGGTCTCTGCATGCACAGCACTGAGCATCCTGGTCATCTGCTGCGTGCAGACAGCTACAACAAGGACTGGGCTGAGGTGGTGACTGGTCACACCTTGGTGGTGGTGCTATGTTATCATTGTTTATGGGGTTTCTTTCAGACTTTTTACTGTTTTCCATCTCATTTCATAATAACTAGTCTAATTGCTATCATAGCCCCAAACACTCACAATTTCAATTATTTGCCAAGCACTTAAAAATAACTTAAATCTGAAGAGTACTACATGAAAAAAACAGATTCTGTGTTGTCAGTGCCATCCCACAGGTTTAATGTCACCCTTGGCTAATCTCAATAAACATTTCAGTACCTCAAGTCATTAGTCACTATGGAAACGTTGGCTTCTGGCCTCCGTAATGGGTATGGTACATGAGGTCCTGTGACAGAGTCAAAATTACCTCATGCCACCCAAAATTACTGCCACAGCACCCAGCTTTCTCACTGGGAACAATACACCAGTCAAGTTGCTTATTCAGCCTCACGCAGAGGGATATTCATTAATGTTTACTGATGTAGAATGCCCACACTACATTAGTCACAATCCTATAAATAAACATGTTTTTCATCCACACTACATTAATCTTGATCCTATAAGTAAACAGCTAGAGCACAGCCACAGCCTTCTGAGATACCCCCTGCAGAAAGAGCTACCCTACCAGAATACAGCACGGAGCAGGACTGCAGCAGCAGCTGCTGATAGAGAGGCCATGACTTTGATCATTACTTCATAATGGTTGGGTTATTAAAAGGCAAACCAGCAGTTGTGTTTGGGGAGGATGGGTGAGTTTAATGTGCTGTAGTGCTGGCTTTTAGCACTGCCTGGTTTTAAGGTGCATGCTGCTGCCCATAGCCGAGGGTAAGAACTTTATAATAAATCCAGCTAGATAAAACTCCACATCCCAGAAGCAGCACTAGATAACTGGATGGCTTACAGAGACTTTTCCTTGGGAGATGAGGAATGCAGGGTATCATCTTGCATGCACAAGGTATCGCCTCTACCTGCATGTCATACTGAAGGAACCCACTCTGCTGCTCAAATTAAATACCCATAGGAATCACTTTACCAGCCAGAAATGTGGCAGCTGATTAGCTGCAAACCAGCTCAGGGTGGAGAAGACACTGTTCCCAGCTAAGACAATGAAAATGCAGGGGAGCAGAACGTGCTCACCTAAGTGGGATTTGAAGCCAGTGTGAGAGGGTATTAGTGCCTACATATAAGCTGTAAAATCTGCTCTGAACAATCCACTTTAGCCACCAACCGGCTAAGGAAATGCCAGCAAAGGAAAGAAAAGAAAAATAAAAACCATTAAGATGATGGAAAGGTACAGAAAGAAAAACAGAATGAGATTGAGCCCTTTTAACCTCAAGCAAGCGGGACTGGAAACTTGAAAATCATTAGATACAGGGAAAGGAAAAGGAAAGGTGAAGGGATAAGTATTTAATCTAAGGCACAGTTTCATTAGCTGTGTCTTATTCTTTGGAGTGGCACTGGACTAGACCCTAGACATTTTTGTCTTTACAACAGATTATACTTGTGTTTTAACACATGATGAATCTACAGCTCGGAGCATCCTCCAAGACTCACTGTCTGTATGCAGCCACATCTGTACAACCCGAGTTATGTTCAGGAGGCCATAGATCAGAGAACACCAAGCACTACTCAGATGATTGGTAAGATGATGCATTGGCCATTTTAATTAACTTTCCCACCGGGGGTTGACTGTTTATATGCAGTGCAATAAAACGTGTTCTTAATTTTGAAGACCTTAAAGACAACGAGACAAAATTAGAGCCAGCTATTGAGACTCTCCTAGAGATCAGGACTGTTGTGCTCCAGCGAGGACAGGACCAATCCAAGGGTGTTGCAAGAAATTGCTATGGCGTGAGATTTATTTGATAAACAGAATGGCTGACTTCTTTTACTGAATCTTATCTTAGTAAAGGCACTTAAGCAAACAGAAATAAAGCTGACTATTAATAACACTGCTTCCTTTTATATTGTTCCTTCTCAAGAGGGTGTAATCAAGGGAAATTTAATTGTTCATGAAAGACAACAACAGCATCACGTATCCATCATATTTCAACTTGGAAATCTTCCCAGCACAGCAGTTCTCTTTGGTGTGCTTTACCTTTATACTCATCATTAAAGAAGTTGATTTTGTTATTAGAGGCCTGGAAGCTGTAGCAGGGGGTGATATTTACATCCAGAGCATCTGTGTTCATTTTATAGGAGATGCAGTTCATCAAAAGCAGATACAGATGACTAAACCAGTGGGCAAGGTATGTTGACTTTTTATTTTATTTAACAGTAATGAAATGTAACAAGTGCACCAGAGGGATACATTTTCATAAGCAGACAAGCAGATGGGTGAAGAAATTTGACTTGCTATAAAAAGCTCATAACTGCCGAGCAGTCTGAGAGTCTCCATGGAAAAAGTTGTCTATAGTGCAAAGAGTATTCCCCCTTCAAAGGTTTCACATTCTATGTGGCAGCCTCTCTCTTTGGCATTTCAGATCCTACAGGTGATGAGCCTTAAAAAGCAAAAAAAGGCAGTTTGCCAGGAGCCATACACTGCCAGACCACATTTTGCTTTAATTCCTCCAGATTTCCCTCGCACACGGAGATGGGTGGTGTGGGGATGGGGAGGACAGAGGTTTAAACCTGAATTGTTCATTCAGTTCATTTCATTGCCTGGTGGAAACAATGTTCTTACAATAAATACAATAAATTGTATTGGAGCATCAGAAATTCTGTACTTCAGAAGCTCCAAAATCATAACACACACCAGAGGAGAGATTAATATCAGCTACCACCTGAAGATTAGGCATGTAGGTGAACCAAGCCATGGAAAAACCAAACTCAGGCCCTTCCCCATTTGCACTGCACCAGTCAAGGCAGATGTGTCCTTTCTGTACCTTAATCTGGAGAAGTTTGTAGTTTTATGGAACACAGTGGGACTTAGCTGTAAATCTGTTCTAGGCTCTGTCTGGGCTATACCTTGGACCAGAGTTGAGACCTTCTAAACCTGCTGTGACTGTACTGCACTTATGCTGCTAGATTTTAATGGCAAAAATCCTTCAGACCCTTGTAGCTGTGATCATTGAGTCCATCCAAAATACCTACAGCAAGGCAGCAAAGCAATAAAAACATCAGCAACTGAGCAAGAGGCAGCAGTAAGTAGAGCTCTCCTCTCCCATGTCCAGCGAGCAGCAACGTTCTACTACTGATAGTAACCACTCTCCTTGTGTTCCCAGTGCACAAAACGCAAACTTCACTTGCCAAAATCACAATCAATAAGACATTTCCTAAATTAGCTCAGTTCAGAGGAAAGGAAGAAAATTAATTAGTGTTGGTTATCCCTCAGTGAAGGCTGACACTGAAGGATCAGATCGATACTTTGTCAGGCACATCACCCCGACACGTGGATGCCTGGCACCCCTAAACCCAGACAGCCTGCTATCAATTTCCCAGAAGCTCTTTATTGTACCAGAATGCTTGAATCGTGGTCAGCCTGCTTTGATGTTCTCAACATGCCAACCTGCTGCTTTGTTATGCTGGATTCTTTTGTCTTTGAGATTTCACACGCAAACCAATTTTCTTGGTTATTTGTGTTCATTTGCAAGAGGCATAAGTCATCAAAAGCAGATACAGACCAATTCTCCACTGTGCATTGTGGGTTTTCTTTTTGATACCAACAGATCATAACAAGCCAACTTGAGAGATGTATGTTTATAACCAGCCACCAGATGAGTGCAAAAATCTGATTTGCTATAAAAAGCTTATAGCTGCTGAAAATCTTAAGGATTTTCTAGGAGGACTCAGCTGTAACAAATCATGCCAGGGTACTAAAAAGGCTGATCCTGCTTTGTCCAGCTGTTGTCTCAGCATCAGCCTCCCTACAGCCGTGCCAAGGCTACACCTAATGCGGGGCCCTGCAATGGGATGTGGGACAGCTGCTGCTGGAGCAGCTTCAATGGCCAAGCTGCAGATGTTGCAGGGGTTTGCTTCAGACCAGCTCTTGTCCAAATGCATCTTAGCATTGAAGCATGTTCCAGCTACACACATCAGTTGGGTTTGCTTTGAAGGGAATCTGCTCTGTGCCCTCATAGATGTCTCTGCAATGCAAACCAAGGTGTGAGTAGTGGAGACAATCAGATCTGCTCCCGAAGCATGCTCTCATCCAAACCACAGCACTACTGTAGACACAGCCGCATGCACACAGCTTTCCCAGGCAAACAAGTGCCTAACGAGTGGACTCACAATGAGCAAGGAACATTATTAACTCCAGCCAGAGCTCCCCCATCGAGAAACTGCTGTTACTCCCCAAAATCCAAGTCCCTGCCTCAGTTACATCTTCTAGTGAGAATTCAGCTCTCAAGGGCCTGAAGAGGAGTTGCCCACACCACCCTGGCAGCTTGCAGACCTCCCCAGCACACAGGGACATGCCCCAGCTATCCCAGGGAGCCTTATTTCCACGCTCCTTTACCTCATATCTCCACCCAGAAGGGACAATTTCACCTTCTACTTCTTGCTAAGATGTTTTGCAAGTACAATTCAAATGAGCTTTTCTACAGGCTGTAACATCTCTCTATCTACAAGCAGAGCACACAGAATATAAATCTTTCAGCCTCCACATGCAAAACAAAATCTGTTAGTAGTCTTTTGCACCTAAAATGAGATCTGCAGGGTCACAAAGGATGTCCAAGAGCTGCCATGGGCTGTAAGTCCAGCTGAGCTGGAAGCTCATCAGAGCCAGTGAGCCCTCTCAAGGCACTGGGAATTCTTTGCCTCTGCTTATGTAGCTTTTCTTCTGCTTCTGGCATACACAAATTGTATCCTGATGGGGGAAATTGTTATTCACTTTATAATTTATGTTTTCTTGAAAAGCAGTTTCCAGATTTTTGGCTCCGAGTCTCTGGAAGCGTGGATCAGAAAAGGGTCAAGGCTCTGCAGCCAGCCAGGCTAGCAGGGCAGATATGCAATAAGAATAAAGTGCCTGATCAATATAAATGAAAACAAGACAGACCTGATAAGAAACGGCAAAAATAAGCTGTGCAGGTTCACACTGGATTTTTACATTGTAATAGGATGAATATCCTTAAAAGCACTTCAAAAGCAGCTTTATCAGCCATAAACACTTACTAAACGAAGCTGTTGGGACCACACCTGCTTATCTGCTAAACGCCAGGTTCCCCGTTTCATGCCCCATTAAGGATTCACCTTCCCAGGGGTGACAGGGAGAGCCCCCACGTGCAGCCCTGCTGTGGGAAAGCACCAGAAGCATGGCCCTGCCCGCTCAGCCAACACTCCAACCTGCTTTCCTGGGGTTCAGGAGAGGGAGCATCACTGAAAAACATATTCTGCTGCTTTAAAACCCAGCAGTGATGACTGGAATCCATAAATCAAGTTGTTGAGGTTTTTTTTCCCGGACCTGCGGGAATGCTCCAAGCATAATTAGGTTTTGGGTTTACAAAAAATACCAGCATCTGTTGCCTGTTCCGTGCACGCTGCCAGTCTGAGGGGACTGTGCTGGGCTCACTACAGCTTTTGTTCTCACAAAAAGAGAAAACTTTGCCAAGCCAGGAGCAAGTCTGCTGACCAAGGGCCTTGGAGACTCACATTATATGTGGGGCTGGGAGCAGAGGAAAGGTACAGAACTCCTTTAGTTGAATTTAATTTGATGGGTCTCAGTTTAAATTAATACAGGGAAAATTCCCAGTAACTGCTACTGCCAACAATCCCATTACAAAATAATGCTGGCATAAAGTAATCACAAACATATGTCTCTCTCTCTCTTTAAAGTCAGTTCCAAATATGCAGAGGTGACCAAGCCCCTTGCAGATTAGCAAGGAAATGTCCTCTTGTTACATGAAAAAGCTTTCCTTCTCCATTCAGCAACTGAGAAAAACATCACAGCCATTCTACCCAACTAACACAGCCTTTAGCAAAACAGTGAAGGGTTAGCAGAGAGGGATCTGTTAGTCCTTTCTGGAGGAGATCTTGGGTGAGCTTCTTGGTGACCTACATGCCGGCACCATCCATGCTACCCCCATCACACCCAGTCTGTTGCCTCCCCAAGAGCAGCAGCAGTGTAAAAAAGCTGCATAACATAAAACCTCTGGCTGTGGAGGTGTCAAAGGATGACTATGGCTCTTTTTCATTATTAATAAATATCTAAGAACAGAACATCTAATGGCTGCAGATGATGGGTACAGGATTGTAAAGCAAACAGAACTCTGTAGAAATGTGCCAGCCCAGAAACTTCTATCCAAAGCCAACTGAACTTCTAACTACTTCTGGGTTCAAATCCTTAGAATTCCAGCTGATGTAGTACTACTTTCATTTCTAGATGAGCAATCCAAAGCAGTTCCTCTGGTTTCAAACCTGAACTTCTACCCTTTTTCAACTCTGTATCTCCCTCAGCATCCAGCTGCCTCTTTCCTTTCTCTGCACACAAAAGTGCTGTGAGCTCATCATCCAAGCTTGATGATGCTCTCCTCTTCCTTCTCTGAAGCCCAGAAACACTTCCAGGAATTCCTTCCACTGCCTTGAAAGTGCTGATTCACTTCCCCAAGGCTAGAGGAGATCCATTCCCATGTCCCCAGCATCTTCCACACAAGGGGACTAACCCATGAGATTATTCAGTTGTAAGCAGCATTGATTCTAACTCAGGGGACCACGTTCAGCCAGCTTAAACTTGAATATATTTTGGGGGAATACATTATGTATGAGGGTATAGCTGCACAAGTGGAGTTAAAGAAAAAACAGCCAAATGTTGAAAGAGGGAAAAGCCAAATTACCTGCCCTGCTTCCTACCAGTACAATCTCAGTACAGGAATTTCATGGAGTTAACATGAACTTGTATTTCATGGCATGGGGGATTGGCAGATGGCAATATATTCTCTATACTGTCAGAAAACAAGTGGTACATCTTGAAAGCCATTCTCCATCAGGTGCATCATAACCAGCAGGGGCACATACAGGGTCAGGAGCACGAGACATCTCAGTGTCTTCGCTACAGCCACTGGGGAAGAATTACACTAAAACCAAAGTGAACGTCAGGCCATGAAACACAAGGTTGTGCAGTAGCTGCCCCAGGGGCAGGGCAATACACCTGCAAGAAATAAAGCAAGATTTCCCCCAAACTGTGCCAGAAACAGTCATTATACTGCCACGAATGCAAATGTGCAAAGCTGCTGGAGGCGTTGCTGTCATACGCCAGGCTCTGGAGTCCTGGGGGGGGTTTGTCAAAAGAAATTTTACAATTACATAATTTGCCTTTTTATTTTCTTATCTCCTTTTCTGATAAAGTACAGAAAAAATACATTTAAAATATATTGATGAATGACTGATTTAAAAGTGCATTGAACTAAGAAGGGCAAGAAGCCATGAAGTGGACATGTGGAGGGAAAATTGTATAATGACATGCTGCATCTACATCATTAAGAAGTTAAAATGGACTATGAAAGGAAGGTAGGACTTAAGGCAAAACAATAGGACTGTTTCCAGCACATTTCAAACAAAAGGCTGATAACATGAATTGTCAAACTTTTCTGAGATCAAAAGGCTTAACCTCCCTCCTGGGGCATTTAAAAAATGAAGAGAAACATTTCTTGCAGGAAGGAAGGTAACAGATCCCAGAAGGGAACATTTTCTTCTCTCAAGATAATGCTACTGGCCAGCATGCAGAAACACAGAAGAGACAGTTGGGATCTTACAACTGCAGATTACCAAAAAGCCACCAGAACTGTAATCACAGAGTGTCAGGGGTTGGAAGGGACCTCTAAAGCTCACCCAGTCCAACCCCCCTGCCAGAGCAGGACCACCCAGAGCAGGTCACACAGGAATGCATCCAGTTGGGATTTGAACATCTCCAGAGAAGGAGACTCCACAGCCTCTCTGGGCAGCCTGGCCCAGTGCTCTGTCACCTTACAGAGACAAAGTTCTTCCTTATGTTCACCCCTCGAATTCTGCAGAAAAAGGTAAATACAGAAAAGGGAGGAAAGAGATAAAGAGAAAAATGCTGTGGAAGCAACAACCTCCTGGTTATTTTGAAGCACTAATCTGGAAGTTTTGTCAGAGACCATCTAGATAAGATAATTGAGAAGTCAGGGAATAACTGTGACAGAGAGTGGCTGTGTTTTGACAAAGCCCTTCATCTCTATGTCAGTCTAATCCTGTTTAATTCTCCAGTATCAGCCATGCTGAAAAGATATTATCAAGTCAAGTAGTACCTTTTGGGTTTGTTTTTTAAGTGACTGAATATTGTCATAAATAGTAATTGCAGGCCAGGGTTGGGAGCCCTGCAGCTCAAATACCCATTGACTTCAATGGAGTCTCCACGGGTGAAGTACGTGCAAGATCAAGCACAACCATCATTGTCATAATGCCACTTACAAGAGCACTTTATGCTTTGGCAATAGGCAGATAGCTGCAAGAGGAACAAAAGAGCATGCACGTTATCATACAACTGAATGGAAGCTCAGCATTGCTTTGTACCTTACTTGGGCCATACACGTGGGCTGGTTGGACTGGAAGGACTAAGACAATTCACTATTTTATGCTCCTATTCTACCATAAACATAAAGCAAAAACATTAAAAACTGTGACTTTTCTTAAAAACAAACCAACCCATAACCATGAATTCTGGGAGTCCTACGAAAGCCAAAGCTACACACACAAGAGTTGAGAGAAATGTCTTTGGCAGCTCAAAGTTGTAAAACATGACAAAGGAGGACCTGTGGTTAGCACCTGATAAATCTCAAAATGCCTTGCCATAATCTTGTGACACCATGAGTTATAGTCTGTAGCACCACATTTTGATAACAGTCACTTTTAAAATCAAATCAGCAAAAAGGGGAGATATAAATCATTAGGAGAAGGAGGAATGAGATTCCTTAGCTTTTTGTATAGCAGTACGGTCATATAAGAATGACAAAAGAGCCTCTTAGGAAACAACACAGATGTAGGGTAGAAAACACAATTTTAGAAACATTTCTTAATTGAAAGAAAACAAAAACACAAAAAAAACCCCCACAAAACCACCCACCACAACTCCGACATCTCTGAAAAGGGAAGACCAAGGAATACCAAGGCATTCTGAGATTCCTAGTAGAGTACTACTAGATCTGTAATAGTAACTACAAAATGATGTGAATTAATGTGGCAGGGCAGCTGGTGATTTTTCACAGAGATTTATGAGGCAGCAGGACCCTCTAGGCAGATTTTTACTTTGAGCAAACTTTGAGACCACACAGAGTCAAAAGGAAGCCCTGAAAAAATTGGGGAAAAAAAATAATACATGTGAAACATCGAGCACCAAATTGAGGACTTCCATAAAACAAATTGCAATAAAGACTTTTAGCAACAATTTAGATGAGTATTAGACAGGGGTAAATATTGTTGTTAGCTTACAGTGAACAACTTTAGGAGGCCTATGAGGGAACATAAACCCTCTTAGATCTGCTCTGCACAAGCAGCAGAAAAGCATTTGCAAGCAAAATTTTGCTCATGCCAGTAATATCAGCATCAGCAGCTGCACTGGCTAATCTGACGAGTGGTAATTTCATTCTGTGCATCCAAAATAAGCTCTTAGATAACACAGTTTTGTGAGAGACACTTGTGTGACAAAAGCTTGTTTGGTACCAGTCTGCTATTAATTTTGAAATGTTTTTATTTGAAACCCACTCTCATCTCCACTCTGACATCCTTTTGCCAGCTTTCCTTCCTTCACTGCATAATTGATGCCATCTCGTGGTGGAAAAAAAACTCAGTCTCTTGATGGGTTCAGTGTCTAATAGCCAAAATAATCCTTGACTGAGTCAGTGTTACGAGAACAGTGACCATATCCCAGACCTACGTCTCTCCTCCAGACTCCCAGCCCTCAGAACTGTATTCCTATTAAACTCTAAATGGTTATTCCAGCCCTGTGAAATCGGCTGAAGTGTGAGCTTTTAGAAATTGAAACTGCACGCTGATTTCTCCCTCATTCACAGCCGAGGTACCAAACTGCATCCCCAGTGCTCCCAGAGACAGCCTGCAGGGAGCCAGGTACTCCCAGCACCCCATCCCTCACCTCAAACCACTCAATCCCCTCTCTTTTGCTGAGTCTCTCTCTCACAAACTCATTACCTTCAGACATCTCCACTCTTGCCCTACTTTTGATTTCTTTCAGAGAAAGCCAGTATATTGCACCACTCTGTGCCTCTCTCTCTTTTTCCTCCTTTCTATCACCTGGAGATGTTTCATTCCTTTTTTTTTTCCCCAATTTTATCCCCAGTGCTCTTCCCTCCTCCCCTGCCACATGTGAGCACACCCCACCACCAGGCAAAACAATCTGGTCCCTCCAGCTCTCTGGCCCTCTCCTCCCCACCCTGTTCACCGGGGTGGCTGATGCCATGAAGTGTGCCAGCACCTGGGGGATTTGGGGTGATCTGCTGTGAAAGTGCTGGTGGGCAGCACCATCAGGAGAAGCACAGACAGATCCAACTGCCTAGCTCAAACCTTTCCCTCTGTTGTGTGCAATCACCTCCATGGGCCTTCTTAATTCAAACCTACATCTCCTCAAGCCTTCAGGGGATGATATGCATCCCTCCTGCCCATACCCTCCTCCTCTACAGCTCCAGCCTGTGGAGCAGCAGCTACTTGAACTATGAGCACCACCCTGAGCACCACTTCAGCAAAGGGGGCTTCAATGCCTACAGCACAGCCACAAGCAGGAGGGCAGCCACAGGGGTGCATGAGCACAGTCCCCAGGCCAACCTGACCCTTTTTGGGCAGCAAGGGCATTCCTGGAACCTCAGCTGGTGGGGGTGGAGAGGGAAATGGTGTCAAACCCAGCTGGGAGCAGGGCTGGCTCAGAGGGGAGGGAGCAGGGGCAGGGGATTTGCTTCTTTAACTTCACCTTTCTGACAGGGGAGCTGCCAAGGAAGAGCTTGAGCACATGGTAACTCTCAACCTCAGGAATCTCCTCTGATCTTCAAAAAGCTTTACTTCTCATCTGCTACAAGGTGTATTTTACTGTCCAAGCACAGGCCAGATGAGCCACTTGCCTATCAACCAGCAAAAGCCAAGTAACACCAGGAATAAAAACCTTCTCTTGCAAGTAAGTGAGCACATTGGGTGAATGACAATGACAGGGAGAAAATGTCTTCATTTCCACATCCTGCTTCTTAATGAAGCTCCTGGGCACAGGTGGGAACACAGAAACAGGGACAGCATTTGCACAGCTTCACCCCAGAGCACTGTTGTTGGGTCATTGGCAGTGGAAACCTTCCTGGCTTTACTAAAAGTCATTAACAGCTAAGAAAGGAGATCCACCAGCTACAGTCTGGGCTCTCCACCATGGCTGCCTGCTCTACCCTGCCCGAGGGATGATACACCCAAAAAAGACACTGAATTTCTCTGCTGTGGTGAGATCCCACCTTCCCTGAGGGTCTCGAGCAACTTTTCTTCTGTGTTTCAGGCTGCAGAAATGCCAGGCTTTTCCAAACAAATACACCTACCTAAATCTACCTACTTTGTGGAAGATAAGGAGTGGGGGGGAAATCTCTTTATATTTCTTCTTCCCCCAGCTTAATTTGCCGTTGCTCTATTGAGTATTGGATTTTGGTTTATATAAAGGTAAACAATGCTATCACACAAATCTTAATCTCGTAATTGCAGCCTCACTTGAATTACTTGATGATTAGCCTCCAGGCACAATGCTCATCTCGTTCAGTTATACCTTCATTATCATCAGATTCATTAATTTCATCCTCTGTCTGCTAAAATATTGCATGGTTAAAGGCAATATTTAGCAGCATTCAGAATTTTGGCATGGTTTCCCACTCTCTGCTGAGGAGTTTGTAAAAGCAATGTTATACCAAGAGGATCCAGAAGTTATTTTTTCCTTGAAATCCTTGATGCATTGAGGTAATAGTTAAATTTTTAAAATATTAGTACTTAATATACTTACATAATACTTATATAAAAATACTTATATACTTAATAAAGTACTTAAAGTATTTAATTGTAATTTCAGTGCACACTGAGCATAGTGAATGGCCTTGAGGTGGACCCTGGAGGGGCTTTGCCAGGGCACAGCTGGGTGAGCATCTTCCTCCTGCCTGCACGGCCAGGGATGCAGGGGAACTGGCCCCTGGGGCAAGAGTTTCACCTGTCAGCAGCAGAGTTTGCTAATCCTCCTATTAGCTAAGGCTTTGTAAGCAAACCCATCTTTTTTATCTCATAGTTGTCTTGGCAGTGCCTTACTCTCCCAGGTTGCACACAATTCCTCTATATTCCAATTCCACTATTATTGTTTTAAATCAACCCCATGGGAAGTAGGCTGAGAGGTCACTCAGTTAAAACAGAGGGGAAGTGAAGGATGGAAACCTTCATCAAGGGTAAGAGCTCAAGAGAAATCATCTCTAAGCGACACAGGTGGTGGATCCAGACACAGCACAGCCACCACATCAAGGCTGGCATAGCCTTCCAGGGTAAGCTCATCAAGTTATTGTTCATTATGGCTATGACAGAGTGCAATGGGATGTCACACCACTGATCTTTGAAACATCTTGAACAGTACCTGCCTGCAGAGAGTGGTTTTTGACAAGATTCCCCCACCCTCCTGTAATGAGGGTGAACCCCTCCCAGATGCTAAATGTGCCTTCAAGAGTTATAAGGGACAGATACTTCAAAACAAATAATCTAAACCTACTTCTGTGTCAGCTTATGAAAGCTTTCTTACAGCACCATCAGAACAGAAAGGTGCTATTTGAACGTAACATATTATCAAACCAGATCACAGCATTATAGAACACTTCTGTGCTCTTTGACCACTAAGGAGAACAAATACACAGCCTGGAAAAATAGTTGTGTATGTTCCAGCTAGAGGCACGGTGACCAGGACTGCTAAACCATCAAGCCCAGGGATTTTGTTTCTAGGTCACTAAATAAGAATTTCTGTTATAAACACAGTGTTTTATCTCTAGTAAATCAACATCTTTGGATGCAACACCACTGGTAGGTGAGAAGGGACACAGCTGACCTGCCAGCAAGTAAACCAGAAAAACACCCCTTGGCAAACTGAATCTATTTGGGAAAAGGAAGGAATTAAGTAAATACACATGCAAGTATGCAGGCCAGTTTAACAGAGGCCTTCAAACTCCAGTGTTAACATTTGTCCAGCTTATGCTCTGCAAATCTCTTGTGTACTTTCAAGTGTGGACAGCTTCATTCAACAGGAGGAATTGAGTTGGCATGGGAAGAGCAGGGGAAGCATTCCTCTGGCCTCTCTTCCAGGGTTGGAGCCCAGATACAGGATGGAAAGTGGAATCCAAGATATATTTAATGAGAGAGAGATTTGAAGTTACTATTCTAAGTTTCGAATACCTCTTTTCTAAGAAGATTATTTGAATAACATTTATTTTTACTGAAAACAAATCCTCTCCACACAGCAAGGATTCAGCAACTCGGAGATGCCTCAGCACCAGGGTTGGGGTGGTTTTCCTCTACATCCCTTTGGAAAGCCAACCTCGAACATTTGAAAGGTTACAGACTGGTACTTTCCAGATGTCTTCTGAAGGTTTCTCACAGCTGCTTGGGGCCAATACTAAGCTGAGCAAGGGAGGAGGGATCTGTGCTGTTTTGTCTGAGAACCCTCAGCTCCAGAGCAAGGCACCCCTGCAGACCCCATCCTATACCAGTGGGGAAATTGTCATCATCATTATTTATTATTATTTTTTTTATTATTATTATTAATAATAATATTATTATTATTATAAAAGTGTAAATAATGTTTAAAACCCTAGCTCCTCAGTTATTTAAAGATTTGCAGTCACCCAGAGAGCTCATGAAGCCTTCTGCTGTCTTCACACTGCCTTTCTCTGGGCTTTGGCCCAGCTCCTAATGACACTCGTGAGCAAACAATGGCAGCCTGGCACTGCTACAGCAGCAATGTGAACACAAGCTTGGCTACAGACTTTGTGCAGAATCATGCCCAACAAATTAAATTAAATTATATTGAAGCCGCTGACCACTTAGTGACCATTAAAATGTCAGTTAATTAAAGCAGGATTTACCAAAGGTTACGAGACAAATTGTCATCTGTTAATCTGTCAGAACCTGAAATTGAAATGCCCTGAACAGTTTAGGGGATATTTTAAGGTGAAGTGACAACAGAACAAGTTACCTTTCCCCCCACATCCGCATCAACTTGCCTGTGTAAAGCTGCTTCCCTTCCAGAAAAAAAGGGCTCAAGAAAGTTGGTAACTCCCTCAAGAAGCCACAACAAGACCAGGTTTCACTAATAACCCCATCCATAAATCATGAGATTTGGGGAATCAGTTGCAGCTTCATAAGATTAAAAATGTCAGGGAAAAATATTTAATTGAAAGGGCTCAATTAGTTCTAAAGCTATGTAAAGTGTCAGGACCTGGCTTTACCTATTGCCTTTACATTTATTTGGGATCAAATCCAGACACTCTCTCATTAAAAGCAACAGGCCAACTGAAGAAGAAAGGTATTTTCTAGGGAGAGCAAAATTAGAGGAATATGTTCCCAATTTGTTTAAATGGCAATTATAAAGGTATTAACTGCAAAAGGATACAGATTTCAGAACCCAAGACCTTCTCCTTACCAGCCACATTAAGAACCAGCAGCGTATGCATGTCTCATCCCATGTCTCTTTAAAAAAACCCCAAAACTAATTAAAAACATGGCATAGTGTCAAGCTTTTGTGTAAGTCTAAATCTCATCTCCATAAACTAATAGAAGCTTTTCTGGTTCATCAGCAAGCCAGGGGACAGCACGGGCAATCAGTCCCTTCCTAGGCAATGCCTGCTTTGTGTTATGATAGAAAAGTAAGATGCTAATAACCTCTTGGGCCTTGTTGCTTAAGTTTGTATTAAAAAAAAAAAGAGCAGTGAAGGCAGGAGGAAGATTAGAAAACCATAAGGGGCTCTAATTTCAACCAAGAGTAATTCTTTGCCCTGCAACCAGCTGTACATGCTCAAGAAAAATCACACTCTGACCCCCAGAAATTCCTAACTGTTACTTCCAGAGTTGAGCTGATTTTAGGTAATGTCATTGAGACTTAAATTTTAAACTATGTTTCTATTAGATTTGAATCCCAGAACTCAGCAGCTACAGAGCATCCATCTCGCTCTCCCTCTGGTGGGATCTCCAAATCCCTCTTTCCAAAAGGCAGCTTCCTTCCCTTTACATCCTGAACCGAGCACTCCAAGCACTGTCCCATCATCAAAGAAGATTTTTGGGAGATGCTGATGGGGCAAACTGCAGTTTCTACTGAAATCAAAGCAGACTTCAAGAACCCCAGCCATCCTGGGAATGAAGACCTCACCTGTTAAACTCTCAACTAATACAGCTCCATAGGGCAGCAAACAGCTGGGAAAAGAGTCTGGGAAGTCACCGCGACCCAGCCAGTCATCACAGCCTGGTGCAAGTCCCAGTTTCACCAGTTACTGTGCTTTGTGATCCCTTTCCTCAACCTTCCCAGTGCATTTTGACAAAGGAAAGTTACATCTGGAACAGCAAACAACTTTGTATGTACAGGGTGTTGCAAAAAGATGGACCCAATTTCAAAGCAGGGTGTACTTCAAATTGGGTCCATCTTTTTGAAACGCACTGCGTATAAAAATATTAAATGTATTTATATATATACACACACACACATAATATACATACACGCATACACACACTGGCTATATGCACCGTACAACTTTGTGCAGATAAAACACACGACAGGAAAAAGATGCTCCCAAAAATGTCTGTCCAGAGCACCAGGTTTCCCCAGTGCCTGCTCCTTTTTCCCCATGGGGCACCTTACACTAGGAAAGAGACAACAAACCATGTGCCTTAGAAAAAAAAACAAAACACAAACTTGAAAAACTCCTGCTTCTTGTCCACAAGTAATTTTTGTTATCAAATGAGGGGCTCAGATATGATAAAGCTGGAAAATGGAGCAGAAAAATGTGCATTACAGCACTTCTGATCCCAATCTATATGCAAAATATAGCACAGGAGCATATATAGTGAAGTTGCACTGCTTGAGAGGAAAATAGCATTTTTTATTCTTTTTCCCAAATACTGTTTTCAGGAAGACACCCTGCACTGCAAATGGCTTTTGCCAGCCAGCCTTGCACTCATTTATTTGGCTGTGCTGACCCCCAGAGCCCAGCACACCACACGGCACATCCTCCCGCTGAAACCCATCCCATCCCTCACACATCACCCACTGCCACTAATTCAAAGAGGTTTTGCTGAAGTGATTGCTCCTGCAGGCTGGGGATGATTGCACCCCGACAGCGCGGGAGAAAACAGACATTTACCCCCACCCTGACTCATTGCTGCATGCAGAATTCAATAGATAAGGGGAAAATGCCAACACAAGCATTGCAATAAAAGCACGCAGAGCAACTCAGGGGGAAGCTGTCTGATTATATCAAATATCTGATTATATCTGATATCTCCAGCCACACACCTGACAAAGCCCAAAGCACCATGGCTGAGCAAAAGGGAATCCTTCATTTCTGCTTCTCTAGTCAGCAGGAAGCTGGTACCATTTCCTATTTTATATCACACACTTTTAGGAACTCCTATTCATAATTTTCTGAAATAATTGTTTGTCGTATTAATAACTATTAAACATAATAATCAACCATTATTAAACACACAGAAAACATAGGTGGATCATTTTGGTTAATTATTCTGAGGTGGTTGCTGCATAAGAAATCACTGTTTAGAACACAATTGCAATGTTCAACCACTGCGATGGGGATCAAAAAAAGTTCAGCACAGGAGGACACTGGAAGCTGAGCGACTCCTCTATTTTTTTATTGAGAAAAACCCCCCAATTTCTCAATTTCAGAACTCAAGACAATAAAGCATATATATATATATTAAAGCTTAAAAGCCCCCAAATGCAAACATGATTACGAGATTTGCATGAAGGACAAGGGCAGAGGAAAGGAACTGACTGAAACATCTTTCTCTGCACATAGCACTAAAAAGACCACAGAGTTCACAGTTTCCCTTACCCAAATCTAGGTCTCCTCATAGATGAGGATTTAGGGCTTGTTTTCTGTACAGGTTCAGTATGCCTACATAATTTTTCAACTTTTAAAGCTCAATGTCACCTTCATTTTTTTTCCCCCAAGGCTGAAGTTTGTCCTCAGGTAAGAGATATTTTTCACAACACAGATGGGAATTATCTCCCCTCTCCTCCCTGCACAAATGGCAACCTGATCAATCTCTTCTAATCTCTATCTAGTCTCCTGAGAAGATAGGATCTTTGTCCTTGGATAGGCTTTCCAACATCCACCTTTTCCTGAGCCACCTTTTAGACTGACACTTGTCTCCTCAGCCTTTGCTGTGCTCAGGGGTCTGCGAG
Organism: Aegotheles bennettii; assembly: GCA_013398125.1. Classification (NCBI taxonomy): domain Eukaryota; kingdom Metazoa; phylum Chordata; class Aves; order Caprimulgiformes; family Aegothelidae; genus Aegotheles; species Aegotheles bennettii. Next base: position 1,347,060 of record VZRW01012209.1, on the reverse strand, counting down.
CAAGGACATCACCTTTGAATCCCTGTCTGGGTGGGGGACACCCTTTTGGAGCCACAAGGTGCTCCCCAGCTGCAGGACAGATCATCAATGGCACCTGCCCTGCACATGGGGACACACGGGGGACAAAGGGAAAGTGTTGAAGCAGGAAAAAAGGAAGAGAAAAAAGAAAAGCAATAATAAATAGCGTTCTGGAGATGAACCAGGAGAGCTTGATGTATCGTTCATGTCCTACCCAGAAACCCTGGCTCAGCAAAGAGGCTGCTGTAGCACCAATACATCACCCCACAGGAGCCAGGACCAAGGCAGAGCCCCCCTGCAGCAGCACCTCGGCTGCACCCAGTGCCTCGGTGCATCCCAACACCAGCAAGGTCACAGCACAGAGCCCCACACGCCTTTGTGCAGCACCAGGGGCTTTGATATTTTGCCAGAAATAAGTGTGTTAACCACTGGTTACATGTAAAATAGCCCTTCAGGGAAATATCCAGCTCCAAGGCTGGGCAAAGAGGAAGTTTGTGATGCTGCATCCCCAGTGCATCATCTCCTTGTAGGAAAGCTTCCTCTACCCTTAATGGAGGGATCCCAGCACTCTTCCTTCTTCCAGCAGGAGTTATGAAGGAAATACAGAGAAGGCACAACAGAAAACCCATGAGATTTCACCATGGCCTTGTACAAATACTGCCACCATCTGCAAAGCACCTGATGCCAGGATCATGTGCAGCAGGAGGGGTTTGCATCCATCTCTACCCGAGCAACAACCCACTCGTGAAATTTCCAGAAGCTTCCAAAGTGCTCAGAGCTTCCACCCCGTTTGTACTTACCCGTTCTGCAGCTCCCCCCTCGCTTAGCACATCTCTCCTCTGGCCACAGGGGGTGCATCCCTCCAATCCTCCTCCCTTCACGGTCACCTTCCATGACTTCCACCACAGCAACTTCAGAAGGTGCTTCTTGCAGAGAAAAAAGCAGAAGGAAATCCAAGAGAGTGATAAAACTTCCCCTGCCCAGAGCATCCAGGGAAAGAGCAGGGGCCGTGTGAGGGTGAGGGAGTCACCACCTGCCCCTGGACCCAGCTGAGCACAATTAAGGTTCAAGCCATCACCCAGGTGCTCCTGGTTTAAGTGATTCAACTCCACCCGGCTTCCCACTTCTTGCTTTTTTTAAGGGAGCTCCCTGAGGTAGCTCCTTGTTTCCCACAACCACCAGGATCAGTCCTTAATTCAGTGACCAATGCTCCAAGCCTAAGTCTCCACACCCCCTGAATGACTCCCTTCACAGTGACCACCAGATCTTTTGCTCTTGGGATTTGTGTCAAGCTGCATATTAATAAATGCTGGGTTTAAATCAGAATGCAAAAATCACAGATTGGTTTCTTGTTAGGGAATGCAAACTCACCAGCAGAAATGGCTTGTGTGTAAAAATCCTTAATAAATGTCAAATAAAGTCTTCAGGTTCATTTCTGTCCCGACACAACTCCAACCTCAAGCACATGATTTAAATCAGCACTTACTTCAGCATTTGGCCAGAGGGACAAACTTCCCATTGGGGGAGATCACGTTGGAGAAAGAGTAGAATGTAAATGAGAAGGACATTCAACCATAACATTTCAATCTCTTACGCTTTGGAGAAGAACAGGACCATTGGGACAGGTTTGGTACATCCTTTAAAGGGCCCCTTTAGAAGTTTTACTGTTTGAAAAAAGAGACTCCAGCATTTTCAGACCTGTGATTTACTGAGCAATGTGCTTAGCAGAGGCTGTGGAGGTTCACACAGAAAGAAGAAGGAGGCTTATGATAACAGAGTTTGTAATTCAGGGCCAAATGAAATGCATTGAGCTCCAGCAGCTGTGCCAATTAAATCTCATTCAATTCGCCAAACAAGAACATTAACATTCATCACTTTGGCAAATTTCTTAGAATATTTCGTGTCACTAAGTAGTTAAGTGATTTTGTGCTTGTTTAGAGTGCAGAAGAACATTATATGAAGCAATATCTTTAGTCACTGATCGACTGCAGGATGCTCTAGGAACCCTTGTGCAGTTCATGGCAACGCTTCTGTGTGGGTCCTGTGCCTCCTACAGGCTGTCCTTTTACAGAAGCATCAAACGTTTTTTATTTATTTTTAATTGCAATTATTCTTTGCCATGAGAGATATCTTTACCCTGGGGGTAAACTCTCCTTTTTTGTGTTTTCTCTCTTCCCAACTGCATTCATTGAAAGGTTTTGTCTTCTGCCATCGATGCCCCTAACCAAGGGCTTTCCCACCCTCAAGACAAATGCTCTTCTCCTGCAACCCAGCAGCCAAACAGCCTTTAAACTTCTTGGAAAAGGAGCAGCACAGGTCCCAGGGGAGCATCTGAACCAGGTGTGGGGGCAGCATCTCCTCCAGCATCTGGACCTCTCAGCACTGGCACACACAAGGACCACTGCACAACTCCAAAGGACACAAAGTAAACCCAGGGTTTGCACTTGCTGTAGCCATGTGGAGTGATGAGATTATTCCTTGCTGTCAGAAGCCAACAAAATCAAAAGAGACTGGGAAGAGTTTCATTAGTCCAAGTTTTTATTCAAATTAAAGGATGGGGAACTACAACGTGATTTTCTTTTATAATATAAATATGTCAGTGAAGAAAGTTTCTCGAGTCGTTCATCGCACCGGACAAGACAGATGTCAAGAGAATTACTTTGCAAAGTCCTTGGTCCTTCACATTCATGCAAAAAATCTTTAATTAAGGAAAAAAAAAAAGAGCTTAAACAGTCAACCAATTCATTGCAGTATTACTGTCAGCCACTGAAACAGCAAAGTCTGTTTTACAAAACCAAAGAATTTCACACCCAGGTAAATTATTTCACAATCATCCATTACTCTTAAGGGTTTTTTTATACATAAAATATACAAATTAAATTTCTCAATATTTATTGTCAGTGTAGAGGAAAATAATTTCTCAACCCATAAACAAAGATGAGGGCAGAGGAACAAAGTGAATTGACTCATTTCCAGACTATAATGTCTAATACACTCCTGAACACTGTAGCTCTGAGCAACAAATTATGCTCATGTGAATGTGATTTACAGGCAAGCCAAGGGGGCAACTGCTTTGATACGACATTTTACTAGTAATGAATCCCAAAGGTTTAAAATGAGCTGCATTTATCTGCTGAACCATCGTGTTAGCTTAATAAATAGGCATCACACATCACTGGATGTTAAGGATTCTGGTCTCCAAACACTACAACCAAGAGAACAGTATTAAGCTTTCATGGTGGTGTCATGCAAATGCTGCCAAGTGTATTTCTGGTAATTACAGTGCTGCACACATCTGTACAAAAAAAGTATTTGGGTAAACTGAATGAACTGAAAATTGCTTTTAATCACCCCCAAATTTATCTATTAGGCACAAATGGAAAAGATGGACTTGATTCAAACTTGTTTAAACAACAACAGATTGCTTGAGGCAAATCTCTCCTGCTCTACTCACGCCTCTAAGAACCCAGCAGGTTGGGGGTGCACATCCCTGGGGATGATTTCTCCCCAAGAGCAAAGTCACCCACACAGGACCATTGCAGGGAAGTAGCCCGAGTTCAGTTTATAAAGCTTTTCCCAAACCTCCTGCAATAATTTCACTGGTTTTGGCAGCCTGGGGGGGGGTTGAGGCGCGTGATGTTGTGTGTATGGCATCCTCCACCTTCAAGCTCACACAGGAGCCAAGAAACAAAACCACTGAGAGACAGCTTGTCCACCAAGCTGACCGGCAAGCAAACATGTGGCACAAGAAAATTAAATCAGAGCATTGAAATAGTTGTAAAATAACTAATAATCTAAGAGCGTACTGGTGACTGAGGTAATGGATTTTAATTTCTCCCACAATGTTGAGCCCAGTGCCGTCCTTCTAACATGTTAAAATCAACGTAAGAGCTATCCCAGACCTTAATTACAACATTTAATTTCTTGTGCAGAAAACATACAGGTTCACACCTACACCACGGCCAGCAAAAACTGCACTGGAGTGTAAGAATTCAACCTAGATTTTAACCCAAGTGTCATTGACGACCATAAAAAGCAATCCAAAAGTTATTTAAAATTGTCTTATAAAAATATTTACAGGAAAATTTGTTAGCTCTAATGCTACGTTTTCAGTCCTAGAAAAAGGCAATCTGTAAAGGATCTGGCTCAGGTGCTCAGAATCAACAATACAAACATGAAACCACACACCAAGGAAGGACACATTCAAGAAGCGTTTCGACAGGGGGGGATACAGCTGGTTCATCACATGTTAACGTTGTTTATATTGCATAGCTGGAAAACGAGGTCACTTGACTTGCATAACACTGCAACGTTTGAGAAGGAAAGAAAGAAACATGTCATTTGCCATCGAGAAGAACACCATCTCCCATCCCTGGCAAGGGCTGCAAGTCCTAGCCCTGTCCAGTGAGCCGCAGGTCTGAGCCAGCAGTGGGCAGAAATGCCATTTTACAAGAGCAGGAAAACACCGAAAAATGTTTTCCTTACAAGCAAGGAAGGTTTATAAAGAGATCTGTATCAGGGGAAAGAATTATCCAGCTTTCAGGCATATTCACCTTTCACACCTGACAAACAGCAAAATTCAAACCTCCAGCACTAACTACTGGCTTTTTCCTCAAGCCCACACAAACTCCCAGTCTCTGGGTAATATTTGCCTTTGCTCCAGTGATGCCACCAGAGTGAGCAGGTGAGCTTGGGAACTGTCCCCAGCTATCCAGCTATAGGTGGGCTGTATTGCAGCTATGGAGCTTTATGTTCCCTATGTCTATACCAGATCTCATGAGAGCCATGTGCACCCAAATGCTTGTCCACCCTTGTCCAGTCACCTCACATGCCAACTCTGACCCAAAAGGCTTTGCCTGTCCCATTTTATCCTCTATTCCCACAGGCTGCATGAAAGGGAAACACCTTTTAGTGCCTGCTTTTGGGGCACTGAACTTGAGTCAGCCCAAAGCATCATCTTGTGTAGGTCACTGTGAAGGTGCCTCTCAGGACTCAGATCCTTCCTACCAGCCTCCATGGCCTTTACAGTAAGCAACACCTCCTAGAAGAGCAGTGTGTTGTACTACTATGTTGGCACATTTCACCACAGATTGTAGAACCCAACTCAAAAGGTTTAAAGGGTATTATAGAAAAGACTAATTTGTTTTAATTACTCTTTTCAAGCACTCTGAGCTGATGTACAATGGAAGGGCAGACATCGAGAACAACACTGCCACTTCTTTGGATAGTTTGATTTAGCTTGGAAAAACAAGAACATCCAAAGAGGAGTGGGTGATACCTAAAGCTTCCCCTTTGTAAGGAACATCAACTCCAACACTAAAAATCTGCTTATTTACAAAAGTAACCCACTCCCCTACAAAAGCTGCACAAGGTGATGTAGCTTTAGATCCCTCTGAAATAAATCTTTAAGTGTTTTTTTCTTTTCTACTGTAGAAGGTCACGTGGAATCTTTTCAACAGGAGCTCTATGGAGAAAGAAACCAGCAGAACACTGGTAAGTGCTGGAGCTCACCAGTAACACGGGGAGATGCAGTCCTGCAGGTCAGCTGCCCACTACAGAAAGCCTTATGAATTCTTCATCCTGACAGAGCAACACCTTCAGTACAGGCAAGATTAAAATAGCAATTACAGTGACAGTGATTAGCTAATCTCTGCATTCTGAAAGCATTAAAACACTGCAGATATTTTACCTTGCTCATTAATTCCAGCTTGGGTGACAGAGGGTTCTCGCTGTATGCAATGTCACTACATTAATGGCACCATAAGTTATTTCTTTTAGCATCTAAATGCTCTGTTATGAAATGGCATCGAGATGCTGGACAGAGCTAGAAGCAGGGGTATCAGCACAGCTGACATGCATGGGTTGGGAACACCTTCTGTCCAAGCAACATTTGTTTCACAGGAGCAATAAACCCCATGGGAGCAGCACACGGCTGGTGGGGTTGCGAAGTTCTGCGTGATTCAGGTGCTGAGACTTCAGCCCCAGGAAAGGCACTGCCCAGCAGGTCCCATCACGTACAGCACACAGCATTCATGGCCAGTAGAAAAAAATCACATAGTATTTATTTCCACCACACGACAAGCATTTCAGGGATACATACAGCAGTCCAGTGGCATATACAAACGTATGACTGAGACAGCGTCACACTCGCGCCAGAGCAACCTGTTCCAGTCCATTTCTGCTGACTGCTTTTCTCCGTTGGTACTCAGAAGTTTCCACTGCCAGTAGTAAAGTCCACCCTCCAGGCACAGCGAGTAAAGAGTTCCACTGAAAATGTGCACGGAGCATCAGTAGTGTAGAAATCCCAAAGTGTTCATTTTTACTCACATGCCCAAACGTAGCAGTTTTGTTTCACTCAAGAAAGTCAGTGCCTGCAGTCCAAGCACAGTGTTCATCTCAGGACTAGCCATTGAGAAGAACAGTTGATTGCACCACAGATAACAAGCAACACTTTGTGTCTAGCATGGAACACGTCCCCAGAGGGATTTTCTCTTTGCTGCACAATCCACCGCGGAGCAGACGATGTTTGTAACATATCACTTGTCATGCTAAGATGTTAACAGCAATGAGATGGGGCAAGTCAGAGGTCAGTCACCTTCCCAAAACCACCTAGCTGGATCCAAGTCACTTCTGCTCCTCGCATTGGCTTGACCATGTGTCACAACGGCTTGTGGATCACAGCCACACCTGTTGTAAGAATGGACAGACACAGTCACCATAGGAGCAGCTCCTGAGTTGCCATGTGGCTAAGATCACCCTGCAAAGCCAAAGACCAGCAAGAGGCCAGCAGAGAGAGAGGGGTCCGTTATCTCTGTGACAACTTCCTCTCTTGAAAGCCACACAAAGCATACAAAAATGTAAAGTTAAAGCTTCAGGAGACACAGCCCTCCAGTCTATGAATGACCCCAGCTGTTCCCAGCTCTCCCACTGACCATTTACCTGCATAACTTCTCCCCGTGCTCATGCTGGTTGGTAGTAACGTCCACTTGTCCGTGCTGGGGTTGTAGTATTCCACTGAGGCCAAGTTACAGGAACCATCGTCTCCTCCCACCACGTAAAGGAGACCATTCACTGCACACACACCTCGAAGCAGAGCACAGGTGGTTAGACATGGGCTAACTCATCCCCCCAGCACATCACCTGCCACGTATCCAATTTATCCCCAAGCAGACACCTCATCTTCTATTTTTATCACTTTCTTACAATATTGATCATCACATCACTAGTACATTACTGGCATTAAAAAACCCCACAGGCAACTGCAACCAAACACCACAGAAAGGCTTATTGTGCTTACCTGCATTTCTTCTACACATATTCATGTCTGCTACTTGCTTCCAGGTGTTTGTTCCTGGATCGTAGACTTCCACACTCTTCCTCACTAAGGGACCATCATGTCCCCCGGTAGCGTACAGCAACCCACTGAGAACACCAACACCTGCCAAACAGAGCCAAACATTAGCCAGCCACACAGAGGAAAGGATTCCACGTCCCTGGATCTTCTACTGGGTATTGCCTTGGCCTCTCCAAGACAATACCAAAACATGGGCCTCAAGATCACCTGGGACATGGTCAACTCTCCATCCAACCACCACATGGCACTGCAGCCAACCTGCACAGTAATGCCTGGCAGATGTCCTGTCCTCCAGGGCTGTGCCCCTCCCTCAGGTAGATCTCTGTCTACCAGAGATCAATAGTCTAGTCCCACAACATTCATCTGCCTTTATCCAATCTCTTTGGACTGAGTTACATTAATGATTGGACTTCTATGATTCTATGACTTGTTCTCTCTTCCCAGGGAGAACAGTTTCCCAGACTGCTGCATCCTACCCCACCTGCCCAATCTTTTCTGCCACAGGACCCTTTACTTTTAGCCTGATTCCCACTTCCAGGAGCTTTATTTTTGCTTTTCTTGCTTCCTTTGTGCCACATGGCTTCATCCCTTGGGCACTCTTCCTCTTCTCAACAACTTACAGGCTCCAGTTGTTGAGGCTGCCACTGGGTTCCTCTCCCCCCAGTTCTGCCCCCCCCATGGCAGCAGCACTTGGCACAGACAAGGTGCCTCCAACGCCACTTCTGCAGGCCCCTGGCTCAGTGTCTGGGAGTGATAGGGATCTGAAGGGTGCTCCTGCCTAATATTGAGTAAATTAATTAATTAAAATGTTCACCAATCCATGAGAGTTAAAACTTCCAGCAACATATCTTCGTGAATAGGTTCAAAGGCCTCTATTAAAATTAACAAGGTGGGATGTTGGTAAAACAGAGATCTGTAGTGCATCATATCCACCACGGGCATCACCCAGCAGGACAGCTGCTCCAGGCACTTCCTGGGCTTGGGAGCTCCTGTGCCTCAGGAACATCTCCTGGTGGTGTGTCACATCCCAAAAATGCAATGTGTCACATTGCTCCGAGTCTTGCCACGTTGAGCAGGAGCACGGACCACAACAGCCATCATGTTCCATCTGCAGGATGGCAACACGAGGTGGGGGGGGGAAACCATCTAAGCATCATTGCTCCTCCCTCATCCAGGAACAGGCCAGCACCTGAGACCAACTGCATCATTTGGGGGACAGGAACACTGCCACAGGTCTACCACCATCACCTCTTTTCTCCTCCAGATTTTCTTAACTTGCTACTGCTGGGTTTGGCTGTGACCAACCATCTCTTGCTGCACCAAGAGGTGTTAAAATCCCAACACGACATCAGGATCCATGGTTCATCTCTGGAAAACACTGGTAATTTATCTCTAACTGCCATAAAGATCCACTTACTGGGTGAAATTCTCAGTCTGGTGGAGGTACTCTAACTTGCACCATCTAGGGAGGGCAGGACATAACTGATTTAGGAAATCATTAGTAAACTAATTTAAGCAAGTAGGAGAGTAAAAGTCAGAAACACTCTAAGGCTTCTCCACCTAAAACTGCTTCCCTCTGTGGCAAGACAGATGGGGACACACGGATGGGATGTCCCTGCCAGGAGGGGAAAGGGAACCCCTTGACTGGTCCAGCAAACCCAGGCAGCACCCACACAGCCCCACTGCCTGGATTGGGGTCACCCCGGGGACCTGGGGACACCCATCCTCGCCTCCACTAGATGTCAGCACCAGGACGGCGATGCCGGCAGCTCCCAGCAGGGTTTCATTCATGGAGCTGTAGATCGTCCAGCACCGCTGGGGATGAGTGGCACTGGGGATGAGTGGCACTGGGGATGAGTGGCACTGGGGATGAGTGGCACTGGGAAGTCCCCTCCCCGGTGCCGGCTGCAGGGGCAGCTCGGTGACAACCAGAACTTGAGGAGCTCAGCTTTCAGACTGGGAATAGAAATTTGTGAGGCTATTTTGCAGGCAAGCAAGAGCATTCCCAATACTGACCTTGCCATGTGGAGATGCACTTGCAAAGCAGGGCTCAGAGCAGAGTGCTCCCAGCCAAAAAAATTCACTAAAATCCACCCCACTACAGGCACAAACTGTTGTGCTGGGTTTCAACACGCCCCCAACAACAGGAGATCCTCAGCTGTTCTCCTACAAGGTTGCACTGGGCTAGGTGTAAGCACCAGATACCGAAAACCTCTTCAACTGAATTCAAGCCACCAGTGTGTGACCACATTTGCCTCACCTGCAGTTACAGAACAGGTATGAGAGTGAGGGAAGAAAGATGGTGTGGAGAGAGCAGCCTTCCCAACATCTGGCTCAGAAGGGAATTCCCACCACAGCTTCACCTGTGGGGTCACCTCAGCCCCACGCAAAATGACTGAGGGAGATGGGGGTGTTCAGTCTGGAGAAGAGAAGGCTCAGGGGGGACCTCATCATTCTCTACAACTCCCTCCAAGGGGGTTGTAGTGAGGCAGGGGACAGACTCCCATAGTGAACGGACAGAGAAAACGGCCTGAAATTGCAGCAGGGGAGATTCAGGTTGGACATCAGGAACAATTCCTTCCCTGGGAGGGTGATTGGGGGTGGGAATGGGTTGCCCAGGGAGGTGGTAGAGTCCCCGTCCCTGGAGGTGTTCAAGAGGCATCAGGATATGGCGCTGGGGGATGTGGGTGAGTGGGGATGGAGGTAGGGGTTGGGCTGGATGAGCTTGAAGGTCTCTTCCAATCTTGATGATTCTATGAAAGGGCAGCCTCCAGGCTTGGCTGCCTCTGGGTAACTGCCACTTTGCTGTTGCACAATGATAACTGTGCCATTTGACATCAGAGAGGACCCATTGCACACACTGAGCTACAGGACCGACACCAACACAATCCCTTTCATCTGAAGATGATTTTAAATGCAAGGGATAAGAGTTTTTACTACCCTTTTCAGAGAGGAACAGCAGCAGAGAGGACAAGCACCTACCTGGCCTAACGTCACGTAGAAAGTTAGAAACCATCAAGACTACAATTCTGTTCCAACGTGTCCTTTCCTCTAACCCTCCACAACACCAACTCTTGCCAAACATACCCTAAAAACTAGCTCAGCAGGGGCAATCTGAGACAAATTCTGGTACCTTGACTTAGTCTGCACGTGACCCAGTGGAGATGTGCTTTGTACTGCAAAGCACCCACCGGCTGGCTTGTAGAGAAGATTGAAAAGGAAAACCCACTTGACAAGCCCCAAATGACTGAAGAGCAGGAGGTGCAGCCTGGGCTTCCATCCCTGGCTGAGCCCGCAGCTGGCGATTTGGAAAGATAACACTTGGCCTACAAGTGAGATGCATCTGCTAGCAAGGCTACTTAGAAACACTGAACGTTATTTCATTAATCCAGAAATTAATTTCAATTTGGCACATTTTAACGAAGCCAGGAGAACTGCTGAGAGCTTCCAAGCAATTATGTTTTTTCCCCTCATGGGAAGAGGGGGAAATAACCGGTTGCACTTGCCAGCCCAGCAATGCCAAAACACACTTTTCCTTCCCTTCCATGAGCAGAGGAGAACCCAGTGATCACCTGCTCTTCAGAAAACATCTCGGGGCCAGTACCTGCACCGCTGCGTCGAGTGCTCATGTCAGCTACGTAGGTCCACTCGTTCGTGGCTGGGTTATACTGCTCAACAGTACTAAGGCACTGACGGGATGCTCCATCATAACCCCCCACGGCATAGAGCTTACCTGGAAGAGACACACGTGGGCATCAGCATCACAGCTACAACTGCTCAATGGTACCACCATGCCTGATGGCCCCAGGGGAGGACAGATCTCAGCTGAGGGAGGCCCTGGGAGATGTGCCTAAACCTGCTGGGATGTCTGGGGAGAATCCTCATGGAAGGATCTGAAGCAGACTCACAGACAGGTGGGACTGCTCTTAAAGCTGTCAACCAAGGCAAGGAAACAACCTGACACAACAGCAGAACCAAAAGCCAAAAGCCCAGAGGGTTTTCCAAATGACTTGTTGCCCCAGGAGAACAGGTAACATCAAAGTTCTGCTGATTGAGTGTTTCCTCCTGTGTAGGTGCTACAAGGCAAGGTGTGCTGTCAAAGGTCCATACTGTACATTAATTACAGTATCACATAAGTAATAAATATGCAACAGCCTCTTATGTTAATATAATACTTACATGATTTTGAAGAACCTGGGCCAAATCAAAACCAACCAATGCTGCTGGCACAGCTGAGGCCAGCCTGCTCACTCATGCCAGGTGATCACAATACAGCAGACACCATGGGAGACCCCACAGTATGGTGTATCTGTCCCTCCCTACCTCAACTCAACGAAAGCTGGACAACATACACCAAGTGGGACTGGAAAAACACTGTCAGATGTCCCAGGACTATACCATACATGAAGGATGGCTGATGATCCACCGTGTCCTCTGCTCACAAGCCTGACTGATACTGTCTCCTTATTTCCCTGTACCATCTATCAGCTTGTTTTGAACTTAGGTAGCAAACTCTCTGGGTATAGGGGGTTTCTTAGTGTTTCTTTACTAAAGCACAAAGGTGTCCTGGTTCAAGACCCAGCCTCCTAGACACTACAAGAAGAAAAATACCAATAAAGTTCAAACATGTAGAAAATTCTAACCCAAATTTTTGTACAAAACCCATGAACAAGATCAATTTTCAATCCATAACAGTGAAGCTTGGCCACAAATGAGCTAAGCAATTCTTTAGCACATGAGCAATTACCATCTGCAGTCCTATGCTTTTCCATCCCCCTGCTTCCACAATGCTTGCAAGGCTCCAGCAACAGGCCAGCTCTTCTCTTTCTCATGGTGCCCTCTTCTCCCTCAGCTCCACTCATGGCCTCCTCAGGCTGTGACCACCAGGAGAGGTCTGCAAGGATCAGGTTGTGACTGTGCTCCTTCTATCTCTTCCTATCTCTATAAACATTTCAAACTCTTATTTGTGCTGTTGTTTCAACCCGCCCAGTGTTAGGCAATGAATCAAGGCAAGAGCATCAGGCAGAGCAAGACAGGATAAAAGCTCCCTGGCTGGCATCAATTATCAGATATTTCCAGTCACCCACAGACATCAGATCAATCTTCACCACGTTCAGATGAACACTGTGGATCAGCTGCAGGCTGCAGCTTGTTCCCTACACCGATATGATGAGCTGTTCTTCCCCATCACGTGGCCTCATTATTATCATGGGCTCCAATATGTGCAACACCTATTTGTGAATTTCACATGTCTCCAGCAGAAAACCTGTCCATAGAAACGCATCTCTCAGGTACATATTTAATATCTGTTCTGCATTCAAGTGACTGACCCATTTTAGCAAATCCCACTGACTGCTGGCAGCCCAGCACTTCCCAAGCACGAGCCAATTTGGAAGGAGATGTTTCTTAAAGATGCAAATTTAGCACAACCACCGCTATTTCTTCCGAATTTATCTCTCTCCCTCTTCTCACATAAACACATTCCACACACAGAAACACACTTCATGCAATTCCCACAGACACAGGTCAAACCAAGCCACTTCAAAGCCAAGTTTGTAACAAGGCTTCTGCCAGCGGCTGCCCCGTGCTGCCCTAATTGGAAAGTGCTAAAGACAAGGTTAAATTAAGCCTTGCACTTGCTCCAGAACCCTTTTTGCTAAAGGAAGAGAAGGTGCCTACTTTTAAACTGCTTTCTCCTGGACCCAAACCAAGCTGCTCAGCTCCAGCTCACTCGAGTTTGGTGCTGACACATCGGTGCCAACAGCCACCACAATCCCTCTGAGCACCCTCCCCGCCCACCTCTGCTGGTGTTTGCCATCGTCAGGCCCTGCTCATTCACAACAACCCAGAGCAAATCGTGCTGGCAAGCCTGATGTCAATAAACACAGGTTTTCCTATTCCTGCCAAACCACCAGCTTGGGGCTGTGGGACAAACTATGCTCCTGCTCCTCTAGCTGAGCAGATTTTCTGTGGTGGGTACTCCATCCACGCAGCGTCTGCTGATGGCAACAGCACACACAGCACAATACCATTTGCTTTCACCAGCCAGAAGCAGCCCAGGAAGAATAAGGATTCAAAGAAACCTGCACACACCTAATGGCATTCACAGCATGGGCTGGTCTGATATCGGTCTGAGGCTTTTGGAAAGCTACACATGATTTTTTGCTAAGATAAAGAGGAGAATGGAAAAAGCTGCAGCAATTACATCATCTAAAATAAATCTTTACCAACTGGCCTAGACAACAGTTCCTGAAGTTCCCTCCTATTGCACTTAACCATTCAGGCTTCTGTTTGACACAGTAACATTCCCTTGATGGAAATGGCTGCTGGGTTTCTTACCCTCCACAACTCCAACTCCAACACTGCTTCTTCTTGTGTTCATGGGAGCCACAAAAAACCATTCGTTGGTTTTATAGCTATAGGCCTCAACTGATGCCAGACCTAGTTAAAAAGGGGATACACAGGTTTTCTAATTAAAAAAAAAGAGAAGAAAAAAAGATTGGTGTTGCACTTTCATCTGCCTTCCACCTCCTCCCAAGCCCATAATTCCCCCCCACGCTCCTGTAACCCAATTTTCTAGTCCCTTGCCTCTCAGGCATGTCAACATCGTTTCTTCAGCAGCTGGAAAAATTGTTACCCCATCACCCCTGCCCTGGGACTGCTGCCCCTCCAACGTGCTGGAGACACCAAGAAGCAAAGCCCAGATTCCAAGCCCAAGAGTCCCATGTCCTTTCAAGCGTTATAAAATACCCATGGAAAGGTTTAACAAGTCCCCGAGACTCTGCTGCATTGTACTCATGGCCAACTGAAATTGTTTAGGGCTTAACTGAGTGGCAAAGCCCTGCAGCAGAGGCAGAGGTGTGAATCTAAACACTCAGCTATGCCAAGATAAACCCCAGACGTGCTCCACGAGATGCCTCGCTGGCATTTTATTCATTTTGCTATGAAAAATTTAACTAAAACAAGGAAAAATCCATTTTCAGTCCAGAAAAAACATATTCATACAGAGGATGAGACTGAAAGAACTGCATCACTACAGGAAAAACAACTAGGATGAGATTCTCTGCAATTGGGTCAGAACATGCACATAGTTGGTTACAACATGCAATTCCAGAGAAGGGCTGGTGAGAGGTCTGGCAAACAAGCCTTATGGAGACCAGCTGAGGGAACTGGGGTTATTGAGCCTGGAGAAGAGGAGACTGAGAGGAACCTTATTGCCCTCTACAACTACCCAAAAGGAGGTTGCAGTGAGGCTGGTGTTGGTCTCTTCTCCCAAATTGTTGATGACAGGACAAGAGGAAATGGCCTCAAGTTCCGTCAGGGGAAGCTTAGGTTGGATATTAGGAAGAAGTTCTTTACTGAGAGGGTGCTGAGGCACTGGAATGGGCTGCCCAGGGAGGTGGTGGAGTCACCGTCCCTGGGGGTGTTCAAAAAAGGGGTTGATGAGGCACTTGAGGCCATGGTCTGATGGTCTGATGGTTAGGAGTATGATGGGATAAAGGTTGGACTTGATGACCCTGGAGGTCCCTTCCAACCAAAGAAAAAAAAACAAAACAAAAAACACCCCAATCTTTGGCTCTTTCTCTACAAGACCATAGAGGAAAGGTGCAGTAATCTCACTAAAGCTCTGCAGTCTTTGCAGGGGTCTCTGAAAACATTTTTTCAGGTCAGGCACTGCCTGGTCTTTGCTCAGTCACCTACCAGTGCTGCCATCAAAGCCGCCCACTGCATACAGGAGATCATTGAGCACCGCTGCACCCAGAGTGCTTCGTCTCTCCTGCATGCTGGCTATGGATGTCCACTGGTCCTTCACACCATCGTACACATCCACCGTCCGTACCCTTAGGGATCCGTTAAAGCCCCCAACAGCATAAACATTGCCAGCCATAAATACCACACCTGGTAAAAGAGGAGAGAGATTTCACAGAGGTTTTACAAACAGCTTGGGAAGCGAGTACCATCAGACATCTTCTGGGGACAGCAGGGAAGACATCTGCCTGTAAAACAGCTGAGAAGAGCAGAACGTGGGCAAGTCTTGTGCATTTTCTGCAGGTTAAGAACATGGGAGCCAAGTATGAGAAAACATACGTGTTGTGTGGAAGGTGAAATGCACATAAATACCCGGCAACATAAGGCACAGAGAGATGGGTTTCACACCTGAATGAATCATTTTCTGAGCCAGAGAGGACACCAAATGGTGATCCACATTCACAACCCTCTCAGATGTCTTCAGAGGAACACTCCAAACTTACAAATCTGCTCTCCAACACCTACTTCTCAGCACCAAGAGGGCCTGAGCCAGCTCCTTTGATTTTCACTGGGAAACTTGATCCTTGTGGGCTGCCAAGCCAGTGGGATAGGAGGAGGAGGAGAAAAACTGATGGAGGAACATCCAGGAGAGAGAGGTGATGAAGGGGAGACAGTGGCTATGCAGGGCAGACAGGTAGGAGCAACCCTTCTGGAGAGCAGGGCATCCACCTGAATGAGGATACACATGTGTAGGGACAGAGGAAGGAACAGCAAAGAGTTGCTTGAGGCCAGGGGCACAGAAGAAGGCTGGAGGAGCCACTGAGGGCATCCAGCCAGCCCTGAAAAGCTGCACTGGGAAAACAAAAAAGCTTACAGCAAGTGTTCCCATTACCTGCTCGGCATCTCCGGGAGGGAAGCTCAGCAACCTGATCCCACCGCTCCTCTTCAAAATCATAGCACTCCACACTGCGGATGGCTTTGGGCGCCTGCCCGCCCACCACGATCATCACCTGAAGGGGGAAGACGAGAGCCAGAAAAGCCTCAGACACCAGCCTGGGCAGCTGCTGTCTGCAAAGAAACCACTGGCACAATCTGGTCCAGAGGAACTCCCAAAAACATGCTGCAGGCCACTAAAAGCCTCTGCAGGAAGGGACAGAAGTTCTCTCCCATTTAATGCACATTAAACATGGCATCACCATTCCTCACCATTTCCACTTTTCACATTTCCCTTCCAACCATAATGATTCTCTGATTCTATATGGTCTAATGGTTAGGAATATGATGGGATAAAGGTTGCACTTGATGACCCTGGAGGTCCCTTCCAACCATAATGATTCTATGATTCAAGGTGGGCAACTTGCCCTATTTCCTCCTGAAACACAAAACCAGTTTGCACCACAGCACTTGCAAAACTCGCTGCAGAAGTATCTTTACATGAAGAAGATCTCAGTGTCATTTCCACTGTTCAGTAATTATCTCCACAGTGGTGCTAAACATAATCGATGCCACTTAGCAAATCAAACCTGACAGCTGGATTGCCACCTGCAGGGAACACAACACTCAGGGAAATCACCGCCACCATTAAGACCTGGGGTGCTGGGCTGCTGGAGGAAGTGATTTGTCAGCTTCATTAAGGCTTTTGACTGCAACATGTATCCATGCAAATCCAGTAATTGAACTCTACATTCCTTAGAGGCAGGGAGGATCTACGTGAAGGTGATCAAGGGCAATCTCAGGAGCATGAGAACTGCTCTGCCAGGTCAGGCTAAAGGTCCATCCAGTCCCAGACCCCGTTCCCAGCAATGATAAAGCAGTGGAAGCGAGAAGACGTGGGACATCCTTCCCAAATCTGCCCTGCATGCCACCAGAAGACAAACCCCCCATGGACTCACTGACTTGTCCAGGGGTAGAGGTCCCAGGAGCCAACAGCTCAGCGCTTGAAGGCTGCCCATCACTCTTGAGTCCCCCTCCTGGGTGTTGTGGACCACACACCCACACAGGCAGCACCCAAGCGACCCACACCTACAAACAACGTGACCTGCACTTTGTTCTGAGCACATTCCTACCCTCCACAGCTATCAAGAGGGAGGATTTTCTCCCCTTATCACAGCAAATCAGGAGCAAACACTACCCAAGTCTGTGTAATTTGTACAAGGCCAAGGAGCTGGAAACAAGATAACAGAGCTTCAAATAGTCCAAGAGTAGATGGGAAACTGGCTTTAGCCTCCACAAGTCAGCTGTGAGTAACTGAGGGGATCAGAGCATCACTTGGGTAGTGAGCTCAGCTCCAGTCATGGTTGCTTCAAAAGTACAGAGCTAGACAGCAACTTAGAGAATGTGAAGAGTATGAAAACAGTGGACTGTTTGACCTACAAAGATGAGAACGTGACATTAGAAAACAAACTGAGTTAGCAGCCTGACTACTAGTTGTGCAAGTCTCCCATGGAAAGCTGCAGAGCTTCACTCAATTACCAAATTAAGAGATCTCAGAGCAGATGGCAATCCCTCAGCAGTGGGACCAACAGAGCAGATGAAAGTTTCTCAGTAACAGGATTGCTGGAAGATCATCACCTTCTTGCCTTCCTTTACAGCTGAAAAGAAGGGAGGAGAGATCTGCAGCAGATTAGAGTTTATGCTCATAGATGATGTTGTGAACCTCTGAACTCACTGGCTCAATGTTCATTTTCATCCTGAACTGCTTTAGTCCTTGAGTAAGGGTCACATCAGCCCTGCGTGATACCCCCAAAGCTGTGTTCTACCAACCTCATCTCAGTACCAGCAGACAGAAAGGACACAACACGCTGACACCCTCTGCAGAACCACAACTTCTCAGCAGACAGTTAATAACTCACCACCTGAATAGTCCCTCCTAGCGCAGATCTCCTACACCGTCCCACGAACCAAGCTCCCTATGATTTGTGCTTAGAAAAATAATACACTGTGCTTTTGATGTCTTACAATCTCTGAAATGCTTATTAATAACTTCAGGGAAAGGCTGAATGGCATTTATCTCTGGGGCACAGGGAACATAGTTTCTGTTGTCATTTTTTTTCTTTGCTAATAAAGCGGTGGCCAGAGCAACACATGCCTGCAGGATAAATGCAGGGAGTACCAAGGGTTATTTATACAGTAGCTGCTTTGAGTCTATTGAAATTCTCTTCAGATTTCCTGCCCATGGGTCAGGGTGCCGTTGTTTCCTGCTTCCCTGGCTTCTGATTATGGAGATAGGAATAGGAAAGACACCTACCACGACCCTCCTCAGCCACAGTGGTACCAGCCAGCAGAAACCTCAGCCAACCCTCCGAGCACCTCAAGCTCCACGGGTCAGCAATTCTCAAGCCATAGCTCCAGGAGCAACAGCTGTACCCCAAACTACTTATGGCTGGCAAAACATTTCAAGAGCAGACCTTTGCCCCAGGGAGCAGAGATATTGCTTCTCCTAAGGGTTTATTTGAGTTTATCCAACTTAGTTGTGTACCCTCGGTGGGCACCGGCAATACCAGAAGAGGGAGTAAAACTCTCCAAAGGATGATCATGGAGTTAGAAAGAAGTAATGTGGCAAACACACAAGCTCCTTCCAAAGACAAAAAATGCCACTAGTCTGTGGTGTGTGGTGACACCAAGCAGTGTGAGGTGACACCAAGCAATGAACCTGGCTTACCTTTGGCAGGCTAACGGGAGTCCTTGGCTTTGTTCTGGGATTCTTTATCAGCTGCCTTTGATCCAGAGGAAGCAAATGATATTTCATGGCCTCAATAAGGAAGTCTTTACAGGTGTTGTTATTCTTGATTAAAGCTTCTTCTTCAACTGTCTGAGAACATGCACACACATGGAAGATCATTTCAACTGAAGTACTTGGTGGCACAGGTCACAAGCAGCTTTGTAGAAAGAACATGAAACCTGGAATTTCTCTTCCAAAGTACCAACATTGAAAAAAAATGTAGAAGACAAACAGAGACTCCCAGCTCTTCCCAAAGAAACACATGCAGTAACATCCAAGCTTCTCACACTTTTCCAGTATCACTCACGAGTAGCAGCACTCCCTCTACTTTACCACCCTCAGCCAGACACTTAGCTCAGCAGAGGAAAAATCACCAAGTCTGGGTACAAAATAAGTAATTTCTTTTCTTTGAGTCAGAATTTTTAAGGAGAGGCAGTATCTTTTACTTGATCAGAAGATAGAGTTAAGAGAAAAAAAATACATGATGAGTTCATCCTGTGAATAATTTTATTTCAATTGTATTGATTTATTTTTTTTTAGACACGTGATAAAAGCATAGTAGTCAGAGCCCATATGCCAACCCCTCCTTTGGGGATTCTCAGCTCATTATCAAGGGTTATATCCCAGGAATTAACTTGTCAAGATCTCTAGGTCAGAGAGCATCTCACCTACCATCACACAGACCCATCCCCATGCACAGAACACATCTTAAGCCAAAGTTATCACACGTGGTATGCTTTCACCCAGCTAAATTTACCTAAAAAACCCATACACAAGCTTGTAACAGCACCACCTGGGTATTTTCAGGGTGAAAAAGCTCAAGATATTACTGCTTCCACCAAGAGGGACCGAGCTCTGCTCTAGGTACTGCCTGGCAGAGCAGAGGTCACGTTTACCAGCAGGTTCCTGTGCACACACATGGACTGCAGTCTACCCAGTTTGTCCTTTCATTTCTCTGTTTGCAGAGACACAAACAGCCAAGCCATTGATTAAGGAGCCACCAGCAGCTTAGGTGCACGTATTAATTCCCTATTTGCAGACTAACCTGCACAAGGTAATCTCTGGGCAGAAGGGGCAGGCGAACGTGCTCCATCAGCTTAGCCATGTGCTCCAAGCGAGACTCCTTCTCATAATTTATCCAAGAAATGACAGCTTCAAAGACCTGCACAGATAAAGCACAATTAAATAGAGAAAACAGGCTCACAGCCATCTAAGCAAAATCAGAAACATTGTGATTTTATAATAACAAAGGAATGAGGTGCAAGATCTCTATCAAACGGATGAAGAAGTCGTGACTGTGCACAGAGCACAAGTGCCACGGCAGCAAAGAGCTGAGCTGACCATGCATATTAATAACCAACTTCACTTCTAGATGTGCTGTATCGCTCTCAGAGCTAAGCGTGTGTCCAGGACAACCATATACCTCTTGGTCATTAGTGCTGGAAAGCAGCCAGGAAACTTAATTAGCTGGCTGACATTTGCACTGGGCATTATTCATGAAATCAGCCACAACGATTACTCCTGATCAGAGATCTCCCCTCCCGGAGCAGTCTGACCACACTGTGCTCACCCATCATATTTAATCACTGCACCAGTTCCTTCCCATCCCCAAAGTCTTCAGGACAAGTTCCCCACATGCACAAGAAAACCCCTGCCTGCAGCCACACACCGCTAAAAATACCCGGATAATCCTGCAGGGAAACAAGAGCACGCTGCACTCGTGGTCTGGACCAAAATCCAGCTCTGCTCCCAGATCCAACCAGTTCAGATAAAGATCCAAACTCTGAGTCCATGGCAAACTGGGCACAACCAACCCCGTGCAGCGGGAGCCACGCGGAGCCCTGCACCATGAACAGACCCATCCTGCATGGGCTCCTGGCATGAATATGTATGTGCTTATATAACTGTGAGCCTCACTCCTCCCAGAAGAAAGGCCTAAAAATGTCACTGGGAATGGGAAAGGCTTCCTGGAACACCCAGCAAGGCAAGGAGAGGGGCTGGTGCAGCACGGCAGGACCTGGATCCTTGTAGTGGAGTTTCCCTGCAGAGTCAGAATTAAATTCTGACCCTTAACTCGCATCTGCAGGAAAAATTCCACAAGTTCTCTCCCTACCCAGTTACTCACAGGAGGGGCTGAGTAACAGCTCTGTCCTGCAGACCCCAGCCGTGCCGTGCTTCCCCTGAAAATTCTGCACCCCTGGCCCCGCGCCCCAGCACACCCAGCACGTGCCTTTGGTTTCAGCTTCCCTCCAGGGTCACCCAATGGTCAGGCCAATTTGCACAGATCATTTTTGCTTTCTTTCCACCCCTCCCATCACTCCCCAAGAAACCATTTGGTGTGGTCCAAGGTCACTGACTGGCCAAAATCAGAAAAATTGGCCCCGATTGTTGCTGGCAAATGGATTGGCAGGAGGCACGGGCAGACAGGTCCTGCCACAGAGGAGAGGCAGAGTGCAGAGGGGTTTCTTCCTCTTAAGCTAAACTCAGTATTTAAAAAAAAGCAGCGAAGCACCAGTCTCATTTCCTATGCCAACAAATGTTTCTGCTGAACTGTTTGGAATTCAGGAGCTGAGATGAGGATTTAAGCAACGCAATGGGAGCTGTGTAATCAAACCCCAGCAAACGCAGAGGAACAGAACTACTGCAGAACCTTTAAGTATTTTTAAATGAAAATAAACAAACAAACAATTTTGCTCTGGCTACAAGGCATTTAAAGTAGAAACTAGGTTGTTGTGAGATTTCTGTTAATTGTAAATGAGTGTGGAAGGAGCATAAAGCAAATGTTTAGCCAACAAACATGGTTTTCATTAACCTCTTCTGCACGAATGCTGAGTTATGGAACAGGTCACAGGACTGGGACGTACCCAGTCACAGACCAAGATGACAGTAAACACATCTTAAAGGAAGGCAAAGCAAATGTGAAGAAGGAATAAACTGCTTCCTTGGTGCTGGAGACCACTCCTGAGCTAGGCACACACTGACATTACCCTGCTGCACCTACTCTAAAAATAACAAATCTTTTAAAAATCAATTTCTGGCACTGTCCATTGGCCCTGATTCCCAATTTTATGAAGGGGGGGAATCTGAGTCCAAGACAGCAATATCTTTATTTAAAAGCCACATCTGTTTCCAGTACTGCCACCCCCCCCTGCGCACGCGGTGCCTGCTGCAGACCCCGAGCAGCTGCTGCCGCTCCCCCAGGAGCTGGGGTTTTCCCAGCCATGCAGGACATGCTGCCAGGGTGGGATGAAAGGATGCAGTCACCCACACAGCTTTATTTAGAGCAGAGACATGGGCTGAGTTATCAGCTGGCACCTGCCCGGCTGTAGGACCAGTCCCGAGCTTGGGAGAAGCAGATTTCCCACTCTATGGAGCAGAAGGGAAAAGCCTGGAATACCCCCTCTGTGCATACTACCTAGGCTAAGAGCAAGGCCAGATGTTTTCCCAGTCTCTTCAGCCAAAAATCCAGCTGTTAGACACTCCCTAGAGTGAGGAGCAAACTATGTGTCAGCTCCTACTGCTTCTCAGCAGCATGAGACGAGAAGTCGATTACTGGGCTCTGTGTAAAGTCCTCAATCCAAAAAATCCCAACCCTTTAAAACATTTCTTCTGTCACTGTTGTGGCAGGAGCCCCTTCCCAAGGGCTGGAACCCCCTCCATGTCACACATCATCAGTAAATATGAATAAAAAATAAAAGATATGGAAAAAAATGATTTTTAATAGTTTTTCCCTTGCATACTTTGTTGTAATTAAAGAGCCAATTAGGTCAGGTGCAGAAAGCATTGATAAAACTGTCCTCAAAATACTCTAGCCATAGCAAAAAGGGCAGGCAGGGACCAAAATAAACCTTTGCCCTAGGCCAAAGGGGCCTGTGCAAATGCAGAGGCTGACAACAGCAAGGGGGAGAGGGGGAGGAAGGAGGATAATGCTTGAATAAAGGGGACAGTGTTTGAAAAACATCACCATTCCACAATTCAAATAGATTTCTGTTTTAGCAGACAACTTTTGTAGTCCTGATGGCCCAGGGATAGAAGTATGCCAATTTGTGGAGATAAAGAATATATTTTATTAGGCCAGTGGGTATTAGCTGGGGAGTGGCAGAGGAAGGGGAGAACACAGAAGCTCCTGGACACACACGTCTGGTCTTGAAGCATCATGAGGGCAACACTCCCCTTCCTGGCCCTGTCACCTTCCTGGGAGGACTCAGCTGTAACAATTCCCAGTGACCCAGAGGTGGAAGTGCTCTGGCTCACAGGCTGCAGTACACACGGTAACACCAGGAACCTCTCCTGAAATCTGGCTGTGACAGCTGAGCTCTCAGATGTTTGAAGTATTTGCCTATTTACATCATCTTGTTGCTAAAAAACAGTTGTCTATCCATCACACATGCCCATGCATACACATATATCTATGTATATGCACAGATATACATACAGGCAAACATATATATACTTTCATATGTTATATATATAACATATATATACTTTTATATTTTTTATATATATATATATATGTATCTCAATCACGTATGAGCAGATAGGAAGAATAAAGGTCAGGAAACTGCTTGTCTGTCCTAAAGCTAATATGAAACAGCAGCTTAGGAGTCTGTCCTCAATTTTCAGCACTTCTTTGGGCTCCAGCACATATTTCGTGTTTATGTTCCAACCCTATGCTCTGCACTTGTGCTGTTACTTGGATTTGTTGTATTGAACGTGCAGCTTGTGCTTACGTTTCCTTCCACTGCCTCGCACTCTCAACTTTTACAATCAGCTGAAGAAATCCTGGGTTTGATTGTATGAAGCTCAGATGAGGGAGGGAGGGAGCACTTTGATTTCTCTGGGCACAAGGCCAATGAAAGCTTTTTAACAATGCTGCACAGGACTGGGGAAAAAAATGGTTACTAAACTTGCACTTCCCTTTGCAGGCTGCTTGGCTCCTGCAAAGTGATTCTGCTGCTTGTTTTTTCCCTTTTTGGCCCCGATTGTGTGGCACTGGTCAGCACCCCACCAAGACACCAGTGCCAGCCCCACGCCTGCAGGAACACATTCACATGGCCCCCGAGCTCACTGGCTCAGGATCTCCATGAAGCACCTGACGTGCTGGGGGTTTCTTGGCAAGCTTTATGGTCCCCATGGGCCCAAGCACCTGCGTGTCTGCAGCCCAGAGGGGCTGAGCAGGATGGGTGCACACACCTAGACCAGCTCAGTACAGATCCCCAGTACCACCAAAACATCAACCAGTGCCTTTTTTTCAACCCCTCTTCCATTAAAAACACTGATGATGCTAGAAAATTGTTTCCTTCCATCTTTTTGGCTGCAGGCCTCCTTTCATTGTTCTGTCCAAAGTGCAACAGAAGCCAATGCTCCTCCTCAGCCTAATGAAATTCACCTTTTTTTGAGGTTTTACAGCAGGTAGTAAGAGCTTTACACAACAGCAGATGGGAGGTTCCTGGTCTTTCAGAGAGGGAAGGTATTCTATTCTGGCCCCTGGGGCTTTTGGAAGTGATATGGATCTGAGAATCATTACTTCATGCACAGAACAACCAAGTGAAGGTCATTTCTATGTGTTTGTAGGACTCAAATTATTTTTAATTTTCCTTTCCACACAAGCTCTGTTGGAAAATGGCTCCCAAGGAGCATAACATGAGAACAGTTCCTGATGTGAGTTCTAGAAACATTCCAGCACTCTTACATTCACTCTTGCTAGACAATTTACTGTACCTTTTCTTCAGAGGAGACTGTGAGCTTGTCGCTTGATATTAAACTGCAAACCTGGTCCAGACTAAGGCTAAGAAATTCTTCTCCTAGCATCACCTCAGGAAAGTGCTGCTCTGTTCAACAAATGAAAAGGGAGAACAGAAAATTATAATGAAATCCGTGCTTTAAGTGAATGGAAGGGCTCCAGCATCCAGAGAACCCCTGTTATTATAGCTCTGAGCACCCACAACAACCAACATGCTGCAACTGCATGGCAGAACAGAAACAGAAAAAAGCCTCAGAGCAGGTTAGAGACATTTGATGTTATTTCAAGAAACACAAGCCCCATGAGACACCTTCATAAATGACGCTAAATGGGAACTTAAGTTTCTGCAAAGCCACTAAGTACCTTCCAGTGGCAAATACTCTTAGAAGTGGCAATTGAGAAAAGCATCAATGCCTTCCTAAAGTAGTAAATAACCCGGCCACCTCCAGAGTCAGTTGTTGCCCACTTCAAGAAGGTAGATAGAATCAGATCTGCTCAACGACTGAATGAGAGGCTTCAGCAAGGGTCCTTGATATTTGTTCTAGGGAAAGCCCATCCCTAAGCAGAATCAGCCAGTCCCTTTGGTGCACACGCTCAGCAGTGAACAGTGAGGGATCCCAGGGCAATAGATACAGAGATAGGCAAGCAGGGATCCTCATCCCATGCATACAAATAGAAGGAGAGGAAGAGACGTGATCCCACTTCTAAATTCTTTCCCTAAAATGTATACATTTAACCTTTCCCCTGCCCCAAACCCTCAGGACCTATCCTCCCCAGCAGCCTTGCCTCTTCCCACTTAGTCTGCAACTGTCCAAATTTCTCTTTTTTTCCCTTTTTGCCTCCAAATCTCTCTATGATGTAAATTTGAGAGCCACCTGAAAAACAAAATACAGTAACTCACATCGCTGCTTATAATCCCAGCCTGGGAGACCTGTGATCAATTGCAATACAGATCCAAAAGGGATCCTCAGAACGGTCCGGTTTCACATTTAGCCAAAGGGCACTAGGGAAGAATTACTCCCTATAAATTAAATTTTAGGTCAAAAACATTGTTAGCCAGCTGCAGACAATTTTAGTTTTGCAAGCATTTGTTACAAACCATGCCAGTTTTATCTCACCTGCCATTTGCTAAGTCCCATTTATCTTTGCTTGAAATATGGAAACATGAATCTCACACACTTCATCTGAAGCAGCTTTTCAAGCTTTAGCTTTGAGAAGATCAGGCTCACGTATCCAAAGATCTCCCTCCACAGCAAAATCTGCCTCTAGTTTTTACTTCTGTGAAGTACTTTGCCTGCCAAAAAGCAGCACTCCAGGGACACAAGCTAGCATGATTTCCAGAGAGAAGCTCCTTGGAGATTGGACCTGAACAACCCTCACCAACACTGGTGCTGTAGAAGGCACTTGGACTTTCCCATCCATAAACCCTACTTGGTCTAATGGTGACTAAAACACCACAGCTAAGTTAAAAGCTCTGACTGAAAATAGCAGTATCTGGATAAAGTTTAATACTCTGTTGTGCTGGAAATCATATATAACATCTAATTAACTCTTTTGGTCTTAAATACTTGAGAAGCAAAAGTGCTCCCCACGCAGTAAACTGAACTCTGACTTCTGGACACAATCTCCTGCTCATTCTGGACTGGCATCAGGCCCTTGAAAGATACTTCATCTCATTATTAGTTGGAAGCAAGTAAAAATATTTACTGATTTTAATAAAGTAACTTGTGCCTGCACCAAGAAGGC
Organism: Aegotheles bennettii; assembly: GCA_013398125.1. Classification (NCBI taxonomy): domain Eukaryota; kingdom Metazoa; phylum Chordata; class Aves; order Caprimulgiformes; family Aegothelidae; genus Aegotheles; species Aegotheles bennettii. Next base: position 1,320,729 of record VZRW01012209.1, on the reverse strand, counting down.
TCCTCCACCTCCTAAAGTTATCCATTGGCCAAAACTAAACATTTCTCAAGTAACTGAGTTCATGCACACATGGACTCTTGAGCTTGAGGACTTCTGTCTTGGTTTAACACTGTTACATAAACAACACAGTGAAAAGAATTTTAATGACATTTTTATTAATGGGGTTTCATTAACATTACATGGGCTGTTGTACTAAGTGGGACTTGTGAAGGCCAATAAAACAACAAAGCAGACTTTCTAATTGCCAAACAACCAAATAAATATACAGTGAATGCACTGCTTGTTGGGTTAAAGATTAAATAGGGCCTGGAAACAAGGATAATGAGATATTACAAGCAAGCCTTTATACAATTAACCATTCCTTCCAGAATACCTTTTCCTCCAGGGGATAATACAGCCAGAGCAGCTGAAAAGGTTTTACTTGTACTTGCAGGAGAATAGAGGAGGACTTGGTGGGCACATTTCTATTCCACTGAGCCTACTTATGGTCCAATTAAGGACAAAAACACTCCAAGGAAAATTGTGCAGGACAGAGCAGGTGCTCTGGGAGACAGCAGGTGTATTTTTCTCTATACAAATAGGCAGAAAGGCAGAAAAACAAACTAAGCAGAGAAAACAACCAGCTTCTGCCAAGCAGAGGTCAAGGGCAACTCCGCTGAAGGAAACTGGAAAGTGCTGGGCAGTTAAGGGCACGGGGCCTCCTGGAACAGCTTTACAATTACAGCATAGAGGAGAAATGCTGAAAGCCATTGACTGCATCTCGTTATTGCAACCAAACACATCCACTCCCAAGGAAACCAGAGTCTATCCACCCCTGGGGTAAGTGGCCATGGCTCCACGGATCAGAGGCTCGAACTGCACAGCAATTTTAGCTGAGTGCTCCCACTCCCACCCACAAGATTTACTTTGCCCAGTGTCACTTACTCCTAAAATGCACAAATTCCCAGCATTGCCTACTGCTCTTGCAGGACATTGTACACGGGGAGGACAACCAGCACACCAACACCCTGCTGTTGAGCAAGCAGCCAAAGAGCTTACTAGAACACACTAAGGAATTATTCTGTGGGCTGGGATGCAGAGGATCAGGGGGTTTTTACCACCTTAGGTGTTCCTCTGCATCCAAACCACATTTTATAATTTGCAGCATCACAGAAAGTTACAAGTCATTATGGTTGGAAGGGACCTCCAGGGAACAACCCATGAACAACAACCTCCAGTCTACAACCCATGAAGTATTCCCTTCCTTGTTCTAACACCAGAAGCATGAAGAGATCAACCAGATGTGCTGATCTGAGTCACCATACCTACAAGCAGGTTTAATTCAACAAGCAGAGGATCCTTCCCTCACCTGCATAGGCGTTTGCCTGCTGCAGCAGCTCACTGCAGGCATGCACATCAGCGAAAGCTCGGATTCCAAGGCAGTTTGTGGGATGCAGCTGGGACTGAAGGAAGTCACAGCAGTTTTTTCTAACATCCATCAGTTGCAATAGGCTAGCAGCTGGCAACAAAACCTGCAAAGGCAAGAAAGGGGAATTAGAGTTAGCAACAAAGAAAGTTTGACTCATGGCTTGCACAAATTAGGTGTAATTCCCCTTCAGACACATCGCTGTGGGTATGAGAAGGAAGGTTACAATTTCAGCACTATCTGTATGCAGAAGATCCCTGTCTGTGCTCTAAGAGAGGGAAACAGCTACCCCACGCTGGGCTAAGAGCAGAGCTGTTCTCCCCGAAGAGACCTCAAGGCAAGTAAAGGGAACATAAAACACAAAGAACCACAGATGCACCTGCATTTGTGGCTTTGTTGCAGGTAGGTCCTGCACATCGATTTATTCTTCCTCTGCCCCCTTGCACAGCTTTATGTTATCTCCATGCATCACCATTACGTTCAAAGCCCACAGCAGCCCAACACTCCATCACCTCAAAGCCTCGAAATTATTTCCAACAAAACCACATTGGTTTGTGAGCAGGGTGCCCAAACTGCCTTGGCTGAGAGGGAGTTCCCAGAAGCTCCAGCAGGTTGTGGTGACAGCAAGACTCTCAGGAAAGATGGGGCCAACTATTCAGATCAATGGCCCTCATTTTCCCCCACACAAAATGCTGTGGACACTCGTGGTCTGTGACTGCAGCTGAAAATGAGGGACTGCTTTGTATCTACAAAGCTATGCACAGAGAAGGGTCACAGAATTGGATCTGGAACGTGACATCTGCTAGAAAAACCACCTTGGAGGCCAGTGAGTGGGGCAGGAAACAGAAAATGAAGTCGGTCGGGATGTTACAGCCCATGACATCAGCCACTTCCTTCCCTGTGTTGTACAGTGACTGCAGACGTGCCTCATCCCAGCTCCTCCACACCTCTGGCTGCTCCACACGTCCTCCCAACCAGGCATCTCTGCTCACCATCTGAGTGCAGATTTCTGGGAAATTATTTCCCACTCGAAAAACCCAAGTGGCTGTTTAACAAAACAAGCAGGTTCACAGCACTCACCTCCCTGGATCTTGCTGGCAGGGAAGGGAAAAAAAGGTCCCTTCCCTGTCCCTGCCTGCCTCCATAGTCTGTTTCACATCGGCGCAGGACATTCACAACCTGCCCCAGGTCTTTGCTAAGCCACTGGTGCATTCCAGCTCCAGCCCAGCTGCACAGTGCCTGAGTGCTGCCAAGCTGCCTCCCCAACAGGCAACGATAAAAACCCAAAATCAATTAACCCAGGAGCCCCTTTGGCCCAAGCCTCTCGATGTCAGGAGGAGATTAGTTTGTGGTTTTGATTAAATCAAGATAGCAATGCTCTCACACTTTTCCAACCTAGCTGTGAGCCACTTTTTATCTAGCTAAACCATCTCCTTACACCAGCAGAAAGGTGAGCACCTCACTTGCATAAGGGCTGTGGGTGAAGAAGTCAGATTTGCTGCAAACCATCCCTGGGAAGGCTTCCTCCATGCACCCCCCATCCATCCTGCAGATGTTCCTGCAAATCCAGGTGGGTTGCTTACCTCGAGTGCTTTGGGATATTGCCTCTAAACCAGAAGGTTCTCACTACCACCACCAATACCCACATGCTACCTCCCCCCAGACACCCTCACCCTGCTCATACAGCCTGGTGCTGGCTTGACAGGGCAGTGCAGGAGCCTTACACCACTGCAGTTGTTGGGAAAGGAGCATTAGCACATAATACTTTCTAGAAGCAGGATATAAATACCAGATCAAGAGATGAGTGGATTTTCTCCTTCTCATTTCCCAGCTGAACATCTCACCACTCATCTTGTTTTTACCAGGGAAGGTGGAAAGCAAGCAAAGGATATCCGCCAGCACAGAGTCTGTTTCCTTTAGAAATAACAAGAGGAAATGCCCTGCCTAAACTTGCAGCAGGACCAAACTGCAACCCCATTAATATCCAGGCAAGTTACTCACTTGGGTCTGGATTTGGCTCTTAATATTTGAACTCCAACCACGGTGAATGACTTAGAGAGCTGGCTCCTCTACCAGATCAGCCTCTATAACAAAATCCAATCGTCTTCTGAAACTATGTCAAAAGTATCTGCTATTACTACTGAGACTGACTGCTTTGCTAAATAAATTATGTCCAGAATATGGGGTGTGTATATATATATACACACATCCATAACCAGCTAGTTCCCCAGCTGTGCTCCCTCGCTCTGCAGACTCTGTACCAATCTCAGGTTTTACAGAACATTGCCTGTGCAATTCAATACTTTCATAAACCTGTGATGACTCTGAACAAGAAATATCTTTCAGCCCAAAGTGCTCTGTGTTGCTATAAGGCTCATTCAATAGGCAGGGCATTAATGCTGGACTTCAGAGACACCGTCAGTTCCCTGCTCTGCCACAGCCCTCCAGGTAACCTTGGCCAAGAGTTAATCTACACCATTCCTCCTCTGCAAAACTGGGAGAGGAGCATTTCCCCAAGGCAGGGGATATATTAAAGCTTATAAGCTGCTTTGACAATTTACTCAAATTGGAAGCCAAATAAGGGTACTGGCTGTAATCCTCAGCAGCACAGCCAGGGCCACAGCTGGGAGTGCACATCTACCCAAACAGGGAGACAGCTCCCAACCATCTCCCAGGGGAAGCCATGACCAGGGAAACAAGCAGATCTTGCATTGCAAGGCAGGTTAAATACTTGGTTTTAACTGAACAGCTCTAAAACTGCACAAGTAATGGAGATAAAACCACTTTACTGTAATGTGGCTTTTCAGTGCTAGGAAGGCAATTAGGCTTTTTCACTCCCACTGCCACTGGGCACAATGAACAATGGTGTTTCTACTTAGATGCTCCACCTCGGGTGAAATAGCCAAAGCAGAGGCACGTGTAGCAGGCTCACAGAGCCACAAAACCTCTCCAGGAGCAGGCATAAGAAGAAGGAGTAAAGAGGTGAGAGAGAAAACAGGGGAGCAGCTGACAACTTACCTCCTGATGTACCTTCTCCAACCTGACCACACAGAACGGTGGGTTAAACAGGGGGATAAAAACGTGAAGACACATCCATCAGGCACAGCAAAGTCCTCTGGTGCCACATCCACAAGTTTCTCCTCACCTTTCCACTAGGCCAATCCAATCTAAAAGACCCAACCCAACTGCTGGTAACAGCCCAGAAGTCAGCCCTGCTGCTGACCATGGCTCTCCAGCACTCAGGAGGGTGATGCCAGGCAAGGAGCTTTTCCTCCAGGGAGGAAGATAGCCCGGATTTACTGCACCTTCTAAAGCTGAGCTGAAAGACTCTCTCCCTCACTCTGTGCTTGCACCTACTATAGTTGCACCTTTTGGAGTGAACAGTGGGAATGGAGACGACCTGACCCACTTATCACCCCTTTATCATCAAAACTGCATCTGCCACAGATGTGAAGGCTGAAGTCCTTAGGGAAAGCAGAGGTGCAGAAGCACACTTCAGAGAAGGAAATGCTACAGCTTCTAGCACAGCTTTTTTCCTCCTTTCTCAAGCCATTTTTTATGACAATTATTAGGTCTGCAAAGCTGACAGTTTCAACATCTATTTCCTCCAGACAGCTGATTTCCAGGCACCTCTTTGCTCTTCTTTCTATATAAGCCTTATCCCAAACCCTGGCAGTGTACAAGGACACACGGGGTGCACTGCACCTCATTCCTGAGAATTTATGTGTGAAATCAGGTTAATCAGGACTTTTGCCAGGGAATCATCACACCCATAATGGTAATGACTTGCTTAATGGGGAAGGTAATTCTCAGGCTGCCTGCAAGTAATGAAGTGCCATCAGTAAGGACGGGTGGCACACACTGAAGAGGGACTGTATTCACTGTACAAAGCCAGAGGTCCAGGTGTCTTCACAGGACCTCCTAAGAGAACAAAAAGCCTCCTCTCAGATCTCCTCTTCATTCAGCTCTGCTCAAGGACACCATGTTGAGCCTCTTCTCCATTACTGGACTTTGCTCCCATCACTCTTTACTGAGCTGGCAGGTTTGATAGGAGTGTAGGATAGCAAGCCAGTTCAGCTGCAAATCAAGACCTAACTGAAAAATTCAAGGAACTGGTATGTTAAAACAGCCAGCTATTCCATACAAGTATGGAGCAGCAGGCCCTGTGCTCTGTTTGACACCCATGCAGTTTACACTGAAGCAAACACGGCTGCATGTGAACATCTGAACTTCCTCGAGTCACTCCAGTTTTCCTCACTTCTACAGAAACTGTACAGCACAACTTTCTTCCAAAGCAACTTATCAAGCTCCACCTTCAAATGAACGAGATCTTTTTGTCATGCATATAAATCAAATGTCTTTACAACCATGATGTGGGGCGCAACAGAAAAGGAACAACAGAAGGCAGTGGGGACAGAAATCCCAGGATGGATTTTCCTGAGGCTACAACAAGGCTGCAGTGAAGACAGACATTTTTCCTTGCTCTGTGCCTTCCAAACAAGTGGGAGGTTAAATCCCAAATGTGTGTTCAGAGGCAAAACCCTGCTCAGCACAGAAGCCTCTCTATCATCCATCATCCATGAGCCTTCCTACCACCACAGCTATATTGCCTTCAAATCTCTCTAAAAACCAGGTTCCAGTGCATAAAGCAGGATTGCATTTGTCAGGGCAATTCTCACCCACGTACTCCCAAGGGAGTCAGAAGAGAGTATTCACTGCTCCCACAGGGGCTCAGTGCTCTCCTTCATGGAGCAAGGGTGGACTGAAACCCCCCTTCACCCCCCAGTATTTCGCTATGCAGACGATGACTGGAACTGATTGTACAGGCTTGGCCCCTTGTACACACACCCTTCCTCACCTAAAAAACACACCAAACAACACTTTGTGCAACAAAATGACAATCAGCTATGAAAATACACACTTAGAAAAGCAGAGTTTCACTCCCTGAACACCAGGGCAGGGCTGTAAGTGCACAGACAGACAGGTTGCTGTTAGGAAAGAAACAACACAAATGCTGCAAGAAGGCTTGTTGTGGAGCACTGGGCACCACTCAGCATGTGAGCTCCCTTGGGAAGGAACACTCATTCCTGCACTCCCACGTTACCTTTGCTGCTCTTCTTTTTCTCATTTCATTTCTGCTCTCATTTTATTTTGCTCACTGACAAGAACCTGTTTGTTCATTTATTCACATGCTTTGGTAGCTTGGCTGCATCTGTTCAGTTGATGCCACTCAGCCAACTTTTTTCCTTGTACTTTCTACAATGAGATTTGCTAGCAAAAGAGAAAGTTTCACCATTTTGCTCAAGCAAAAGGGTGGAGAGGAAAGTTGCTGAAACAACACCGACCAGCTCCACCAAGGTGTCCTTCCAGCTGGATGGCCAACACAGAGCTGGGCAGCAGGAGGATGTGGCAATGCAAGGGACCAAACCTGCTCACTTCTTCCTAAGACTGACACTGTTAATCCAAACCAGAGACTGCAAAGAGCTTAATATTTTGTTGTTCATCTTGTTCACCTGATGTGAACCTCTCCAAGGAATCACAGATAATTCTTTCCTGAAAGCTTTGTTTTCCTGTGGCTGCAGGTGAATATTAACCTATTTATGGCACCCAGAGACAGGATGGAAATTTCTCTTTAGACTTTCTATTGGTTTCCTCACGAAGCTTTATTAAATGCCATAAAACATTTTCAGCACAGACGTTTCTAACACATAACACAATTCAAACTAGTCAGTTAATCTTGCATTAGATCAGCTTCATTTCTTAGCTGCCATGAATTAATTTACTTCCAGCCTGAAGAGTTACTCACAGAGTGGTTATTTAAATAAATCCTGTAGTTAAAGGACCTGCTTTGTTAGATTGGGGAAAAAACACTATGCCCAAACCTTAGCATTCACCAAACTTGCTTGTTTTTTTGGTCTTACTATCAGAGATGGGAGCCAAAATACAGGCAGGGCTTGCTCTTTAACTCTTTGTAATGCCTAGGCCATGGAAGGCTGGCTTTAAGTTTCACTAAAAAAGATAGCTGTCTGGTTGCTCAGAAAAGGTAACATCTGGACTTCTCCACAGACCTTCTGGGCAGGTCTGTGCTGCCAATGAGTTGGCTCTTCAGCCTGCAGCTGTACTCAAGCACTGAAATGCTCCCATGGGAAAACAGCCAGAGCACGTGCAGTCACTTCCCGAGAGCTTCATTCAAGGCAGCCCAACTGGGGCCAACACACCAGATGGCACCCCGAGCTCAGCACATCCCACGTGCTGAGTGGGTGCTGCTGGGCCACCCAACAACCAGTCGCATGGAAGGGAAGCATACGTTTGAGAAAGCATGTGGATACAGTCCTCACATTCCCCACAGGAAAAGGGACCAGCCTGAGAGTGTGTAAATGTCATTTTTCCTCTAACAATGGAAGATCCCAGAGGTCCAAGAAACTCCACCCCAGTTTCTCACTAAAGTAATGTTGTATCTCAGCTCCTTACTGTAATTAAACATGGGATAAGCTGCAGACAGACAGCCCAAGCAACACCCCTCAGCTCCTTTGCTGTAATGCCACCTTGAAGGTCTCCTCACTGTTGGTCCCCAGTGGCTTGTCTTGCACAGCTTCACTGTAGGGCAACCAGTGTCCACACTCCTGTGAACGTGACAACTGCCAGGTTCAGAGCACACCAGAAAGTCAAGTTTGTAACACTGGAGGGCAAAAGGGGCAAGAAAAGGCACCCACAGACATAAATCATGAAGGATGGCACAGGGCTCAGACTCCAAAGTGGACATCGCTCAGGATTTTGTCCAAGCTCCTGCAGGGAAAGTGACAGGTCAGGAAGAACCTGTGCCCTCCCTGAGGGACTGGAGCAGAAGAGCATGTCTCACCCACAGCAAGAACCTCATTTCAAGAAGCACCTGTCTAATTTTGCCATCTTAATTAGGTCAACAGAAGGCAGGCAGCAGCACTGTCCCTCTCTCAGCATCACGCAGACTCATTACCCTGACCAGCATGTAAGAGAGAGGAGGACAGCAGACCCAAACTGCCACTTGCAAACAAAGACTGAGACCAACCAAAAAGCACATCCACATGCAAGCTCCCAGCATCCCTTCCAGAAATCACTGGCTAAGTGCACAGCCATCTCCTTACCACAAATACAGAGTCAAAGAAAGAGCCTCCCCAGCAGCCCCAGCCATGTGACACGGTGAAACGCTCCCTTCCCCAGCGTCCTGCTTTCTCTGTAGGTGCCTTTCAGTTACTCTTTCCACTTCTAGACAAATATTTACCTCAAAGAACTTCAAGACAGAGCACACGCACACAAAAAAAGGAAGAATGCCCTCATCTGAGCAAAAAATTCCACTCCAAGCTCTGCCAAACTATTCAAACTACCCAGAAGAATTTAAAAACCAACAGCCAGATTCCTCAGCCACAACCTTAGGACAAGGTTTGACTTGATGCTTCTTTGAGACTATTCTGACCTTCGGCAGACTGACCCACAAGTTGGTACAGCTTCTCCAAAGGCAAATGCCTGCTCTCATTACAAGAGCTTGCAAAAATGCTAAATGCAACACGACTTAAGCATGGGGAAGGCAGCAAAGTGCCTCAAGACTAAACAGAGGTGGGAAGTAGCTCTTTTCAAGCTCAACCTTGTACTTTCTGCAGCCTGAGGAGATCACTCACACCCCCGAGGACCTGTGCCTTTGAGTTTCAAGCTTTTCACTTGGGTCTCCATGGGAGCTGCTGAACCAGACTTACCTGCACGTTCTCCTCGGTGACCTCGATCTCAGCGGTGTAGATGTAATCAATCAGCTTCCTCAGGGTCTGCCCATCCACGTCTTTTATCTCGATCTTCTTGGCTTTACTTTCAGACATGTCTCCTGAAATCCGTTTCAAAAGGACAGTCAGAGCTTGCTTTGCAGGACCTTTCTCCCCACACCTCTTGCACATCCTCCTGGTATCTGACTGAAAGACTGCCCTGGCACCACCCCTGACCACTGAAGGACAATCAGCAAGATTCCCAAAAGCCACCTTAAAAACACCTCAACATTTGAAGACACTAGTGTAAAATAATAGTCAATAAATCCAACAAGCTCTGTTTCTTGCCAGAGAAGAACTTGTCAAGGTTCAAATCCCTTCAGGGGCTAAAAATGCCTACAATAGTATGACCCTCAACCACGTCCCATCACAGAGACAGACTTGAAGAGACTGTGGACAAGTCTTAGGAGACTATATATATATTTATATATATAGGTAGATGAGCAAGTTGCAAGAGCTAAGTTAGGGTGCTTCATGGTATGCCCTACAATAAAAGTGAGGCAGCATCATCCTCTTTCTTCAGGAAAAACCTGAAACTTGCTGAGGAAAACAAGCACACATGCCAGCAGTTACATCCAGTGTGCTGCAAGCTTCTCTCCTAAATTACCCTGCTGTAGCCTGTCCACACAGTTCCACTTTATGCAAAGCATCTGTGCAGAAAGACTTGTTCCTCATCTCTCACCTTCCCTACCTCGCACCTCAGGGGGAAGGCTGATCCAAATAGAATCATAGAATAGAATCATAGAATCATTATGGTTGGAAGGGACCTCCAGGGTCATCAAGTCCAACCTTTATCCCATCATATTCCTGACCATCAGACCATGGCCTCAAGTGCCTCATCAACCCCTTTTTTGAACACCCCCAGGCACGGTGACTCCACCACCTCCCTGGGCAGCCCATTCCAGTGCCCAACCACCCTCTCAGGAAAGAACTTCTTCCTAATATCCAACCTAAACTTCCCCTGATGGAACTTGAGGCCATTTCCTCTCGTCCTGTCATCAGCAATTTGGGAGAAGAGACCAACACCAGCCTCACTACAACCTCCCTTTAGGTAGTTGTAGAGGGCAATAAGGTCTCTCTAAATAGATCACTTATAAAAAATCCCAAAATACACAGTTTCCCCTATGGATATACAAGTGAAACCTGTGTCTGTGTAACAGGAGTGTCACAGCAACAGAAATGCTGTGGGGAGGAGAAAGGAGTCTCTGGATCCCTCCCAGCACCCACACACATGGTGACCTCACCCAGGTTTTAATCACCAAGATCCTGAGGAACCACAGAGAAGAAAGAACAAGCTCCCAAGCAGGAAGAAAATGATAAGCGGGAAAAAAAAAAAACAAAGCTAAAGAAATGTCAATTCTTAAACACAGGCATGAATAATATCTGCTCAGTATTCTGATGATTCAGTACTGCTGTGGGATTAAGAGGAAAAATAGTTCCTGCAGCCTATGGGAGGAGTAATTACAGCCTCCTGCTCTGTACAGTGTGAAACAGGACATGGCTGGGCACAAAGTGCACAGCACAGAGTCAGGCACTAATGGGGGTCCAAGCCTGAGCAAAATCTGGATTGTGGAATTGAACTTTGCAGGTCTCACTTATGCCAACAAGGAGGTAAATAACAGGAGCAGGGTCAGACCATAAGTATGAGAAGAGCCAAGTGTCCCGAGGGAAGCACAGACTGAAATAATGTGTGCTTCAAATTCAATTTTTAAAATTAAATAATAAAATGTTATTGAGAGAAGCCCATGAATACAAATGTACAAGTACAAAGGGATAAGTGACCTACATTTGGAAGGCCTTCAAAGCAGGTAGGACTTTTTAATTGGCAAAATAAGTGTCATCGCCTTCAAACATTTCCTCCAAAAAAAAAAAAAACCCCACCAAACCTTAATCTCCAGAGATGAGAGGGGGCTTGTGGGAACAGGCCAGCCCCCACCAGCCTATGTGGAGCTGGAGGTGCCTGTAAAGAGGTCCCAGCCAAGCCCCCCTGCACCCACACGGCAGCTGGAGCGCCACAGCCCTGGCCAGGACCCATGGGGCAGAGGGGGGGCTCAGACACACACACACCCAGAGATGGATGCAGAAACAGCTCAGAGGGACTGATCTGATAACATCATCTGTCTGTGTGGTGTTCATGTGACACAGACAGCAAAAATAAAGGCTGTGTGGGCTTCCACACCCACCAGCAAGCTGCCAGCCCTGCATACCAACAGCCTCCGCTGCCTCTGCTCTGGGAACAGCCCAGCACATGATAAGAAAGGGGAATCTTCATGTGCTGTGCCCCATGGTCGGATGGGATCCGACCCCTCCAGCCATGCTGGGAGCAGGCAATGAGCTGCCCCCTCCTCCAAGAGCAGACTCAAGGCAAACCCAGCCTCTAAAGCACCGCTGTGGGTGGCCACGGTGGGTCAATTAAAGCACCTCACCCCACATCCTTTCAGACAAAAAAAATGAAGCTTTAAATCCCACAAACCTCAGCCCCCACGATGTCTTTCACAAGTCAGGCTGGAGCCTCACCTGACACCTGAATGACAGAGTAATTCCAGGCACTAGGAACACCCCTCAGACACCAGGGCTGTGCTGAGGGGGCAGCACAGTCAGGCAGACATGAGGGACACAGTAGAAGGGACAAGAAGCAGGTAAGAGGCAGAGTGGCTTCAAGCAGATACTCTTTAGGAGACAGACCTTGCAGACCCCATCCCCTCGTGAAGGCAAGCCCGTCAGGCATCACGCTCAGCACCCAGTGGTGTTTTCTCTGTTCCCCCCTTCTCTGGTGCTTTGTCACAAGAGTCACTGCAGCCAAAGCTGCTGTGCCTCACAGTGCCTTGTTTACCCAGCACAGCAGCTTGCCCTGCCTCCTACACACTGCACTCCAGAGAGGCTCCCAGTGCACAGCCACAGCTTTTGTCATTTCCCAATGTGCTGAAGAACATCACGAGTGTGTTTGATAACAAAACCCCAGCCTCTCATGCATGGGGCGAGCACTTTGAAGCACACAAGACCTGCAAGGGAGGTTTCTACATTGCTGCTTCCTCCTTCAGCACTTCTGAAGTTCCCCCAGGTATCCCACAGGAACAGTCCCAGCAGCATCACTAAAGCATCTGTCATCCTTTCTGAAATGATTTTGTTTTTCTCTAAACGGATGTCCCAGATCATCCCCACAGAATGGTGACAACAAAAACCAGCCACCATTTGAAATGCTCTAGAAAGCCAGTACAGGAAGGGACACTCAGTAAGTGCTGGGTCCTGCCTCTCCTTCAGCAGTGGAAAATATAAATGGAAGATGTGCCTGTTTATTTCTGGGCTTCCCTAGGCTAATTCAAAAGGAAATGTCTAGCCAGAGGACACCAGACAGCTTAGGCAAGATCCCAGCATCATCAGAAGATCATTCACGAGTCCAAGGTCAGGCTCAAGCTACAGGGACAGAGCAAGTGTCAGGTGAAGATGGATGAGCTGCTGTCTCAGTTTGGGTCGCCCTGTTCAGAGATCTACACTGAGGACACTGTGGTGTGGCTGCCAGCACTGCTGGGGGACTCCTCCAGCTCCCTGCACCCCAAAATCAGCTCCCACACCAGGGACTTGGTGTGCACAAGCAGCTCCTGCCCCGTCCTGCAAACACCCATGCCATGGGCTGTCCCCGAGCCATGGGCTGCATTGGTGCTGTGCAATGCAAAAAACCCAAACCACAACAACCAACTGATGCTCGAGCTGTGATTTTCAGATGTGTCCCCCCCGGAGAGTGAACCCCAGCTCGGCTGGAAGGAGATCAGGCACTTGGTCTTTGCAAGAGGGAGACCCAGACCTTAGAAATTCAGGAGTAGCTGGACCAAAAGCAAAGGGAGAACTGGTTTTTGCCTGACCTCCTGCCCCCAGGGACGTGCCAGGGGGAGGGGACCAGCAGCTGCCGAGCTGTCACCCAGCCCAGGGGAGCTGCCAAGCCGGCCACATGACAGGGCTTGGCTGATTACTCTTTAACTCACAGCATGAGGGATTACACGGCCTGGAGAATTCCTGCATGGAAACATGAGCAGCTCTGCACCACTGCCTTCCAACTCAGGTCACCTCTAAGGATTAGAGGGTTGTTCCAATCATTTTTCTTCTTGAAATTTCTCATCAGGCACAAGCACCACAAGCACCTTCAAATCCTTCCTGAGGTGCCTCTGAGCTGGGTTTGCTCCTCTGCCTCACCACCACGGCCAACACCTCCTTCCACCGTGCCCTAGAAAGCACAAGTGCTCTCCACCTCAGCTCCATGCCATGGTGAACCTCACACCCCTCCTCACATTCAGACATCTGTTTACACCCGAAGTTCCCCCACCATCACCCTTACAGAAGGGAAAAACGCTTCCCAAATGTCAAGCTTTTTCCTGAGAGATGCTGTGTTCTGCTTCCAGTGAAGCAAACAGAACAAGGTCAAACCTCAAGGCTCTTAAATGGAAGAAGCAATCCGCAAGACCACAGGCAAAGGAACATGAAACAGGGGCAAAAACCCCAAACCTCATTTATGCTGAAGCTGAGGGACGGTAACAACCCCTCCTTGGGGCGTACAATCATTTTCTAAGTCAGTTCCTACCCTGGAAAGGAGGGGAAGGAAAAGGAAAGGAAGCTAAGCAGCTCTTGAGCAGCCTAATTTCACTGGAATGACTGAAGTTGGTCACTCCCTGCCTGAGGATCAGCGTGGCTTTTTTTGCTGCCCCACCTGAGCACAGCCCCCGAAGGGCTCACGCCATAGGGATCAGGCGACCAGAGCAAGAATTTTATCCTCCTCTTCCCTTACACCGAGGTTGCACCTGCCATTACCAAAATATATCAGACTGCAGCAATGCACCCTGAGAAAGGCAGGGCTGCTAAACCACACTGGGATCGAGAGAACAAGGGTGTTATTTCGGGCAGCAGCCAAAAGTGCCATGGGAGATTAAACATCCGTGACTGCAAATCAGCCCTGGCAGGGCTGAGCCTTGAAAATACAACTCCTGTGCCAGCAACTTCTTTGATGTGCACCATGAACATTTAGGGCATTGCACACGTGCTTGATGTTAATGATGTGTTTTCATGACCCAAGGTCTTGTTAAGGGGGGGAAAAAAAAAAACCCAACCCAAAAAGCAGTTAGCCAAACCTCATAGAAACCTTCCTGTGACTCAGATGTTACCCACTCACCCCACACCCACACAACCACCCCACAGCCATACACCATGCCTCAAGGAATTAGTCAAGGATGACCCAGCATCATCCATCAAGCACAGCAAACTGCAGTCCAAACCACACTACTTCTCTCAAGGAAACCCTTTCCCCCCAGGCCATGTCTGCTGCTTCTACTGCATCTCCTGCCAGAGACACAGCCAGAAGCCCCTGGGTTTTCAATGGCCTGTTCAACCCGAGGACAGTGGCTGGTGAGGACAAGAGTACCTGTAAACATGGCACAAAAATAAGGGCTGCAGGCTGCAAGGACCACGCGGTGGGCTTCCATCTCCACAGTTTCAGCCACAATCACCACATCACAGAGGAGCCGCTTGCTGGAAAAACACCAGAAAAGACAAAGATCATTTCAGAACTCCTGGTCAGGCAAAAAACTGCATCAGTATAGCAAGAAAAATTAAGCTAGTGAAGGCAACTGAGTCCCACCACTAGACAAGGCACCTGAGCTTCTGCCAAATGCCAGTGGAAGAAGGTCCTCTAATCCTTCAGCAACCAGCTCCTATCAGTGTTTGCCTCCAAAGCAAAACCTGAATTTTCTCAATGTTGCTGCCCTGCCTGGTTCTGCTTTTCCCAGAAAAAAATATCTGGAAGCCAAACTAGGTATGCATGCTGCCCAAAGAACAGACAGGTAAGGGGCTCCTTCTACCTCTCAAAGAAGTAGGGCTTGAAGAAGGCACAGAAGAGCTTAAGAGTTTGGGCAGTACCTGGAGCCAAGCTCTAGTAGCTCTGTAAGAAATGAAAGAGCCGTGCAAGGGAACACCAGCAGCACCTGCATCTTCCCACAGGGCAAAGGTCGAGTGGAAAAATAAAGTGATTTCTGTACTTCTTTTCATGTTTGGCCCTAAAGAACGTGACCACCAAAACATCTCCTGGCACTGACGAGCACAGAGGCTGCCTCAGCTATCTCCCAGTGAGGAGATGTCAATCACTGGAGTTTATCCATGGCCTGAGGACTTTGTTTTCCACATGAATTAGTTGGGGATTAAGAGCCACTGGGATAAAGCAGAGGGTTCCAAACAGAAACCAGAAAACTTCTGAGCTCCCCCACTGACTCATTGTAGAGCTTTGGAAAAGTCACTTCATTAACTAGTGACCTTTTCCACCAGCTCCACCTATGTCCTTTGAGGATTCATTAGTTAATGTTTGCACAGGGCTTCCGAGATGCAGACAGATAGAAGTGCTCAGCCTCCCAATAAGTTGGTTTAAGATGTTTGAGCATACAAATGCAAAATAAGGGTGTTCTTTTCAAATGTCAAGCCTGGAAAAGGATCAGTGTCTGTAAATCTAGACATGGCCTCCTCTTCATAAAGAATCACCATGCTGCACTGTGTCTTTAGGAAACTGCCCACCAAAGAAACACCCATAGAGCTTCTAATGGACTAGGTACACCTCCTCTTCTTCATACGGTGGAATATCTGAAAAAACATCTGTGAAACGGGGAGTTATAGTTGGAAAACAGGAAGAAAGCAGGAACTGGTCATCTGTGCCCTATATTCACCTCAGTTTGGAAGAGGTGAGGGCAATAAGGGGAGCTCTAACAGCCTTGTAATGAGCCTTCCTCATCTCCTTCAGCTCACGTAAAAGGTGCTCTGTTCAATTCCTCCTCGGACTACAGCAATCTAAAGTACCACTCATGAAATTAATTTCATCTACATTTGAAAGCTGAAAATTCCAAGCGAGCGACATATCACAAGTAGGCTAGAGGCTTAGCAAGGTTTTTCTAGACTGGTATAAGATTTCTGGGTGCATTTGAATGGAGGCACTATTATTCAAGGTAGCTATTAACAGTGATTGTTGACAGCTTAACGGATTGCCAGCTCCACTCACATACAATAGCCGTGAGAACTGTGTATGCCAGAACAGCAGCAGGAGCTGACAAAAAGGAGTGCCCAGGAGAAGAAAGCATCAAACAGGTGCTTAAGGGCAGCTTTCAGCCTTCTGTGTTTTATCATTTCAATATTGCAGAAGATCTAGCTAACTACAGGCACTAAGGAACATTGTCCCTCTCCAGCTATTCCTGCTATGCATCAATTAACAAAGGGATAATAGTGGCACAATAGATTTCTGAATATAGCTGCAAACCTCTATTTTCAGATCCTTTGCTCTCAGTACAAAGAAAGGACTAGAGGGATGCCAGTAAAAGAAAAAAAAAATCACTCTCTGCTTCATGTAATTGTTAGAGGAGAAGGATATTTCATTTTCTGTTCCTATGCAACTGAGAACTGCTGTCAGACATCTGTGGAAGGAGACATTTCTAATCCTTCTCCACACCAGAGAATGAGCCTATTGGGAAACCACTTAATCCACAGAAGAGAGGTTTCCCAATATGCTATTGCAGCATCTTTTGAGTACTTTGAGCGTGCAGGAAGAGTAAAGGGTGTTATCTGCTTTCATCACACCATCTGGATAGCAAGGGAGTCCGTGTGTGTGACACATGTACTTCCCATAGGAATTATTTTAAAAACTGGGTTTCCGAGTCTCTATTTGAATGGTGAAGAACCCAGATGAACTAGTTTGTGAAATGCTTGCTGAACTATCCGGCTCATGGGATAACCACAACCAAGAAACCACTCTGGTTTAACCACTGCCACCACATCGCTGGTGTGATGACAGCAGTTCTTGAAGACTCTGTTTGCTGAATGTTTTTTTCAGCCTTCATTCTCCCGGTACCCACACAGCTGTGTAGACACCAAGGTGTTCTCTTTCAACCATTATCAGGGTTTTTAAATTTGCAAGTAGAGAGCTGACACTCTTCCCGAGTCGTTGCTTTGTTTTCACCCCCTAGTTTGGAGTTCTAAGCCCAGACTGAGTGACACTGCCAGTTAAAGAGGATAAGAACAGTAAATTAATAATCTTTGGTCTGTAATTATGCGTAGGTGTCTTAATGTCTGTAATGTTCTATTATTGGTTTTCAGACCATTAGCTCAGTTAAGAATATAGTTTACAGCTGAATTTGCTGTAAGTCATGGAAAAGACTAAATGAATTACAATCTATAAATGAAGGCTATTGCTCAAGTAATGCAGAAAATGTTTTTAAGCCATAGCCAGCTTCCTTCTGCTGGGAAGACAGAGATTGGGAAGAGCAACCCACCACTAAAGGGCTGTATTTTAGCTGCCTCTTCCCTCCTGTTTATTAATATAAATAAATGGCACAGATTTTCTTCTAAGTCTCCCGGGAGCCTTTCTGTTCCGATCAGTACATTTCTGCTAAACCAGAGAGGGTGCCCATGAATTCAAAGTGTACCTCCGTAATTCATTCATGACTTTGAATGCCTTTCTCATGTGAGAGTGGTTGACTGTCACTGTGCGCTGGTCCTTCTCATCTTCAGCTGCCTCAGAGGATCGGGAACTCTGCTTAATACTAAAAACAGGGACAAAAAAAGGAGCAGAAAGTTTGAGTCAATGACACTTTTTAAAAAAAGCATCATAAAACTGCAGCACGGGGTATTATGCATGGAGTGATTTGTATGTTTGCTACTCGGCTCAGGTTCACCATAGGAAGAGCATCACAAAATGCAGCAACTTCTGCACGGATGTCGAAAGCCAACCCAGCCCACAGTTCAGTCAGAAGGGGAGAAAAGGAGAAAGTGCCAAACACTTGAGGACAAAGCCTGGCCTTGCAGGCTTCGGGCCAGGAAAGCAGCATAAGTGGAAATTCAAGCCAGAACACAATTGCCTCACTAAATAGACTTCAGACCTGGGAACTACAAGAGCACCACGGATACTTCAACACCTGTACAGAGAAAGGAAAGTTTAGTCTTCTGTGACCCATCTGAAAAACACGAGCATACAATACGTGACTTGTATCTCCTTCCACAGAGGCAAGTGGAAAAGGACTGCTAAAACCCCCTGCACAGCTTCCCAGAGACCACATCCCCTTTCCATTTTAGAAACAGGTCCATTTAGTGCCACTGATTCGTACAGAAAGAATTATTAAACCACACTTTCCTACCAGAACCACCAGCTCTGTAGGTAATGTCAAACCAGATGCACTCAGTTATGTGCTGTGCTTAACCAGGCCAACAGGTGCCTAAGGCACATCCATGTCCTCATTACTTTGTGGGAGCATTGGCTCTTTATCCAGAGCTGACATCAGGTCAATAGCTCTACCTCCCTGATCCGAAAGCGTGTGAAATCACTCTGAGCTGAAGTTAGAGGCAGGTCCCTGTGCTCTGCTTACACCCACCACTCACCCCTCAGACCTGCCAGAAGGCAAAGGCAAACAGGACAAGTCAAGCAAGGCCGACCATGTCCAAAGCCAACCTCTCAAGCAAATGGCAGACCTCACGAGGTGACCCCAGCGCTGCCATGCACCTGACTGGAAACCTTCTCAGAGTTTTCTTATCAAAGAATCATCTCCCTCAGCTTCACATCTGTCTCCTTCTCCCTGACACCTTCCTTAGTTGTGCTTATATCAGGATAAAAAAGGCTGAATCAGGTTAAAGCATGTCTGGGCAGCTCAACATCCTGGCCCTATTGGTGACCAGAAGATGCCTAAGAAGGGTACAAAGCCAGGGAAGTGTGGAAGGATCCTTCCCCAGAACAGCCTGCCAGCCTCTGCTAGGGTCTGTATGCACCTTATGTCTGCATGCATGTATATATCTATACACATGTATACTCCCACCCAGTGACTTTTCCTTCGACAAACACAATCATTCAGAAATTAAAACCCCTTGACAGTGTGGAGCCTTTGCTGAACATTGCACCCTCCCCATTGCCTGCTCCTGACTGGTGGCTGCCCCCAGCAACGTGCCCCTTGAGACCACACGAAGCCTTCTGCCCCCCAGCCACCCTCGGTGGGTGGCATTGTCCTTCCAGAAACAAGACACTGAATGGGAGCCAAGCTGCACGAAGCCCCAGTACACACCTGCATACTGAGTGGCCTCCAGCTTTGTGCCCCAGACAAAGGTTAATGCCAAAAACCAGCCAATTCCTTCACTTTCCTGAGCAAGGGAAATATCTTCAGTCGCAAGCGAAGCCGCCAGGCTGAGCACAGCATCACCCAGCCCACATGGCAGATGAGGGAGACGACTTCCCAGCCATCATCCAATTAGCTTAGCAGGGCTGGATTGAAAGAAAAAAATCAGAAATAAAAGTAACTCTTGTTACACGTTTGGTATCCAAGGGACTGGCACCAGGCAACGACACAACCAGCTTTTCTGTCCCTGAAGAAAGCTGAACTCATCCTGTGCTGCACGTGGTGGTGGGCACAGCGTGGTGGTGGCACTCGGCTCTTCCCTGAGCCTGCACACCCCAGCAAGGCAGTCTCCTTGCTCCAGGGACACAGCCAAACTCAACTAAGCCTCAGTGTCGTGTGCATCAAAAGCCCTGGTTGAGATCTTAGGCCAATGAAGTCTGACCACAGCTTTGCACACCCCAGCGTGAACCCTGGCTTTTGGACCAGCCAAACCCACCAGACCCAACAAGGGAACAACGAGGCTCTGGAAGTGACTTCATGGAGCTTTCAGTCTCAAAGCCAAAACACGTACAGGAAGTAAACAAAACAACCAAAAAAGAAAGAAAAAGGAAAAAAAGAAAGTGAAACTAAAAAGCCAGAGCAGGGACAGCTGGAGCCATCGCTCCTGGGGCGGGATGGTTGGAGCCATCGCTCCTGGGGCAGGACAGCTGGACACCCTTGGGCATCAAAGGGTCCAAAATCAAGCAAAGCACACAAAAATCATGGGGCTTCTTCAACAAGAAAAAAGCACACCGCTGAGATTTATTTATTAGCTCTCCATGGCCAAAGACCAAAGATCTATTATGCTGAAACTTCTCTGCTGGCAAGAGACACGGCTCAAAGGACGCGGCGAGTTTCATTGAACACCAGAGTAAATGCAAGATCAACAAGGCTTCATAAAGCCTCAAACTCCACCAAGGGTTGGCTGCGTATCTTAAAAGCAAAAAGCTTGCTTCAGAGTTTCTGAAAAAGATCAGTCGGTTCTTCCCAAAAAGCATGAAAAGTAACTTTTGGAAAAGCCCCCTAAAAGACACCCTCAGCTTTATTAGCAGGGGTGGATTTCACATTTTGCCAAAGGCTCCATAAGAAAATACTGCAGATTGTCTGGTTAAAATTGTGTTTCAAAAAAAAATAAATATCAAGATATGCTGTTTAAAGTTCTTTCAAATGACTCACATAAAAAACACATTTGAAAAATTAATGGCCAAGAGCCTTTAACTCATCCTTGAGACTGACTCAGCTTCCACAGGACTGTGCTCCAGTAATGGACGGAGGATGATTTTGTCTGGGAGAAGGATTTCACACCCCCATGCAAGCATTCTCAGAGATAACTGACACATTTCCTACATAAAAATGCAAGAACCTAAAACACTCCAAGCAAACGCAACCCGCCACAAAGCTAAAGCTACCCCTGAGGAGACCAAAACAGTGCATAGACCTCTTCTGAGGGCTTTTTCCCCACAACATTAATATTATATTTATTATGCTGTTATTATATTAATGGAGCAAAGCGAAGGAAGAACAGGTGAAAGGCACTGGCTGAGACCACCAGGACGTGCAGAAGCCCCTGCACCCCATGGCACAGCCCTTTCCCCCAGCACCCCCCCGTTGGCATGGCTGATGTCCTACCAGGCCAGCAGAGCTCACCAGCCCGCTGCCAGGAGCAATTTGTTCTATTCCTGGGCTATCCGAGGCCGTGCACCGAGTGAATGGACAAATGATTTCATGTCCCTGGGCCAGATGAACATCCTCGTTAGGGACACAGCAGGATTGTTGTAAAATAAGCAAAGAGGCTCTTACTTTCAGAGAGTGCCAACCCCATCGCCACCTCCTGCGTGGCCTTTCAACGCTGTCCCCAAGCAGAACAAACCAACCCTGATTTGAGAGTCCCCGGTGAAGCCAGCAGAGCTAATCAAAACCCCCCTTACATTGTGTTCCTCCTCCCCAAGACCCACGAGCAGGGCTTTGCTCAGGTCACCCGTGGGCTCTCAGCACACCACATACCAACAAGCAGACAGGTATTTTAAAAACCCATAACCCGTGGTTCTGCCTCATGCATGTATCAACTATAAAGTTGGGTTGCCTTAGCTACCAGCTGTAATTACAGATGTCTTTGTAGATTATGTGAAAGAATAAAAGCTTTCCTTAGAGCTAAACTGTCCCCTGGCAAGATTATTGCTGTGCAGAGAGCTGGTAAAGCCCAGGAACAAAAATCCTGGCTCTGCCAAAAGCGATTCCACCACTGGCTTTACTGGGGCCAGGAGTCCACCCTAAAGGAGAGGCAGATCTGAAACGTGCTATCCTTTGGAGCAGAGAAGGATGAGCTTCTGCTCATGTTTCTGGGAGAACACCCACCAGGCTCAGCTCCCAGCCCATGCATGGACACCATGAAGGTCCCTCTCCGCCAGGCTTTCCCATTGGAGAAGTGATGGGACTCCAGATGTGTCCAGTCCAGCCTCATCCTGCTGTGCAGCACTGGGGGGGTGTCTCTGGGAGCTGCTCTCCTCTCCAAACATCACACACTGAGCTCTGCTCTCCTGGGTCATCCCATAACACCATGGAGCTTTGGCCCCTTGAGTTTGACCAAAGAGTCAATGGGACTTGGTGACCTGTCCCACCGCAGCACAGGCAACCCAACACCTCCACGGGAACTCCACATGAGCTTAAAAGTGATGTGCTAACTGTCAGTTTTCAAAGCCTATGGAGCTTCCTTGTGGGATACAATTACAATTATCACCATAAAATGTTAATCTGGCAGGTTTAACACAGCTCTGATCTGAAAAGGTGATAGACACTCAATTGCATTGACCAGTCCCCAAAACTTAAGTGGGATAAATGGAGACCAAATATTAATTTAGTCTTAGCAAAATGAAAAATAATTTCACCTTCGCTGGAGTAACTCTGTTTCAAACAACGGCCAAAATCCTGCAGCAAACACCTTACACCCAATAGTTTTATTTCTCGAGTCAGGCAGACACAAGTAAAAGATGTCATATTTATAAAAACCTCAAATTCTGAATTTTTCTTTAGGTATCTACAAAGTGGAAAAATGTGACTGAAGGAATCCGATTACTTAGATGGATTTTGAGAGTATTTCAGAGAAACATGTTACCATTAAAACATATGGGAGGTAGTATAGTGGAAAGGATTTTTAATTTTTTTATGCAATATTTTCCTATTTTCTTAAATTTCTCAGTGCCTACATTAACATGGAGATATCAGCTTAGAAAAAACACACAATTTGTATACAACAGATCCCCAGAAGGATATTAATATCAAAGGAGACCTCAGGGGAAAAGCAGACTTCAGGAACTACTGAGAAGAAAAGTCTTTGCTGACAGTAGTGGAAGCAACACAAAATAACTCCAATATTACAATGCCATTCGCTTTCTAATGCAAATATTGTATTTCTCAAACAACTACTATGAAGATACTACCCCCCCCCCATGCAAAGACAGAGTTACAATAGAGCTGAATTCTTAAAGAAATAAATAAATAAAAGGCAATTAGCATTCCAGGGTTTTTTTTCCCTTATTCAAACCCAAACACATCTTGCAGATGAGCTCCCTGCCCGATCACACATCATTATGCAATTTCCCCATAAAATGCAAGTCCCTGTCAGCCCAGCAAGAGAGAATGGAGATTCTGAAATAATTCGTTGCTAGACGTGAATGCTTCAAGTGAAATCCCCTTTGCCCCCAGCTGCCTCTGCCCATATGCAATGACATGGGCACATGATACCACTGAACAACTCCATGTGCCAGTTATCAGGATATTTGAGTCCGGGCAGGCTTGGGACCAGAGTCAGAGGTGATGTGAGCACCAACGTGTTCCTCACCAGCTACAAACGTGGAAAAAGCAATAACATTAAAAACCAGGGGGAATTCTGCTGCCATGAAAGTGTAAAACTCAAGGCCTAATGTGCATGACACAGATCCGAGCTGAAATGCGGGGCAGAAGCACAAAAAACGGGGACGGAACCAGCCCAGGGTGCTTGTCCACCAAGGTCATTTTTCACCACCTCCTTCCAGGACTTGCTCAGAGCAGGCAAAGTGGCCCCGGCACAGTCCCACACGACGTGCCCTTTGGAACCAGAAAGCAGGTGAATATTTCCAGCTTTCCTTAGCAAGAGTCAAACCCTACACTGTGACTGCCCCCGACCCGCTCGGGGCCAACTCCCTCTCCCTGAAAAAACACAGGCAGCGATTTGGGTGATGATTCCTCACTTCCAGAGGCAGAGAACGTGCTGATGGGGACAGTCCTTCATGCTCCAAAAACAGACAGTCTGCAAAAAAAAAAAAAGCAGGGGGAAAAACAGCCCAGGTACTTTCCCAGTGACTTTTTCACTGCTGGACGCCCAGCAAGAGGCCTCCAGTCAAAGAGACCATTGCTGGTAACCATAAAAAAAGGGGATAAGTGATAGTGCCAAGGATGATCCCAAGCCTAGGGTATCCAAACAGCTCTGCTCCACTTCCCCAGACACTAGACTCATTTACATATATATATATATATGGAAAAAATGAAGGAAAACCTATTCCACAGGCTAGCACCTAGCGTGACAATCTAAGATTTCAAGGAAATGAATGAATATCTGGATTAACACCCAGAGGTGGCCATTCACACCCTTATGAGAAACAGAAGCCTCCCAGTGGAACTTCGAGAGGGCAGTGGCAGGCTGGAGTTTTGTTTTGCACATTAAATACACAAACAATTGCAACCCCTGGGGCACCCGAGGGTAGGAAGCTCCCTCCGGAGCGTGCAAACTCCAACAGGCTGCTGCCAGGGTTCTCCCTTCAACAGCAGGAACATTTCCACAACTCGGGGGTTGACCCCGGCTTCATTTTCCAACGTTATCTTATTTAAACAAAACTTGTGCCAAGCCCTGGTGATGAGACCCTGGCGTGGACCCCCCCTGGCTGTTCCCCCCCTCTCCCTCCAAGGTCGCCAGCACAGAAGGAAGCACCCGGCATATCCTGTTTTTTTAAAAAAATACCAAAGAAACAATAAAAACACGACCAAAAAACCAACCCAGCTTAATGTTTAGCTCGGAGCGGGGCCGGGGAGCTCTGCACAAAGGCACCCGGGCATTTACATGGGAGGGAGGGCAGGATACTGCCCGGCCCCCCGGCATCTGCGGGGTCCCTGCAGCACCGATCCCCTGCGTGGGGCCAGGGGACATCACGGCGACCCCACGAGCAGTTCCGCACCCGGGTTTTAGGGCAAAACAGCTGTGTTGCAGGGAATGAAGTGCATACGGCCATGCTGCGGTGCCAGGGAGATGCGGGATGCCCCTGCCCCCAGGGCTGAGCCCCGAAGGCTCCACAGAAATCACGGATTTCCCTTCACGACTCAAAAAACCCACCGGAATCCGCGGGGATGTCTCCAACGGGGTGACAAAGGCGGCTCCGGGAGGGTCGGGATGCGGGGCAGGCACGCACAGCCCCGCGGTTCGCCAGGCACATCCCGTGCGGGAGCGACCCTGCCCCGCACCAGCCCCCCCGCAGCACCCCCTCACCTCGTTACCCCCCTCCAAACCCCGTCCTACCGAGAGCTCCCCGCGTCCCCCCGGTGCGGGCACACGGGCGAAGCCGCCTCTCACCATGACACTGCAACATCCCGGCCGGTGCCGT